>JAREIK010002147.1:2398403-2998403 GCA_029783825.1 Sapria himalayana
CTAGCAAACCTGACTGAGCAGTTGGGCCTTTGAGGTTGGATCTAGTTCAGCCTCTATTTTGACCCCCTTCATATACCACAATGAGTTAGAGAGGGAATATGATGAGTCTTCTGATTAGATTTTCAGATGATCCAATGGTAGTCAGTATTATATGATTCTCATGTCCACATCTAGGAACAACATATTAAAATATTATAAGTTAGAAAAAGAAATAATAATTAATGAATTTAATGAATATAGTGGCATAGTGTCTGTGACGTCTGATATCTAGACAAGTCGTGATGATGCATCTTATGCATGCCTTACCATCCACTATGTAGATTCTAAATGGACACTAAATAAAAAAAAGTTAACATTTTTAGAAACTTTCCATCCTCATGATTACATGTCTGATCATTTATGAGTGCATGATTAGAATCTTTAAAGAATATAATATTTAAAATAAAATATAAAGTATCACATTTGATAATGCACCTAACAATAGAGTAGCCATTAACATGTTTTTTAAGTTCATTAGAGATGAGCCATTAAAGGAGATTTTTCAAGTTAGATGCATATGTCACATCATTAACCTCATTATACAAGTGTAGATGAAAGTTGTTTCCCCCACTTTAGAAAAAATATGTAACTCACTAAAGTTTTTTCATGTCTCACAGATAATAAAAGTTTGGTAGTCTCTATTTTTTTTGTTGGTCTAAAGAAGAAAAAATTTGGATGTGAGACACCATTGGAATTACACATACCTTATGTAGGAATCATGTGTTGGATATTACTACGTAATATTTGACTACGTCAATAGTAAGAGTGCCGAACTTATTATTGATGACACTGACTGGGAAATAGAAATTTTATTTATCAAATTCTTAAAAATTTTTTATGATACGATGAACATATATTTGTTAGTTTATACTCTCATGACTTGCATTGCACTCAGGTGTATATGCAATATTAATAGTATGTTTAGGAAGTTTAGAGATGACCCGATATTTTGTGATATTGCTCTTGAGATAGAAACCAAGTATTTAAAGTACTAATCCACCATTTCATCTCTTTATTATCTTACTGTCAGGATGGACCCTAGGGCTAAAGTGAAAGGAGTAAATAATATTTTGACATACATATCCTCGTGCATGAACCAGAAATACAACACGAAGGCTTCATTCATGATAAGTTGACTAAGCTATTTACATACTACGATATTAGGTATGATATTAGTAGTATCTAGACTTAGAGTATGAATATGGATATCATATATGGAGATGATGACTTTTCCATTCAGTTAGCGAGGGAGAAATAATTAGGTGGACTGTCGAATAGGAGCGAGCTATCTTGGTATTTAGAAATTGATTATTGCTCAATCCATCACATACCAATAATAAGAACCTTGATATTTTATAATGGTGGAAATCATATGAGCATACTTATCCCGTATTGTCTAAGATCGCATAAGATCTACTGACTTTTCAGAAATCAAGCTTAGCATCGGAGTCTACTTTTTTTATTGTAGTGGATATGATTTTAGATAGGAAATCAAGATTATGGCTATATATTATTGAGACATTAGCATGCATGAAGGAATGGGAGGATTCGGCCATGGGCATCCAAGATTGTACTACAACTATAGCAAGCATAGAGGAGTTGGTGGCAGATGATGATTTGTGGAACATTGATAAGGAAAGAGATTAAGACTAGTGATAGTGATACCATCAGATGATTATGTGATTGTTTTACTTGTATTAAGTTAGATGCTTACGTGGTTGATCATTGATTTATGAATTTTTTTCTTTTGAGCTTGCTTTGTTATAATATTTATTTTATGTTATTTTATGTTATTTTATGTTATTTTATGTTATAAATGATTGTATTTATAATAATTATTTATGTTATTTTTTTGAGTTGTGAGTTGTAACTTGTAATTGTAACTTTATTTTTCAATTGTATTTATTTATTTAATTAATTAATTTTGTGTTGAAATTTAGAATATTTTAAATTTAAGATGACCTGATTCCGAACAGGCTCGAAATGGCACAATCCGACACCACTTAACATGACTCAGCATGAAATTTCTAAGGCATAGCAAGACTGGCTCGAGTCCGATAGACTCGGGCCGACCGTGCTAGGCATGACACGGTAGCCTGAGTAGGCCACAAAAAATAGGTTGTGCCATCTCGGCTAGAGGTGTTAAATGAGGTGAGCTGGATGACCCACCCCATTTTTAGGTGGCCCTATTGAACCATCGTGCCGTGCCTAGTACGACATGGCTTCAACACAGTCGCCCCAACTGTTAAGTTTTTTGGGCTGGGTCATGCATGGAGTGGCTGGATCTAGCCCGTTCGGGTTTGGTTTGGGGCAGGGTTTGAAAGTTTGGGCTTGGTTTAAGCAGAGTTTGGACCGTTTAGAAAATTCTTAATCCCAAATTCGAAATTATTAATAAACTTTAATTTTAATTATTTAATACATAAATTAATTATCAAAATAATTAATGAATTATTTAATTTTTAATTTATTTAATTAATAAAATATAAACAAGAAAACAACTAAATTTTAAAAACTAATAAGTGCCTGAATCAATAGCAGTGATAGTATATGAATTAATAAAACTAAAATATTAATACAATCCAATGTAAATCACAAAAACATAAGTATATGAATCAAGTCTCAAAGTAAAAATAACAAAAAAAAATAAACAATGGCAATCCAAAAATGATAAATATAAATATTGTCAGCATATGATTAATGATGATATCAATATTAGTATATCAATAGTAGTACAGTAGGCTGTAGGTAGTAAAGTAGGCTCAGGTGCTCAGCTTAATCATCAATATCTTAATCTCATATCAATCTTCAATCATCATCAACATCAATGTCCCATGAGTCATCAATATCAATGTCACACAAATCATCATCAGTAATCAACTCCTCCACTTTTACTGTACTCCCAACACGATCATGGATGCCAAAAATCGAATCCTTTCAATCATTCATGCATGCTAATCCTCCACATTATTTGGCCATAATATGGATCTCCTATTTGAAATCATATTTACTGCAACAAAAAAAAGCAAACTCCAATGCTATGTTCAAAACTGGAGGAACCAGTAGATCCCATGTCATCTTAGATTGCACGAGATAAGTGGGCTCATATAATTTCCACCACTATAAAAAAATAAGATTCTTATTGTTAGAGTATGATAGGATTGAGCAATAATCGGTACCTAAGTACTGAGACAGTTCACTCTTATTCGACCATCCACCCCATCATGTTTCCCTCGCTAATTGAATGGAAAAGTCACCATCTCTAAATATGGTATTCATGTCTGTATTCAGATCCTTACTACTACTACCACCAAACATAGTATCGTAGTATATAAAGAGCTTAGTTAACTTCTCGTGAATAAACCCTTAATATTGGTCATCATGGTTCATACACGAAGATATGTATATCAAAACATTCTTTATCCCTTCCACCTTAACCCTATGGTACATGTAAGCAGCTAGACAATAAAGAGATGAAATGGTGGACCAGTACTTTATGTACTTGATTTTTATCTCTACAACCATATCACTAAGTATTGGGTCATCTCGGAACTTCCTAAGCATGCTACTAATATTGCATATATACCTGAGTACAATGTAAGTCATGTGAGTATAAACTAACAAATACATATATGTCGTATCATAAAAAATATTCATGAATCTCATAAATAAAATTATTGTATCACAGTCAGTGTCATCAATAATAAGTTCATCACTTTTACTATTGACATAGTTTGATATTACATGTTCGTATCCAACACATGACTCCAACATTATAAGGTATGTGTAATTCCAATGGTATCTTACATCCGATTATAATTTCTTCTTCTTTAGACCTGTAACAAACAGAAACTTTCGAACTCTTGTTGTATGTGAAGCATGTGAAAAAATTTTAGTGAGTTGTGAATATTTTTTAAAGTGGGGGAACTTTATCCTCACTTGCGTTATCACGTTGATGATGTGACACATGCATCTTACATGGAAAATTTCTTCTAATGGTTCATCTCTAATAGTCCTAACAAACATGTTAATGACTACTTTATTGTTAGATATATTATTGAATGTAATACTAAATATTTTAATTTGAATATTATATTCTCTAAATAATTTTATCATGCACTCGTAAATGGTTGGGTCATCATGATGATAGAGAATATTTGAGAAACCTAATTTTTTTTATTTAGTATCCATTTAGAATCTACATAGTGGGTGGTGAGGCATGCATAAGATGCATCGTCATGACTTGTCCAAATATCAAACGTCATGACCACCACTCCACTATAATGCATAAATTCATTATTTATTATTTCTTTTTCTATGTTATAGTATTTTAGTATGTTATTCCTATATGTAAACCTAGAAATCCTATGATATGTTGGCTGCAAATAAGTCTGCATGATACTGACTACCCTTAGATCCTATGAAAATCTAATTAGAAGACTCATCATTATGTTCAGTTTGGTCATGCCTTCTCTTCCTAACTCGTTACGGTACATGAAGGGGGTCAACATTGAGGCTAAACTAGATCCAGCCTCAAAGAACCCACCATTGAGTTGGGTTTGCCTAGGATCAAATACATCATATTTTTGGTGCATTGTTCGGCATGTCTCTTAAGGTGCCCAGTCACATACGAACTCATACAACTTAAAATATTTTTACAATATTTGTATTGTGCCGATTCTTCTTCGGTACCCCTAATATTTTTTTGTTGTATTATATTAAAGTGAGTCCAAACTATTAATATTCTTCTGGTTTTTTGTTTTTTAAATATTTGGGTCAGGGTGACTGGAGAAACCAAAGTTTCAGTAGTTTTGGACCTTTCCGTAGGGTTTTCATTATCTATATTATAATTTTCTATGTTTATGTTTAAATTAATTTTGTTATCTAAAATTACTATTTGTCATTTTTATTTTTTATTTGTTTATAAACTATAGTGTAATTAATGTTTTTAAAATAATATATTAATAAAAAACAATTAAACTTAATCTTAACTCTTATAGTTTAGTGTTAAATAATATTAAAAAAACTTAATTAAACAATAAAAAAATACACGTAATGTATAAAATCATGGTTGCTTTTTGATTTCTCACTGCACTATAATTGATAGGTCACACTTATAGTCCATACTTGAGTCATAAAGCTGAAACAAAATGAAAGACCAAAGAGAGAGAGAGAAATAGATAAGAGTTGAGAGAGGGTGTCAAACGGGCTAGGTCGGGCTGGCTCAACCTACTTTTTTCAAGCCCAGCTAGGCTGGCATGTCGTGCCTAGCATATCATGGTTTCTTGGAAGGCAGGCTGACACAACCCATGGCTCGGAATCTGCCTGGGATCAGGCCGAGTCAATCGAAGTAGTTCAGGTCGAGTCGAGTCAGGTTTTTTAAAAAAATTAGGGTTTTGGGTGGCAAGCCACCATGCCGCCTTCGCCCGTCGGGCATGCCGAGCCATCATCCATCAGGCATCACTATGTCATCCTTTCGTAAGGCATTGCCATGCCATCCCCTCATCGGGTGTCACTCAATGCAGGGTCCTGTGCCATGCCTAGCATGCCACACAGGCCGAAAACCCTTGACATTGCACCGCATGATTCGTGCCAAGGGTCTACCCGACATGGGCCCAAGCACGACATTGTTGCTTGCCTTGCTGGGCCAAGTACAACTGAACTGTGTCGGACTTTGGGTTGTGCTCGACCTGTTTGACACCTATAAGTCAAGAGGAGATGGATATAAGAGAGAGAGAGAGAGAGAGAGAGAGAGAGAGATAGATAGATAGTAAAGTTAAAATTTATAAATGGGAGGAAAATTTATAAATGGGGGGGGGGGGGGGGGGTTTATAGATTTGAAAAGTTTTTTTTTTATTTTTTTGATTTTTTTTATAATTAAAAAGGGTAGAATTCTTTGGGCCTTTGGATTCTGCCTTCTAGCCTTTGGGGGTGAAATCCAACAGCCTGAATTTAATTTTTTTTTTGACCATTGAGTCAATTCGACCTTCAAACGATCACAAGTTTTAGAAGCTTTGGCTTTTAAAACTTGTCGGGCTTGGACTAGGGAGACAGGACTGAAGGGGTCTAGGTCGGTTCAGATTCAAGAATGATGGAAAGTTGGGTTGTCAGGGTCGGACTCGGGGTCACAGTGTCCTATGTCAGTGTGGGGGTGGGTGGAGAACAATTCTGGTCATGCTGAATTCTTGTGCCATTGGGCTAGGGTACCGAGCCATGCCTAGCAAGGCACAAGGCCTAGTATACCTCAACATGGCATGGGCATGAGTCTAGACCGTGCCATGATGGGCTTGGCACGGCTAAGTCAGGCTATGCCTCGGGATGGGCCGAGGCTACCTAGCCCGTTAGATACCTTTAGATACGAACACGTGATATATTCCTATGTCAATAGTAAGAGTGATGAACTTATTATTGATGAAATTGATTGGGCTACAAGAATTTCATTTATGAAATTCTTAAAATTTTTTTATGACACAACGAACGTGTATTTTTTAGTTTATTCTCTCATGACATGTATTACACTCATGTGCATATGTAACATTAATAGTATATTTAGAAAGTATATGGATAATTTGACTTTTAGTGACATAGTTGTTGAGATGAAAACTAAGTGCTTAATGTACTGGTCTACTATTTCATCTCTTTATTGTCTAGATGCCTACATGGACTCTAGGGTTAAGGTGGAAGGGGTAAAGAATATTTTGACATACATATCCTCGTGCATGAACCAAGAACACTGACCTGAAGGTTTCTTTCATGAGAAGTTGACTGAGCTATTTATATACTACTATACTAGGTATGGTGGACAAATAGTTAGGTTCCAAATACAAACATAAATACCATATTTGGAGATGATTAATTCTTCATTCAGTTAGTGAGGGGGAAACGATGAGCTGGATCATCAAATAGAAGCAAGCTATCTTTGTACTTAGATACCAATTAATACTCAATCCTATCACATATCGGTAATAAGAACCTTGTGTTGGGTTTCATGATAACAAACGTAGTGGAAAACAAGATTTTATCACATAGCTAAAACAATGATCCATGTAATTTGATTAAATGATTATTTAGGGTTTCTAGAACCTTACCTCGTTCGATCAGATTTAAAAGTCTACAAATGGATGCATCCTTTACTAATATCCACACAAACAAATCTTCAATCAAAACAAATGCAATTGTGCTAGCAACGTTCTTGATTGTCTGACAATGAAGAAGAATGAATAAACTCTGTGTTTCATATTTCTTTCCATATTAAGAAAAATGAATATGGTGGCTAGAATAATGTGTAGTGTTGTGTGAAACCCTAAAGAACATGAGGTATATATAGAGTTCTGAATTAAGGTTTGACTCACCAAAACCCTTTTAGGTATACATTATATTTTTAATTTTGATTTAATTAAGATAACAATTATCTTAAATAAAGATAACAATTACCTTAATAATTAGTACTTATTTATTAAGATAACAATTACAAATAAAAATATACATTTACTTATTTATTAAAATAACTCTGTAAGATATCAATTACAGAGTTTAAATGGGCTTGGTAAACCCATATCCATTTTGGATCTGTTCTAAGTGTGTGACCCTATAGGTTCACATGGCATTGGCGGTGGGCCAGAAAGCTCTGTTTAGGCCTACAAGTCATAAGTGGCTTCTAGCAATACATTATGACTACCCAAGGTATGTGAAGGTCGATATTCCGACATGACCTAATTTACAGTGAATATTATAATTCTTTTGCCACATAATATCTTGATTGAATATTAGGCATAGTTTTTGTTATCCTTATATATGATTTAATCATATTTTTTCTTGATTTCAAGTAGACTGAGAATGATAACTCTTTATCAATTCACTTTAGCATGACCATGAATTTATTTTAGTCTATGTTATCAAGGGGCCAATTGATATCTTACTTAGATTAAAAAAGGGAAAATTTTCTTCTCAATCACTTACATTCCTCGCATAACTCATTTTATATCCAATAACAATCTATTTAATCACCTGGTTAAAGAGAATGTTAGATTGTGTCAAAACATAAAATAGTTATATAGAAATCCATGGTGATTTGAGGTCAAAAGATTAAATCAATATTACTCTGATGAGAATTACTTATTATAATAATCTATGTTGTATTTTCATAGTGGGTCAATACAGTACATTATTTCTTAAATAAGTACCTATGAGTTGACTTAATATCTCATATTCATGATTAGTTAAAACATAATCATCAGTCAACACCATACTAGCATTAATTCATTATTAATTTAATAATAATAATAAATGACTAGGGATAATATGAATAAAACTCATGTTTAATTTTAATGTTTTTATTATCAAGTCACATACTTGATAGTCTCAGAATGAATTAACTATTCAAATGATTATCATAATATAAAATGATAATAAAATGCCTCTTTATTAATAAATGATATAGTCAAAACATAGTTATACACGATTGACCTAGTGCATATTATAACACCTTGATATTTTATAGTGGTAGAAATCATATGAGTCTACCTATCTCGTATTATAACTCCTCGGGTGTCGAGCATAACAGCAAAGTCTGCTTTTTCTATTATAGTAAATGTGATTTCAGATAGAAAATCGAGATTACGGTTAGATATTATTGAGGCATTATCATGCATGAAGGATTGGAAGGATTCATACTTTTGCATCCAGGATTGTGCTGCAACTACATAATGAGTGAAGGAGTTGGTTGCTGATTATGATTCGTAGGAGTTTGATGATGACTGAGATTGAGCCTACTATACTGCCTATGGCCTAATGCTAGTGATACCATCATATGCTTATAAGATTAATCATTTTTGGATTATCTTTGTCTATTTATTTTTGTCATTTGAGCTTGTTATTTTTATTGTTTTTTTTGTTCTTTATTTATCCATATACTTACTTACGGGATTAATGTTTTATGTATATGAGTTTATCTATGATGTATTGATTTTTATCTTTTAATAATTTAATTTTGCTTTGTTATTTTTTAATTTGTACATATTTTTAGTTGTAAATTGTGACTTGTGAGTTATGATAGTAATTTTGTTTTTTTATTGTATTAATTTAATTAATTAATTAATTAATTAATTTAGTATTAAAATAAAAATTTTAAAATATATTTGAAGTTTGGGATGACCCAATTCTGAACGAGCTGAAACGGCATGACTCGGCATTTCCTGGAATGACTCAGCATGACTCGCCCCAACCCAGCAAGTCCAAGCTTGACCCTACCCAAACCTTGTATGATTCAAGCCAGTGGGCCATGCTGAGTTAGTGGGTCGTGATGAGCCGGCACTACTCAAGTCGTTCCGTGCTTGGAATAGCCCGGTTTCTATACCGGGAATGACATAGTGGCCTGATTATTTTACCAAAATGGGTCACGACCGGCCCAACCCATTTGACACATCTAGCCATGCCTCAAGTTGGCATGACCTAGGTGTTGGCATAATTTTAGGCCATATCGTGCTTAGCCAAGCATGACTCAATCAAGGCATGCCTCATGTCATGCATGGATCATCCAACCAACTTGACACATCTAACCTAATCATGACATTGTTACTAGCATAACACCATATGTAACTTAATCATGGCTAAAAACTTCACTACACAGTAAATTTCTTATATGTTTTTAATAAATATACTAAGTCACAAAAGATTATTAATAAAAGTAACAAAATATTAGAATTTCAAAAATATTGTCAACTCACATAGGATCTTAGATATCTTAATAAGCAAGAGCAAAACTAATATATTGAGTCACACTACTAGCTAGAAGTGAGACAAGATGATGTTTTCTTAACCAATGAAACTTTCATTTTAGAAAATATGAGAACTAATATAATACCAAGATTTCAAAACAAAGTAGGAGCATTACCATGTTGAATTAATTGGGACTGGAGATGTCAAAGCAATGTAGTTGGAACATGATCATGTATTCAATTCTCTTATCATTATTCTTAATCAATTCTCCACCTTCATAATGATGTAAAATATTTCATCAACTATTTCATTTCAAGAGATTAAGTTAAGTCTACATTTCAATAAAGTAATAAGATTTATATTATAACCTTAAAATGCTAGGATATATATAATTATCTAAATGTATGTATGATGACACACACAACAACAACAACAACACACACACACACACACACAAACAACAATATATGAGAATGATATATATATATTTATAAATATTTATTGCTATCTAAATATATACAATATTTAAAACATATGCTTTATACTATCATTTATAAATACAAACACTTATAGCTCGTGTGTGTGTGTGTGTGTGTGTGAATACACTTATAGAATCCTATATGTATATACATGTAAACACATGTATATTACTACAAATATAAATACTTATATGCATGTATGTACATGTATAAATACAATAGTATATAAGCATATACATGTGCTTATACTATTGTTTATACATACAAATGCTGATAGAATGTTTTAAATATGAAATTACTTATAGAATGTTGTATTTATATACATGAAATTGGTATATGTATATACATGTAACTAAATGTGTGTGTGTGTGTGTGTGTGTGTGTGTGTTTATAAAGTAGTGTATATGGATGTACATATGTATATATATAACAATGTATATGCATTTACACATATGATTATACTATAAATAATATATAGACATACTTATATTCTATTATATATATATATATATATGAATATGTTTAATATAATCATGTATCTATATAACTATTGATACATGTATGTTGTTACATGTATATACATGTATATTGTTGGATGTTTATATATGTATATATTGGGTCTACATGGTTTTGGAAAAACTAAAATATATGTTTTCATTATTGTGTAGTTTTGTTTTTGTTTTGTTTGATTTTGTTTTAATTTTCAAATAAGAGTGAGTGCTCTCATTTAAAGCATGTTTGAAAAATAAAAATGTTCATTTTCTCTCTTGTAAAAAATGATGGAATGAAATATATGGCACACCTAAACTCATGTTGTAATAAGAATAAAAAAGTGGAGGGGAAGGCCCACACATCATGAGGAAAAGTCATGCATGGTGACTATTTCTGAAAATGGGAATCCATCCCATTTTGGTTTTTTTTTGTGAAAATGGGAATTATCCAATGTGTGGAGACTAGGGTGTGTAATTGAACTAGGCATGAAATAGGATTCTTTTTCCATTTTTGTGTGAAAATAGGATTCATCCCATATGTGCATCCAATGAGTGTGCATGAGAGTGAAAAAAGGGAACCAAACCTATTTTTCTTGTTTAACTAATTCCTTTTTGAATATCTGAGTTTATGTAATATTTAAGGAGTGGTTACTCTTTCATTCTTCTATTTATGAGGATTATTGTATTCATGTGGAATTTGTGACATGTTCTTATGAGATTCATGCAAAATTTGTGAGTAATTTGTGTCGTGTGTTGTGCTCATATTGTGTTCATGTTGTGCTTAAGTTGTGTCCGTGTTGTGGTTGTAATGTGCTCATATTGTGCTTGTGTTGTAATAATAATGCTCGAAAGTCTTTAAGAATTTTGGATCCAGGATTCAAACTTATTCTAAAGATATTTTCAATTACATTTATATTTTGTTTGATTTATGTTATTTAGATGCTGTGAAATTTTATAATTGTATTTTAATTTATATAAATATTCTCTCAGTTTGGAAAGAGAATATTTACTATGATTGTATGAAATTATGATGATTTACTATTTATATATATTTAGTCAAATTCATATAAGTGTAAATATATATATTTTGGATAGTTTGAAATTTACAAATTTATGTTGTTTTGATAGAAAATTGTTGAAGCCCAAAACATATTTTGAGTCTTCTATTCAAATTGATGAAATTTTCTAACATAAATTTAAAAGTTTTTTTAAAAGTCAAAATTGCCAAATTAAGCTAATTATTTAACATAAATTTAGGTTGTATATCGACCAGCTTCAATAAGTGGAATCAGAGAATGAACTATTTTTGGTATTTTGATTTTTTAGTAGCTAGATTCATTTTTTCAGGGTGCATGAAGAAAATTATTTACTTAGTATAATTAGATTGGAATCTTCTAATTATGCATCCTAACAAAATAAAAATGATTGATCATTTAATTATGAGGGATCTACTTGTACCAGCTCTCAGTGATCGGAAGTCAAAAGATATGGTTGAGGACTATGGATTAGCTAGAATATGTGATGGAAGAATTTTAAAATTATTTGGCATCAATAATATTTGTTTAGAGACAAAAATGGGATACAAAATTCTTCTTAAGGTTGTTTGATATATCCTAGAGGTTAGAATGAACCTGTTGTCCATATGAGTGTTGGACAACATAGGTCATGTGGGGTAGTTTGAACAAAATCAATAGATCTTATCTAAATGAACATTGACTAAGTGACTATAGCTAGGGGTAGAAGTGTAAATTCTCTTTATATTATCCAAGCTTGGGGCTAGCTCTAATTGTGTAAATTCTTGGTTGGAAATTACAAGCATTGACTCCAAGCAAGCATATTAATGTGAATAATGCATTATTCATAGGTAAGTAGTTAACACTCACCGCCCAAAGGTCACCTATTGATTGCAGGATAGTCGGTATGACTAGAAAAAGTTATACTAGTATGATACCTCCTTTAAGGAGATCTAGGATGGCCGATCTAGATTTGTTAGGTAGTTCACTCTTGGGGATCACAATGATCAAGGAGGAGCTTATAAGTTTAAAGTAAAAGATAATCCTTTCACTTTGACTACTCCCAGCGATCACACTAATCAAGGGGAAGCTAATGAGCTAGAAATAAAAGATGACACATTTACTATGACCGCTCTCGCAAATCTGCTTAATCAAAGAGATGCTAATGACTTAAATGAAAAGATGGACTCGGGATACTCTAATTTTTAAAAAACTTTTTCTTGTATGAGAAACGAAAAATGATTTTATAGTCTAATGAATTTTTTGTGACTTGCATTCAATAAACCTAAAAGAAAAACATGTCTTTGACTACCCAAATAAAGTAAAGGGAGAGAGTGTTGGATCTACTCAATTTTGAGTAGACCAAAATATGAATCTGTATTATTGTGTATTTTTGTTTTTGGTTTGTTTGGTTTTGTTTTAATTTATAAAAGAGAGTGGCTGCTCTCATTTAAAGTGTGTGTTTCAAAAATTAAAATGATCATTTTCTCTCTTATAAAAACTAATGGAATGAAGGATATGGGACACACTAAACTCACATTGTAATGAAAATAAAAAAGAGGGAAAGGCTAACACACCATAGAAAAAAGTTGAGCATAGCGACTATTTCTAAAAATGAGAATTCAACACATTTTGGTTTTATTTTTATGAAAGTAGGAATTATCCTGCGTGTAGTGACTAGGATGTGTGTATGAACCAAGTGTGAAATAAAAATATTTCTCATTTTTTTGAAATTGTGTGTGCATGTAAACAAAATGCATCCCGTTTTGTGCATGCGTGAGTGTGAGTGAGTAAAAAATAGGAACCAGTCCCATTTTCTTTTTTACATAATTCTTTTTTGAATCTCTAAAGTTTCGATAATATTTAGAGGTTCAATTACACTTTTATTCTTCTATTTATGAGGGTCATGAGGTGCAATTACACCCCTATTCTTCTATTTTATGAGTGTCATGGATTCTTGTGGAGTTTGTGTCAATTTCTTGTGAAGTTCATGTGGTGTTCATGTGTAATTCATGTGGTGTTCAAGAGAAGATTATTCATGTGGTTGTGTGGTGTGCTTGAGATTGTTTAGGTAGTGTTCATACTGTCTTCATATTGTGCTCATTCTATTCTCATGTTATGCTCATGTTATGATAATAGTGCTTGAAAGCTTTCAAGAACTTTGGATTCATAGTCAAAACATATTTCTAAATGTGATTTCAATTACATTTATATTTCATTTGATTTATGTTATTTAGATATTGAGATATTTTATAATTATAATTTAATTGTGTAAATATTATGTCAATGTGGGGACAAAATAGTTACTATGATTGTGTGAAATTTGTGGTAATTTACTATTTATATATATTTGGGCAAGATCATATAAGTATAAATATATGTATTTCATATATATATTTACCTTGTTTTGAGAGAAAATTTTGGAAGCACAGAACATATTTTGAATCCACTATGCATTTTGAGTAAATTTTCTAATAAAAATTTAAATGATTTTTTAAATGTCAAAAATACCAAATTAACCTCATTGTTGGACCAAAAATTCTTTTCAAAACTATTCTTCATTGTTCGAGTTGTATCTCAATTGACTCCAAAAGTATGTACAAGTATATATAGAGTAATATATATGCATCTACACATATGCATATACTATTATTTAAACATATAAAAATATATAGAATAATATATATATATATATTGTGTGCGTGCGTGCGTGTGTGTGTATTTTGTAGAACATCTTCTATGTGCATATATATAGGTGTACATGCTAATACATTTATATATATACATTACTAAATATGACTACACATAATTAAATATATAATAATATATCATTTCCAACAACATAGTAATCTAATTTGCAAAGAGATTGGATGTTATTAAACTCATATTATGAGTTAGACCCCTAGGAATGTCGGATGCACTCTCCAGGGTGACAATTCACTCTATCATGCAATTGTAATGTAGGCCTTATATGCTCCATCCCCAGGATCTCAAGATTAATATATGGGATGAAAGATAATATGAGTTAGGTCGGTGAGGAGAGTAGGAGGGATAAAAAATAAATATATAAATCATTGTATATTTGCAAATAATATATATGTTTGTATATAAATATTTATGTGCATATTACTATATATATGTGTATAAATATCTAATATTATAAATTAAAAACATAATATTTTTACATATGAGGAAATGCATCCACAATTTACATGAAGGTTGGCAAAAGATAAAAGGATGGAAAGATCAATCAAGAATTTGTTGAGGTGGGGAAGAGAAGACAAGAGAAGAGCTGCAAGAGTTAGGATATCAAACGAAAATTTTGGGTTTGTTTGAAATGAAATGTGTTTGTTTGATTTGGATATGTTTTTTAGGATTTGAGATAGATAACGTGGTGATCTGACCTACATGTGTCAATAAATTACAGCCATATTTTAATGTGTAATGTGATGTGCTCAAAATTTAATCATGATTTGTCTTAGGTGAAGGGTATTTTCAAGTTGATGGTTTGGATTGTACCAAAACATAAATATTTTATGTTTTGATTTATTTTTTTCAAATTATGAAAATTTCATGTCTTTTTTTTTGTAAATATTTTTTAGTTTGTGCATCAAAACATAATGTATCCTTTTTAAAAATATTTTTATTTTGAACCTCATTTACAAAAATTTTCCAAAAATGATCCCTATATTTCTAAAAGTTGAAAATACCTTATCATGATAGAAATGTCCTTATATATTTCACTTTTAAATGCATTGTGTGAGTTCATTTTCACATAGGATAAGGAAATGAGAAACTAATGGTTTTGTTTGGGAGTAAGAGATGGAAAGGAGAAATCTTTAAAATTCATAATGTTTTAGCCAAATTTAGATAAAAAAATGATTCTTAGAAAAGAAAAAGTGTTGGGTTGTTGGATGTCCAAAATTGTGGCTGGACTTTTCCAACCACGAATAAATCAGGGTGGGCACCACCCATTTTTTCAACGTTGGGTGCTACTTAATTTTTTGGCAACACCCTTCTCCCTTTCCCTTTAAATTTGAGCAGAGAGGAGCATTGAAAATCATCCAAGAACAAGAAGCTTTATGCAAGACCGAGCAGAATTAGAAGGTTAAGAGGAAAGCTTTTGTGTGAGAATTTTTGTGAAGAAAAAATTATTGAGTAAAATTGGGTTTGGATTGTGAGTGTTATAAATACTTGTAGATTTTTTTCCACGTAGTAAAATGATATGCAGGCTACAACAGGTTTGGAGATGTAAGCAAAATTGGTTGAACTCCGTTATCAAATTATGTGTGTTAATTTTCTATTTTTATTATCGATTTTCTACAAATCTAGCATATAGGGTTATTTTTTCCAACAACTAGTATCTGAGTGAAGTACTATTCAAGTGAATAGTGAACCTCGTGAATAGTGAAATTTTGTTAGAGATTTTATTTTATTGACAAATGTGTTCTAATACATAGTGGTTCGTAGGAATAATTAGAAATGATATGAAGGGTCCCAAATTCAAGAGGAAGCAATGGCCATAAATGAAGGAAATGTGAAAATTGAGAAGTTCAATGGAGCAGACTTTGGCTTTTTGAAAATACAAATTGAAGATTATCTATACTAGAAAAGCTATATCAACCTCTCTTAGGAAAGAAGTCAGATGATATGAAGAAAGATGACTGGAATCTTCTCAATAGACAAGCCCTTGGAGTTATTCGACTGACATTATCTCAAAATATTGCTTTCAATATAGGAAAGGAAAAGACCACGGCATGTCTTATGGCGGCTCTCTCTAGCATGTATGAAAAGCCATTGGTCTCAAACAAATTTCATTTAATGAGGTGGCTATTTAATTTGCAAATGACATAAGGGGCATCAGTGGCTCAACAAACTAAACACAATCACAACCTAGTTGAGTTCAATATAAATTAAACTTGATGATGAAGTTCGAGTTTTGATTATCTTATCATTTCTACTAAATAGTTTGAAAGTTACAGTTATAGTAGTCAATAGTTTGTCAGTAAGCGATAAATTGAGATTTTATGATGTTCGGGGTCTAGTATTGAGTGAAGAAATTCGATAAAGAGAATTAGGTGAAACATCAAACTTTTTAGCCTTACACACAGAGTCTAGAAGGAGAACTTTCAGAAAGAAATTCAAATCGAGGTAGATCCAAATCTAGATGAGGTAAATCAAGGTCTGGAAAAAAAGAAATTAACTGTAATAATTGCGTAAAGAAATGTCATTTCTAGAGAGTGTCAAGCTTAGAAGAAAGATGCCAATGCACAAGAATCTACCAACATGACTGATAAAGTAGGTGATGCTATGATAAGCACAATAGTCTAATTGAATCATGGATTTTGGGTTAAGGGGCATCTTTCCATGTCACCTCACGCCAAGAAATCATGGAGAATTATGTCAGTGGTGATTTTAGGAAGGTTCATCTAGTTGATGATGAAACTGTGAAGATCATCAAAAAGGAAGACCTCAGACTAAAGATACCAAATCAGACCACATGGAAGCTGCGAGGCATAAGACATGTTCATGTACTTAGAAGGAATTTGATCTATGTGGGACAACTTGATGGAGAGGGTTATTGTACAACTTTCTCAGGCCATGAATGGAGGATTACCAAAGGAGTGCTCATCATTGCTCATGGTAAGAAGATTGGTATTCTTTATGTAACCTCAAAGTTAGAGAATATCATTGCGGTAGCATATGTATATGGAAAATCAAACCTAAGGCACCAAAGGCTTGGCCATATGAGCAAAAAAGAGATGAAGACACTTCTATCAAAAGGAAAGTTGCAGGATCTAAAGAACATAGATGTCATCCTTTGTGAGGATTGCATTTTCGATAAATAGAAGAAAGTCAGTTTCACAAAGATCGGCATGACACCCAAGGCAAAAAGGTTTGAGTTGGTCCATACCTATGTATGGGGATCATCTCCAATTTCATTTCTACCAGGCTCACTATATTATGCCACCTTCATTGATGATGCTACAAGGAAGTGTGGGTTTATTTGCTGAAGAAGAAATGAGATGTCTTTGATACATTCAGAAAATAGAAAGCCAATGTGGAAAATGAAACTGCTTTGAAGATAAAGTGGGCGAGGTCAGATAATAGAGGAGAGTATAGAGACAAAAAATTCAAAGAATTTTGTGAAAACAATGGGATCAATGTGGAGAAAGTAGTTCCCATGACACTGCAACAAAATGACATAGCATAGTGCATGAATAGAACTCTAAACGTGCGTGCCAGAAGAATGAGGATACAAGCCGACTTATCCAAGATGTTCTAGGTAGAAGTCGTCAATACTACAACCTACCTAATCAATTGTGGGCTCTCATATACTTTGGATGGTAGAATACTAGAAGAAGTTTGGAGCACAAAGGAGGTAAATCTTTCATATTTAAAAGTGTTTGGTTATATTTTCTTATATACACATTGATCATGCTAAATGAAGTAAACTTGATGGTAAGCCAAGTAAATGTATCTTTGTTGGTTATGGTGGTAATAAGTTCGGTTACTAGTTTTGTGATTATGAAAATTAAAAGATCATCAGAAGTAGAGATGTCATATTCAATAAGAACATGATGTACAAAGACAATTCAACCACATAATCAAGTAGCTCCTTTACCAAAGATAAATCAATAAATTTGTTGAGTTCGAAAAGATTTCTAGAAATGTTGTTCGTATTAGTTCTGAAGTAGTTCAATAAGAACCAGGCACACCAGAACTAAGATGCTCCTCCTAAATTCCTAAGCCGATCTAGTTCTATTCACCTTCTTTTCACTACTTGTTGCTAACCAGCAATGGTGAACCATAGTGCTATGATGAAGTAATGCAAGTGGAAGATTTAGTCAAGTGGGAGTTTTCCATGAAAGATAAAAAGGACTCACTTATGTCAAATCACTGTGTTTATAGGATCAAAGAAGAGCATGATGGGAACAAGTGCTACAAAGCAAGATTGGTTTTCAAAGGCTTTCAGCAAAAAGAATGTGTTGGCTATAATAAAATTTTTTCTCTGGTCATGAAGCTAACTACAATCAGATTAGTGTTGAAAATTATAGCTGCGGAGAATTTCCATCTCGAGTAGTTAGATATAAAAATAGGCAAAAAAAACCTATATGATACAGTTAGAAGGCTTCAAAAAGATAGGCAAAAAAAAACCTGGTATGCATATTAAAGAAAAGCTTTTATGGTTTAAAATAAGTTCCCAAGCAATGATACAAGAAGTTTGATAGCTTTATGGGTAGTAGTGGTTTCACCAAATGCCAAGAAGATCATTGTTGCTATGGTAAGAAGTTCAATTTTGTTGTTGTATGTTGATGACATGCTTGTTGTAAGATCAAATATGCAAGAGATTATAAATTTGAAGTCGAAATTATCAAATTAGTTCATAATGAAATAATTAGGCACCACAAAGCAAATTCTTAGAATGTGGATCAAGAGAGATATAAAGCCGAGGACTTTGTTGTTATCACATGATGAGTACGTCAAAAAGGTCTTTCCATGTTTACCATGTAAGAGCTTAAAGTTGTGAGTACACCTTTGGGTGTCCATTTCGAACTCTCCAAAAAATAGTCACCAAAGACTGAGAAAGAACATGCATACATGGCAAAGGTTACGTATGCCTCGGCAATAAGAAGTCTGATGTATGTCATGGTTTGTACCAGACTAGATATTGCCCAAGCAGTGAGAGTTGTTGGGCGGTACATGAATAATCCAAGCAAGATACATAGAAAGCAATCAAATAGATCCTCAAATATATGTGGGATACTACAGAAAAAGCACTTTGTTTCAACGGTTGAGATACAATACTAACAAACTATGTAGATGTTTCAAAGGTTGGGATACTACAGAAGTGAGTTGGGACCGAGAGTCGGGTCCAATCAGACCCAACCCGTGGTCTTTTTTTCGGGAGGGACTGGGTGTCGCGTGGCCGCTTGGGTGGGTCTTTGGCGTGGCAGCCTGTGCCATGTAGGCAGCAAGCTAGCTAGACCGCGTAAGTGAAACCGGCACGGGAAGAACCAGTGCTGGTGTGCCGTGCCACGGGCCAAACCGTGCCGGGTCAGGCACGGCACGGCAAGGGCCTGGGCACGGTTTTTTATCGTGCCGGGATGACCCAGGCACGGCCGAACCTTGCCGTGCCTTGTGCCGGGCCGGCCCGGCCCGGCCCGGTTGACACCTCTAGTATATAATGAATTTAATGATAACAAAATTATTATTAACATAGATGTACATAATATAAATAATGATAACCCTACTGAAAGGTCTTAGGTGGAAATCATGTTTTCTCTAATAGCCTCAGCTCAAATTCAGATATCTAAAAAATAAAAAACTAAATAAATATTTGTAATTTGGATGTGCTTTAATATAGTACAAAATAAAAATATTTGGAGTATCAATGAAGAATCAACTCAACATAACTATTAAAAGAAAATATATACACGTAGAAGTGTATTTGGGACTAGCCACCTAAAGAGGCATGCTAATCATTATACCAACAAACATGGTGAATTTGATTCGTGACAAACCCAACAAAGCAGTGAGGTCTTTGAGGCTGGATCTAGTTTGAGGCTGGATCTAGTTTCAGCTTCTATGTTGACCCCTTCATATACCGCAATGATTTAGTGAGGGAATGCATGGCCAAAATGAACACCCTGATTAGTCTTTAGATTATATTTTTGGAGGGCCCAAGATAGGCAATATCATACAGACCTATTTTCAACTTACATATCATAGCAATCCTAGGGTCCACAAGTAGGAATGACATACTAAAATATTATATGTTAGAAATATGAGTAATAACTTGTGTGTGACATGGTGCCTGTGATGTTTTATATTTTGTATAGTCATGATTATGCATCTTTTACATATCTCACCTCTCACTGTGTAGATTCTAAATGGACACTTAACAAAAAGATATTAATGTTTTTAGAGATTCTTCATCCTCGTGATGGTTCTGCCATATATGAGTGCATGATAAAAAATTTTAGAGAATATAATATTTAAAATAGAATAGTATCATATTGATAACACGTATAACAATAGAATAGCTATTAACATATTTGTTAGGACCATTAAAGACATGCCATTGATAAATATTTTCACATTAGATGCAACTCTCACATCATTAACTTGATAATACAACCAGGAATGAAGGTTGTTTACCCTACTTTATTATAATTATGTAACTCACTAAAATTTTTTCAAACACCTAGCAAATAATAGGTGTTTGGTAGTCTATGTTTTTCTACATGTCTAAAGAAGAAGAAATTCCAAATGGATGTCAAACACCATTAGAATTATACTTACCTGATGTTGGAATCATATATTGGATACAAATATATGATATCTGACTAAGTAAATAGTAATAGTGACGAATTTATTACTGATGATAGAGACTGTAATACAGTAATTTCATTTATGAAATTCCTAAAGATTTTTTTTTTGACATTTCAAACATGTGTTTGTTAGTCACACTTGCATTGCAACATTAGTGGCATGTTTAGAAAGTTTAGAGATGACTTAATATTTTGTAACATGACTATTGAAATGGAAACCAAATACTTTAAATACTTGTCCACTATTTCATCTTTCTATTTTCTAGATTCCTGTATTGATCCTAGGGTTAAGGTGGAAGGAGTAAAGAATATTTTGACAAATATATCTACGTGCATGAACCAAGAATACCAACCTGAATGATTCATTCATGAAAAGTTGACTTAGTTATTTATATACTATGATAATAGGTATTGTAGTAGTTATAGTCAGATTCTGAGTATGGACATAGACATCATTTTGGAGATGATGATTTCTCCATTCAATTAGTGATAGGGAAACGATGGGGTCGACCATCAAATAGAAGAGAGCTGTTTTAGTACATAGATACTGATTACTTCTTAATTCTATATGATAACAATAATCTTGATATTTTACAATAATGAAAATTAATTGAGTCCACCTATTTCATGCTTTCTATAATGACATGTGATCTACTAACTCCACCAGTATCGAGCATAGTATTGGAGATTACTTTTTCTATTGTAGTCAATGATATTTTTGGATAGGAGATCGAGACTATGGGTAGATATCATTGAGGTACTAGTATACATGAAGGATTAAGCAGATATTAGGTTAGTTATCTAGGAACATGCTAGAACAAGAGTGAAGGAGTTGCTGTAAGGTGATGACTCATCTGATTTTGAGGATGTTGAGTTTGGGCCCACCACTAGTGATATTGTCATATACTTACATGATGGTCAGTTACATACTTACACAAATTGGCATTGGGATTGAGCATGCATATTGTGTCGCATGATTATGATTTTATGATTGATGATTTTTTTATGTTGTTGAGATGGGTTATTTTATTTTATTTTTTGATTGGATTGGATGATGATTGGATATTGATGGATGTGTTATTTTATATATTTTTGATTATTATACTTTATCATTTGTGTAAATGAATTTATTTTTTTCTGATTTATATGAAATAAATAAAAAATATAATGTTGTACTCGTAAGTCATATCTAATAATGGGTAACTTAAATTTTTAAATTTGTAAAAAAAAAATAGATTTATTAAACCACAACCAGTGAGTTGGTGACCGGTCGGACCTAAGATGGCATCTTTGGGCCCGGCCCAGCACGACCCATCATGGCCCAGCCTGAATCTGCCTAGACTTGAGCTGGACAAGCACCATGCTGGGCTGACAATAATCTAGTCGTGCTGTGCTAGACACGACATGACTACTATACTAGGTCATGCCCAATATGGCATGGTGCCCCGACTGGGCCACCAAAAAATGAGCTAGCCGGCATGGCACAACCCATTTGACAACTTTAATTGAGAGTTGGGATAAACTTACACAAACTTTACTAACCAAGTTAAAATTACATCTCAAATGAGGGGAAAAATAAGTCAATTCTAATATGAAGAGAAAGAGATGTTATATGATGTTTGGAGTTGATTCAAAGATCCATTGAGGAGGTGCCGGCAACATAAATTTAAACTTTGGTTCTAAGATTATATCTTCTATAATGGATTGAACTACATGATGAAATATAAAATTGATGCAACATCAGGTGGTTCTATCATGAACAACTCATATGAGTAGGCTCAATTCATATTTGAAAAGCTAGCCAAGAACAACTTCAAAACTCTGAATGAAATGATATTTGGAATAAAGTAATTTGGAGACTTTGAGTTGGATAGACTAATAACAAATTGCTTAGTGTGGAAGAAATGACTATCTTGAAAAAGTAGAAAGTCAATAATCTTGACCTCATTTATTAATTAGAAGAAGCTAATATTCTACAGAATATAGGGTATATTTTCCAACCCAATAACAATGCTCCTACTCACCACTATCTAAATGTAAGAAATCATTAAATTTCAACATATAGAAGTCATGATATGTATAGTTGAGTAGAATATAAGATAATTTCAGAAGAATTTTGAAAGCAACTCAACTAGACACCAAATGCAAGGAGCTTCGAGTTCTAATTACAACTTCTCAAAGGAAAAAAGAAAGCTATCCTAGGAATAAAACATTCTTCTACTACTCATAGAAACAAATAAGAGGAATAATGTGCAAGAGAACTAAATAGAACATATGGAAACAAGGCTATAACACTTGTACATATTGATAAATACTATTAAAAATCAACTTTGACAACTAACATTATCAATGAAGGTGAAAAGTATAAATGGATTATCAAGTGATATCAGACATATCATAAAAAAATACATGTCCATAATAACACTCAGAAGTGGTAATGAATAGGTGAGTAGAAATAGATTAGAACTTAAAAGGGAATGCTGAAGTAGAGAAGGTAGTTGTAACTGACAATGACATGACTTTTTCAAAAGTCAAATAGCCTGGCATCGCTATATCCATTATTGTGACCTTTCCAAAAGTAATGACTTTACCATAATCCACCTCCCAACTCATGGCACCAACTATCACATGTGAAGATAGGGATATGGAGAAAAAGATGCATATTAACCAAAGCAATTGAACGAAAGGATAACATGTTAGAGGTTGACTATGAAAATGGAAAACAAACTATCCAAACTAATCTTTCTTTTATACAATAGTTTAGAAATAAAAAACTAGATGAGTAATTCTAGAGATTCCTCAATATTATCAAAAATTGGGAAGCCAACTTCTCTTTGCTAAAGCCTTATCTCATATGCTCCATTACATTAAGGGCCCGTTTGATAAATTAAAAAAATTAAGTGCTAAAAAATAAGTGCTGAAAAATCAAGGCTGAATTTTATAAGTGTTGAATTTATATTAAAAAACTGTTTGATAAATTACTGTTAATTGAATACTGAATATAAATATTGCTGAAAATGATGTATTTTACATATTTACTTTTATTATCATTGTATTTATATATTATCCAAAATAAATAGAATTTCTAATGAATTTTCTTTTCACTATAATTATTACTTATTAAAAAAAATAAAATCCCTAAAAACATATCCATAAATAAATTATAAATCCAAAAAAAAATAAAAATATTTAAAAAATAACCAATAAAATCTAAACTCTTTAAAAACTATCCAAATTTTTAATAAAAAAAAATTAATGAATAACTAGTTGATTTGTTATTTACTCTATTAAATTAATCATGAAAGAGTGTTAGGGTTAAGTTTGTGGTGGCAGAGAAAGGAGGAGGAGGAGATAGGTTTACAAACTGACTGTGGCGTGAATGAGAAAATGAAAAAGAAATAAAAAAATGACAAAATGATAATTTAATTTGTTGAAAATTTTCAGCCTTCGACATTAAGTAGGTCTCTACCTACTTAAAATTTTAAATTTTCAGCTCTCAGCAATTTTTTTATCAAATGCACTTAAAATTTCAAACCATTAAAAATTTTAATTTTCAATGGTTTGAAGATTTTAAGTACGTTATCAAACAGCCCCTACGTTTATGAAGAATATCATAGGTAACAAGAAAAAATTAAAGACATGTGAAAGGATAAACATGAGTGAGAAGCATAGCACAATCATTTGACATAAACTCCCAAAAAAACACAAAGAACTATGGAATTTGATAATTCCAAGCTTTATTGTGGAACATACTTTTCGAAAGATACTATTCGACTTAGGATTAAGTATCAACTTGATGTCATTATACTTAGTATATAAGTTAAACCTTTGTAAAATAATTCTAGCGTCTCTCTCACTACATATAAGAAATTAATTATAAATAAATAATTATAATAAATAATAAAAAATAATCAAAAATAATCAAAAATAATAAAAAATAATAAAAATAATAAAAAATAATAAAAAATAATAAAAATAATAAAAAATAATAAAAATAATAAAAATAATAAAAATAATCAAAATAATAAAAATAATAAAAACTAATAAAAACTAATAAAAAATAATAAAAACTAATAAAAATAATAAAAACTAATAAATAATAATAAATAATAATAAATAATAATAAATAATAATAAATAATAATAAAAATAATAAAAAATAATAAAAAATAATAAAAAATAATAAAAATAATAAAA
The DNA here is from genome assembly GCA_029783825.1 of Sapria himalayana. Taxonomy (NCBI): domain Eukaryota; kingdom Viridiplantae; phylum Streptophyta; class Magnoliopsida; order Malpighiales; family Rafflesiaceae; genus Sapria; species Sapria himalayana. The sequence continues at coordinate 2,423,671 of JAREIK010002147.1, forward strand.
AAATAATAAAAAACAATAAAAAATAATAAAAAATAATAAAAAATAATAAAAAACAATAAAAATAATAAAAAATAATAAAAAAATAATAAAACATAATATAACATAATAAAATTTAATAAAAAAATAAAAAAATAATAAAAAATAATAAAAATAAAAAAATAATAAACAATAATAAATAATAATAAATAATAATAGATAATAATAGATAATAATAAATAATAGTACAAAATAATACAAAAAATCAATTATGTTTACAAGGAGAATGATCAAATAAATGCTAGTCAAGATTGATAAGTTAATTTTTCATACAAATTTTCTTATGTTAGATATGGAGGAAGACTATTATGCCCTAATGATCATGAGACGATCATTCTTAGTGACTAGACAAGCTTTGATTAATGTCAACAAGAGCATATTCACACTTCATATGGGCACAAAGTACGTGAAATTCACTATTTATAAAAGCATGCATATTCTAGACGATCATGAGAAAAATTACAAGAGAATAGATAATATCTTATGCATATAGAATGATGAGGATATAACATGGGTTCCTCACCATTAGATAATATCACTTGGGGTTCCTACTTTATAATTCATTTAGTTGTTATTGCCATGATACCTTGTGCTCCTAGTTTTTGGAATCATAGCCATGGATTGGTAACAAACTCATTGTTGGCATCAAGGTGAGGATATGATCCTTTTACATTTGGTATTATAGGAAGGAAGGTTTAGTTGCAAGGCCTAGGTTGGCATCTACTCTAGGGTTTAGTAGATATGTGGAGTGTGAATCTAAGAATGGTAAATTTGCTGATATACAAGTTTGAGATCGAAAAGATTTTGGAGAATAGCTTAAAACTTCAGAAACTAAAGATGGATGATCCACAAATTAATAGATATTATTAGTCTGTAATCATCGATTCAAAGAAAATAGTATCATATCAGAAATTAGAGACAACATATATCAAGATTGTCAAATGGTACAAGTTGTATCGAAGATCGGAAGGTTTGATTCAATTGGGTTTGGATTTAAAAATCTTAGTGATTATTTTTCTAATGAGATATCAGTGAAGGATTGGTGAAAGAAGCTTGAAGTACTCTATCAAAGAAAGTCAATGGTCAAAAAGTTATTTCTAAGGAAGAAACTATATAAGTCGCACATGAATGAGGGTGATGCTTTTACTTCACACTTACATGAGTTTCACATAATGATCAACTAGTTGTCACCTCTTCATCATTAGATTATTGATAATGATAAAACTATAATCCTTATATATTCACCACCAGATTCATTGAATAACTTGATTTTTACCATTCGTAGTAGTACACCATTGTTATCAAATGAGATGGTAGTTTCATTACTACTATATGTGGATATGAGAAGACAGCATATTAAAAAAATACTTGAAGAATACATTATTTGTGAGAGAAAAGACTGAAGAAAGAAGTATAGATCAACTGAAAATGAAACCACATACAAGATGAAGATAAAAGAGTACGGATATGTTGAAATTGAAGTGTTAGAATTAAAGTAAAATTGAGTACTTCAATAGGAATTGATGGTGAATTAAAAACAAGCCAATTCAAATAAAAGGCAACTTAGTAATCAAGAAGCTATCCACTAAAGATGTATACTTTGTAGAACACTTAGTTCATTGACACGAGTGTGCCATACTACTTTAATCCACATTAGACTAGTTCAACCAGAATGAATCTAATGATGGATGTGATTTGACCAAGGAAAATAGATCAATTGTAAAGATAGTTGGTCATGGTCCATGGAATGATGTGGATTCCATGGATAATGCATGGCTTTAGTAGATATTTGATTTTCCTAAGATAATAAGTCTTTCAAGATGACTCAAAGAGCAATGGTACTTTCTCAAGGAATAAAGTGTGAGATATTGTACAAACTACTAAAAATTACTATCATGTCTCCTATTAAAAAATCCTTTATTTCTGAGAAAAAGACAATCATGGAAAATAAGTGAGCAATAGAGAACAAGTTTTCCATGAATAATTTTTCCGTGTCATGATTGAGTTGAGGGTCTCAATGTAGAAACATTATGTCACAACCTAGTTTATTATCACCACATGAAATCAAGTTGAGGTATCAGATATGTGAGTGTAAAAATGATGAAGTATTTCCAAGTCACAACATGGGTAGCCATTTTGAAGAAGTTGAGTCTCAACATTATCCAGTGAAGATATTATAAAGTGAGTTGCAATATCTTCTAGTCATAACATCACATAATATATCATGACTCCATTCCACTGAGGCATAGATCCTCTTGATGAAAAGGCAGCACAAATAGAGTATATAAATTTTATTGAGGAAATGTAGTTGAGATGACCCAAAGACTTTGGAGTAGGTAAGAACCTCTAAGGAGACAAATAAGTAGGAGCATTATATGAAAGAGGAATTGCAACCCTTGGAGATAAACAACACTTGGACTCTATTGAAGTTTCCTTCTGATAGAAAGAAAATAAAATACAAGTGGTTATTTAAATATAAGATGGAGGCTTATGGAAAGATGAAGTATAAGGTAGTAGGCTGCTAAAAGGCACTCTCAAGTTAAAAGGTATTAACTACTATGAAATCTTCTAGCTAGTAAAATAAATGTCCATGTGGGTGATATTGGCTACTACATCAAAGTGTGACTTAGAGGTTGAGCATTGGATAGAGACCTGGAGATAGAAATCTACATGGAGCAGTTGATCAGTTTCCAAGTAAAAAGAAAAAAAACTTGGTGTGCAAGCTAGAAAAGTCATTATACAAGCTAAAATAATCTCTGATGATATGGTATAAAAAGTTTCAATTATATGTCATGCAACTTAAAATTTAATATATACAAGACTGACCACTATGTGTACACAAAAAAGTTAGGTAGAACTTATGTCATTTTAATCTTGTACGTTAATAATATGCTATTAGTTAGAAATGAGATAGTGCACTAGATTGTTTACTAAAAGAGAAGTTTAACATGATTTATCTCAGAATAGCAAATTGTATCCTAGGCTTGTAAATTTGGAGAAATCAAGAAAAGAATGTTATATCATGGGCAACAGAAGTATGTTGAGAAAATACTTTTAAAATATTATAAAACCAAATCCAAACTAATGATAACTCTTATGAAAATGGGGATAGAAATGATAGCAGAATAGTGCCCTACTACTAAGCTAGAGAAATAAAAGATAACTTATTTTGTATGTCTATTGTTGGAAATTTGACGTAAGACGTAGTATCTATAAGGCCTAATATTTTACATATGAAAGTATTGAGTAGGTACATTTCCAATCCAAGGAATGAGAATTAGAATATCAGATGAGTAATCAATTATCTATGTGAAACCCTTGCTTTTTTATTGTAAATTGGTGATAATAGCAACTATGAGATTTTTGATATGTAGTCACTGGAGCTATTGATATTGATTGGGGTGACTATGTCAACATCAAAAAGACCCATGAGTAGGTATATGTTTTCAACCTATATGGTAGATGTTAGCTGGATGAGAAAAAGTTGTAACAAATAGTTGTAGAAAAATTAACGAATATTTTCTCCGGCTTTCCCATGAGTTCTCTCTTGGAATTGAAGGAATTACACCATACACCTTTGTTTCCTTAGTATGATATCCAAGCAATTACCTTAATAAAGGAATTCACACCATTTATGCATGTATGTACTACCTTTTACAAATACACACGCACACACACAGACATGTGTACATATATATACATACATCTAGAAGGATGAGTATATATACTCTATATATGTGTGTATGATGATTAAATTATGTTGTGTTGGTGATTCATAATTTTGCAATTGTAATATGCATGTAATTTGACATTAGAATATGTATGTTATTTGTGATTGTAATGTCATATGTAATCAAGATGTATATTGAAATTGTACGATATGCAAATAAATCACTCAAATGAATTAGTTGTGAAATTTGGATATTATCATTGATAATGTATAAATCTATCATATGCAATGATAAGATTTAGTAACAAGCTAATAGCTTTAAAGTGTTTTCTATACAAAGAATATTATCAAGATATCATGTATCCCAATGAAATTTATTTAACAGTTAGCCACATCACATTTATTTAACAAATTATTGTCTAAAATAGATGTTGATATGTAGTTGGTTAAATTAATTTTAAACAAAAATATATGGCAGGAGAGTTGGTGCAATATTGAATTTTGTCCTCATAATTTTAAAAAGATAAGCCATGACATTTCACCAATTAAATGTATGACGAAAGTTATCATACAATAAACATAAAGGAAAAAAACACTGGTATTAAATACATTAATATATGTCAATTGCAGATATCTAGATATTGTGTTTGAGAAGATTTATGAGAAATGTAGAGTCACTAACAAAAGAAAAAAGATTTAACCAGACTATAGGGTTCACTATCATAAGCAGGATAATGTAGTAGAGAAAAAAAATGCAAGTCGAAATGATCTGACCATGCTCATCATTGGTATTTTTCAAAGTAAATTAAAATAAATATAAATATTAGATATTATGACTAAAGCATTTTACATAAAGTAAGGGTAAATTACTAAGAAAATTTCTTTTGGATTGAAAAAAATTATTGAATGAAAATTTATGTAGAGCATTAAAAAATTATACATACTAGCGAATTAATGTTATACAGAATATCATTAGAAAATCAAATTTAAAAGAGCAAGCGATATAGGAGAAACAAAAAAGAGATTTATTATTCCTTTAAGTATATTTTGACTCATACAAAAGCTCCCTACTTATAGGGTTTAATACATGAATGCATTAATGTGTATATAAATATGTCAATGAATATATACATCAATACATAAATAAATGCACCAATGAATACATATTAATCCATGCCAATTAATACATATTAATTTATGAATAATAAGAGTCATAAGAATGTCAATAGTAAAGAGATTAATGGAGAGTTTATAGACATCCATAATATTGTTCATAATACTCCCCCTTGGATGTCCATAATACTGCATCATTAAAAACCTTACCAGGAAAACCCAGTGGAACAAAACCATGGTGAATAAAAAAAGAGTACATTATAAAATATCACTTTAAATCTCTAAGCCTACGCATTCCAATGCTATGAACTAGTATTTCAAATGTTGTTGTAGGTAGAGCTTTGGTGAATAAATCTGTTAGATTATTAGTTAAACTAATTGATTGAACATCATTTTCACACTTCTTTTGTAGATCATGAGTGAAAAAAAAAATTTGGTGATATATATTTTGTTCTATCCTTTTTAATGTACATATTTTTTAATTGAACAATGTATGCAGCATTATCTTCATACAATGTCGTCATGACCTCCTTACTAAAATACAACCCACATGACCTTCGAATATGATGTATTACAGATCTTAACCAAAAATATTCTTGACTTGCTTCATGAATTGCTAAGATCACTTCATGATTAGAAGATGTGGTGGTAATTGATTGTTTCGTAGAGCGCCATGAAATGGTTGTATCACTGCATTGTGATCGAGCATTATGAGGGTCAAACATATATCATGCATCTGCATAACCAAGTAATTCTGCTTTGGGTACATTGGGATAATATAGGCTCATATCCATCATACCTCGAAGATACCTCACTATATGTTTAACTCCATTCCAATATCTTCTTGTTGGACAAGAACTATATCTTTCTAACAAATTTACATAAAATGATATATTAGGTCAAGTATGACTTGCAAGATATATTAGTGCTCCAATAGAACTAAGATATAATACTTCAGGACCAAGAAACTCTTTATCATCCATTCGAGGTCGGAAAGAATCTTTATTCACATCTAATGACCTTATAACCATTGGAGTGCTCAATGAATGGGTATTATTCATAAAGAATCGTTTCAACACCTTTGATATATAAGTTGATTGATGAACAAAAATTCAATTCTCTAAGTGTTCAATCTATAAACCAAGGCAAAGTTTTGTTTTTTCAAGATTTTTCATCTCAAATTCTTTCTTTAAGTTGTCTGCTGCTTATGAAAGCTCATTCGTAGTTCTAATAATATTCAGGTCATCAACATAAACTACAATTATAATGAACTCAGATCCAAACCCCTTAATAAATACACATGGGCAAAGGGGATCATTCTTATACCCTTTTCGCAATAAATATTCACTAATATGATTATACCACATGCATCCAAATTATTTCAATTCATATGGAGTTATGCACAATTTTATCAAGTAAAGTTCTCAAGGAACTGAATTATGTGTTGCAGGCAATTTTAATCCTTATAAAATTTTCATTTAAATGTCACTATCAAGTTGTCCATATAAATAAGCCATAACTATATCCATTAAACACATACCAAGTTTTCATGTATTATCAAACTAATTAAATATCAAAAAGTAGTTGCATCCACTATAGGGGAATACATCTCTTCATAATCAATACCAAGTCTTTAAGAAAATCCTTGTGTCACTAATCATGTCTTATATTTGATAACTTTATTTGTCATGTCTCATTTTCACACAAATACCCATTTGTATCCTACAGATTTGAAACCATCAGGTGTACATACAATAGGGCCAAATTTTCAAATTTTGAAAGAGAATTTATTTCTGCTTCAATTACATCTTTCCATTTTGACCCATCATCTCTCTGTAGACATTCTTCAATAGACTTTGGCTCAAGGTCCTTATTATCATGAACAATGTTGAGTGCCACATTATAGGCAAATATATCATTAACATCAATTTTATTCTAATTCCACCTTTGGCTAGTTGTGACATAGTTTATCGAGATCTCTTGATTGTCACAAGTTTCAGGTACCTAAATTTCTTCTGGAATTACAACTGGGAACTTTTCTAGATCCATCAATTCTTAAACTTGATCTTTTGATCCTTTTCTTTTCTAAGAATTTTTATCTTTGGAACTAACTAGTCGACCACATTTCATTGATGCTTTAGGTTCATTAGCAATAGATTATCCTATAGAGACATCAATTCTAATTGGAGCATTAGTAACTGGTATGTAAGATATAGTTACTATCTTCGGATCAGTAAATACATCTAGTAATTGATTTGCTAAATTTTATAAATGAATAATCTTTTGAACTTCTAGTTCACATTCCTTTGTACAATGGTCAAGATGAGACAATGACAATTGATTCCAACTAATAGTTTTTTCCAACTAATTATTTTCTTTCTTTAAAATTGGAAAATCTGATTCATCAAAATGATAATCATCAAAATAAGGCATAAATAAATCTTCAATTGATGGCTCTAAATATTTTATTTTCAATGGAGATTCATATCCAACATGTATTCTCAATCTTCTTTGGGGACCCATCTTAGTGCATTGTGGTGGATTAAACAGAACATATACTACAAACCCAAAAATCCTTAGAATGGAAATATTTGGTTCTCGGTCAAAAACCAATTGTAAAAGAGAGAACTCGTGATAATTTGTTAGTCTAATACGAATCAATACTACTGCATGAAAAATAGCTTGGCCCCAAGCAGAAGTTGGGAGCTTCATCCTCATTAGTAATGATCTTGCAATCAATTAAAGGCATTTAATAAATGATTATGTAAGACTATTTTGTGTATGAACATATGCTACATGATGTTCAATATTCATTCCAACAGACATATAGTAATCATTAAAAGTTTGGGAAGTAAATTCTCCAACATTGTCAAGACGAATTGACATAATCAGATAATTTAGAAAATGATCACGCAATCGGATTATTTGCGCAACCAATCTAGCAAATGATTGGTTACATGTTGATAATAAATAGACATGTGACCATCTCGTTGATGCGTCAATCAAAATTATAAAATATCAAAATGGTCCACATGGTGGATGAATAGACCCACATATATCATCTTGTATACATTGCAAAAATGCAAGGGGTTATATCCTTATTTTTGTTGGTGATGGCCTTATAATTAACTTCTCTTGAGAGTAGGCAGCACATGAAAATTCATTGGATAGAAAAATCTTTTAATTTTTTAGTGAATGCCAACTTAAATTTTTAATGATTCTCTACATCATTATAGACCCAAGATGTCCAAATCAGTCATGCCAAACAATAAAATTATTTTTATCCATAAACTTATGGTTTACTTGGCATGTGCCTCAATTATGCTTATGTTTGTGTAGTACAACCCAGATGAAAAAGCACATAATTTTTCCAATATATTTTTCTTATCCGAGATAATGTTAGTAATATATAAATACTCAATGTCATCTTTATTCATAGTCTCAATATGACATCTATTTCATCGAATATCTTTAAAACTTAATAAATTTCTTTGAGACTTTATATAATATAAAGCATCATCAATATGAATTTTTGTTCCTTTAGATACTAATATATTAGCTCTTCTGGAGCCCTCAATTAATTTTTCACTACTTGGTATTGTATTCACATCTGATCCCTGTATTATTAAAAAGGAAAAGAATTTTTTTATATTTAAGTATAGTATGCGTTGATGCGCTATCTGTGAGATACCTATCATTGTCACCAATTGAAGATCCCACCAGATGAGTTTTCATATTTTTCATGAAAAATAATATATATAATAATAAAATCATAAAATAACACATAACAAAAATAATATTCATTATTCAGTAGTACGATGACTTTCATAATAATAGACCCAAATACATATATATAAATGAGAAATATTTTTTTTTGGAGATTTTCATCACCAAGCGTGCTCAATATTCACTTCAAGCTGAATAAAGAAATTAGCAGCATCTAGATGAGTCATATCATAAAAGTCGTGATCAACACTCTTATCCTTAGAAATAAAATTAATCTCTACCACTTTTTTATTTTTCTTTGTCAGTGATTCTTGGTAGAGATCAACTAAATATTTTGGTGTACGATAAGTACGTGACCAATAGCCTTTCATGCCACAATGATAGCATAAATTTGTCACCATTTTGATATTTTCGCCACTTATGTTGTCCTTTTCAATATTCTTCTCCTTTTGATATTCTGACACATTCTTGGGTTGCCGATCATAATTGTAACTATTGCGACCATGTTCTCATCCACGTCCATGACCACGACCATGACTGTGGCCATGACTGTAGCCTCGACTTTGTCCATTATAAAGGTGATATGTTGTCACATTCACTTTAGGGAATTGAGTAGAACCAGTTAGATGAGCCTCATGATTTTTCATCAAAAGCTCATTGTTTTTTAGACCACAAAAAAAACATGAATTCAATTCAGAATATTTTTTAAGCCATTTTCATGATATTGCTGTTGCAATAGCACATTGGATGCATGAAAAGTATAAAATGTTTTCTCCAACATATCCTCATCAGTAATTTTTTTTCCACAAAATTATAATTAAGAACTGATTCTAAATATTACTGAGTTATACTCACTCACAGATCTAAAATCTTGTAGTCTCAAATGCATTCAGTCATAGTGAGCTTTTGGGAGAATTACCATTCTTTTATATTCATATCTTTTCTTCAAACTGTTCCACAGAACAAGTGGATCCTTTACGGTGAGGTATTCAGTTTTCAATCCTTCATGAAGATGACAACGAAGATAAATCATCGCTTTGGCTTTTTCTTGAATGGATATTGTATTATTTTCTTTAATTGTATCTCCAAGACTATTTGCATCTAAATGAATTTCAGCATCTAGTATCCATGACAATAAATTCTTTCTCATGATATCAAGAATCACAAATTACAATTCGTAAGATTCGACATAATAATACTCCAATATACCTTCAATATATCTCTTAAAAATCCAACAGAGCTTCGTTATGATAATGAATTATGAAATAGAAGGATAAGAGAGCAAGAGATATAGGAGAAACATGAAAGAGATTTTTTATTCCTTCAAGTATATATTGATTCATACAAAGACTCCATATTTATAAGGTTTGATACATTAATACATTAATGTATATATAAATGCATCAATGAATATATATATATATATATATCAATACACAAATAAATGTACCAATGAATACATATTAATCCATGCCAGTTAATACACATTAATCTATGAATAATAAGAGTCGCAAGAATATCAATAGTCAAGGGATTAATAGAGAGTTAATGGGCATCCATAATATTATTCATAATACTTTTGGATTGAAAAAAATTATTGAATGAAAATTTATGTAGAGCATTAAGAAATTATACATACTAGTGAATTAATGTGATACAGAATATCATTAAAAATTCAAATTCCATTCTTAACCATTAAAAAAATATTTCTAAACATCTCTAGTGACTTGGAGAAATAATTACGGAAAACAAAATATTTTTACCATCTACAGGTCTATTTAAATAGAAATAGTTTCAAATTATACGCAACTAAATACACAATGAAAAAATGATTCCATCATTTTTTTTAATTTGAGCACCACGATCGAAAAAGAGCTAATTAAATTATGTTTCTATTTTTTTTGGGTATAAGTATATAAATTATATACAATATTTATAAATATTTAACACAAATTTTAATACTTACTAGAATTTATATGAAAAATCAAGGGAGATTTCTATTATGTTGCATCAAAACTAGTAGAATTAAAAGAATAAATATTATTTTTAAAATTTAAAAAAATGCAACATATTTAAAAATAATTAATTTTTAGAATACCAAAATACATTAATTCCACTTTGCCATTAGAATATTTTTTTTAAAATAAATTTCTATTTTTAAATTTAAAAATCATTATTTATTATTCGAAAATCAATTTTCTAAATAAGAAAAATTTTTTTCTTTTTTGCACAAAATTTATTAAGCCACACTTAAATGGTCTAGGATTGGAAAATCAGATCATTCAACATGATAATTATATAAATATATGTATATTATTTATATAATAAATAATAATAATAATAATATGTGTGTGTGTGTGTGTTTATATATGTTTATACAGATACACACACACACACACACACACACACATATATATATATATATATATAATTATATATGTGTGTGTGTGTGTGTGTGTGTCCATATAGATATAAATATGTGTGTGTGTGTGTAGATCAAAGATCTAATAAGTACTTATAGTTCATTGATTGTATCTACTCATCTTCTATTTTTCATATATTTTGATTATTTATTTCTCCAAAGCCTTTTGTAACCTTGATAATGTTCTATCATGACAATTTTCCTTGCATTGATATTTGTTGAACGTTTCAAAATTCTCAAAAAAGTTGAATTCATTCTAAATTTATCAAAATTTTTCATTCCTATCTAAGTCGAACATGTTCAACAAATCATAACAATGTTAACTTCACAATTTCTTCATCAAAATTTGGTTTCCCACTAAGGTTTCCCTTATGTTTTGTTCTTTTTTTACTTTTTTTTTATTTTCTCACAAAATGAGATAAAAATATCCTTTGATCAATCTTTACAAATTTTGTTCTCCTCATTAAATTACTTGTACCCTAATCTTAATGAATTTAACTTCTGAAATATTACCACTTCTTAGTTCAGTAATAAAAGTGGATTACAAAGCACAAAATAATAATAATTTTTGTAGAATAAGGATAGAAAACTTAACTAGTGCAAAACAATGCTTTAATTTCCCATTTTTTGTGTAAAACAATGTGAAAATAAATTGTTAAACTAGCAATTTTGGATAGAAAATAATTTTATTGGTATATTTTTGGAATAAAATTTTCTTGACATGTAATTGCAGGTGTATGACCATAAAATCAATCATGAGATTATTTTAGAACATATATTCATCATCTTTTATTAGAAATAATTTGATTGTGATGGTTAATTTCATATCTGTGTAATATGAATAATAATTAACAAAATTCATAAAATAGTAATTTAATTCTTATTTTGTTAATGCCTTTAATTGAGTATTATCATAGATAGAGATAATAATAATGTATTTAAAATTAGTATATCTTTGGACATGTGACAAAAAAATGTGATGGATATGAGATATTATGCTAACACATATATCTCTATGACCTGCCATGAAATCAAACATACACTAAACTGACCTGCCATGAAAATGTTACATGGAATCTTATGTAAAAGTGAATGAAAATTCTTATATTGATGATGTTGTAAGAGATCTTAATAATTAAGATCTCTATGACTTCCTACATTATAAGTTGTTTGATTTAATTCAATTAGAGGTTTTATTGTGTTGAATTGAAACTATTTCCTACCGAAATTCCAACTAGATCCTTTAAACTAAAACAAATAAAAATAAGATCATGTTTTTCAAAGAGATACATGGTAGAAAGAAAGAAGGGACATGCCCCCTTTTTCTAAATTTGAAACACACAATTTAAAAAAATAAAGTGGCGAAATGTAAAATTCTTCTCTAATTTAAATTATAAAAAATATGAGCTAATGAAAAAAAGTGAAAGGAAGGCATGAGGCCTTATTTTCTTCATGGCCAAAAAAGCTTCTAAAAACTATGATTTTTAGTTTTCTAGAACCATTTGGTACCCTGCCTCTTTTCTCTTTATAATAGTTAAAATGATTGATTTTTGGATTCAATTTTATGGAATGAATTTGAGTAGAAATCATTTCTAGTTTCCAACCAAAATATAATGTATTGACATTTGTTATGTTGTCGTGCATGTGTTACTTTTCTTTTTCCCGTCAATATTTGAAGTTTTCAAACATTTTGACCGAAAAAATATGGTTCATAGTATAAGGTTTGATGTGTGGGACCATGCACATTCTTTTTTATGTGTAAGTCCTTAAATTCTATTAATTTTGAATTATTGGCTATAATTAGTGCTTCAATATTTGTAGTTTAAGTTTTGTGATTATTGGATTGTTCAATGGAAATTATGTTTCTGTTTATATTAAAATTTTCTCCTGAAAATGCCAAAACTATTGTACTTGAACTTCTTTATTGAAATTTACATATAAAGTCATGGTTAAGATTCTATAAATAATTCTGTCTTTCAAAATTCTATATCTAACAAAATGTTTTAATAAAAATAATAATATTGGACATAACTTATTTTTATTCGAAAGAATTAATTTTTAAAAAGAAATACTCATTTAGGTTTTAAAAATGTGACTTCTACTATGCTCAAAAAATTATTTACTCAACACGATATATATAGTGGAGTAGCAACTACTGGGCGATGCATTTAAAACAAGTAATATCTTAAGTAGGATTTGGAACAATTATATACCCAACATGACATATAGTGGATTAGGAACTACTAAGGAAGACATTCCCAACAAGAAATATCATATTTAGGATTCCAATACCAACAATTAGTATTAGAGATTTTGGTTTGGGTAACTCATTCCATAATATCAACATTAATATTAATCTTTTTAATATCATTGAACTGGTATTAGAATATTTTGATACCAAAAATGTAAAATCGGAGAATAATTATAGTATTTTTCTATGTTTATCCTTTAGTTGAATTTCATTTTCAGTACTATATATGATCACTCATTGATAATAAAATTAAATTCAACTAATTATTATATTTATTAAAATAAAATACCAGATTACTTCAGTATCAAGAAATTATATTACCATGTGATTGGGAAACCAAAACATACAAACACAAGTGGTAACACTTTTTCCTCCATTAATCTATAATGGATGCATATGGATATCTATCAGATTGGTTTCAAAATAAATGATGATAGATAGATTATGATAGAACATAGAGCCGATGTTTAAAAATAGAACTTTTAGAAATAAAACATTAATCATTAAACCTCGGTGAATTTAAATTTACAAAATATAAATCAAATATTGGCTAATATACATCTCTCACTACCAAGGATTGGTGGACCAACTAACATTTATAAAGATGTACCTAAAAGATGAATTACTAGAATCCTTGCTATTTAGCTCACTCTTAAATAGTAAATATAACTTTCTAGTATTCATGAGCATGTCACATTTTGTAGGGTCATTTTCTAAGATAAAGGACAAGTTAATCACTATGCACACACATTGTTATAATAGGACACATAATTCCAAAGGTAATTCAATATATAAAAAGTTAGTCATGTTTTTTTACTATAACAAGTTAGAACATGTTAATAAAGGCTATAATGCTTGGATGTGATTGTATCAAATTCATATTGGAGGAGAAAGACATGTGAGAGAGATAAATGCCACTTCTGAATGTGATATCATTTTGGTTTGAGATAATAATTCAACTATCCTCATGAGTAAGGAGAGTGCTTGGCTGATTATGCCACATGTTTTAGTCACTTCACATCTCATATTCATTTTTTAAATTCATGCACATATGATCATTATGTAATATGAAAGTTGAACACTAAAAAGACTTATCCAATTATGTTCATAGAATAAATGTATCTATAAATGCAGTTAAAATATCAGCTAGTGATGTAAGATGTAAATTATGTATTGGACATTTGCATGATTTTGATGTCCATAGGCATGTTGGATGACATGTGATTCATAAGTAATATTACTATTAGCTTATGTAAATTAGTCAACAAATCATTAGTCATTGTGAAGGAAAAATAGGATAGTATGCTTTATGTCATCCATGCAACTTTGTCTAGAAACTATGTTCAGTACAACCTCTTTAAATTAATACTTAATAAATTAATAAACTCTATAAAATAATATTTTTCTTCATTCTCGACTTTGGCTAATTAGAAAATCATTAATTTTAATAGGATAATAAATTAATAAGATATTATATTTTAAGAAAATCTCTACATAAATATAAGGTCCCACTAATATCATAAATTAATAATTTTTTAGAAATTTCTAATTTTCATTATTTATGTAGTTGTAACATATTAAGTAATATTTATTAAATCATTTCTTATATAATAATGTCCATTATTTATTAATAATTAAATATAATTCATTGTTTCTTAATAATAAATACTATAATGAATTTATTTTTTACATTTATTCAATAAATATGATACAAAAATTAACTTGTAATTTCTTTTAATTTATCTAATCGAAATTCAACTTTGTTGAATTCAAAAAATACTGTTTAAATTAATAAATATTAATTTATTGATTAATTAATATCTTTGTAAAATAAAAAAATTTAATAGTCCCTATAATATTAATTTATTTTATTGATTAATTAATATCGTTGTAAAATAATAAAATTTAATAGTCCCATTTATCTTTATAAAATAATATCTTTTATCTCTTGAGTCAAAAGGATTTTCGATTACTAGCTAAAATGATTATTTTGTTATTTGATCAAAGATCCTCTCTCAATGAGTGCACAAACTCTATGTCTAGAAAAAACTATAGAGCACTATTTTACTCTCTTTCCTATTTTAGAGTATCAAATATTTTTTTTTATTCTCACTCTATGAGGCCTTTACTATGTGATATTTATTGATAATCACTCTAAGAAAGCATGTACATCTACCTAAAAGCCCAAAGATAATGTATTTCATGTCAAGGATTTCCATACTAGAATTGAGAGAGAAACCGACAAAAACTAATCTAATGATGGGGAAGAGTATAGTAGCTAGTTTGAAAGTAAGTGTATATGTTTTGCTATTAGAATTAAAATAACATCATCCAAGATGCCTCAATTGAACTAAACAATTGAGTAGAATGTCTAGTGTATGTTTTCTCATGTGCATCATCTAAATGGATTCTTGTGAAAAGTTATACATATGATTATTAGTTTAATCAACATATATCATACTTGCATTATGGATGGTAATATTCCTAATAAAATATAGACTATAATAGATATCCCACAAGATCAGTTGAGAATATTTGACAACAAAATTAGATAATATTTATATACATCAAAAAAGATAAGAGATCAAAATTAGATAATATTACATGTCTATTCATTTTATTCGATATGGATAAGAGGAGTGTCATGATAAACTATAAGACATGATAGCCGGGGGGGGTGAGTGGTGGTGGTGGAAATGAGCTAGGATTCATTAATTGAAAAGGTGATGAGCATTATTCTAGTTTTAAATTGGCTAGACTCAATTGTCCTGATGATGCAACACCCCACGAGCTAAGAAGATCTTATAGGCCTCACAAATTATTCTTTAGATTTCATAAGTATTACATAGATATTTTGGTGAACCTTGGATATTTCATGAAACTATTTCTTTTGATAATAATGAGGAATGACTTGTAGTGATATAGGAAAAGACTAATTTTCTAAATATCAATCAAACTTATGATTTGGTATCCTTACCCAATTGGAAGTCATCTCTGAAAAAGTAATGTTTCTTTAGAATAAAACATAGTGATGCTAGCTCTCAACCAAGACACATAGCTTATTTAGTCATAAAGAAGTTTAGTTTAAAAAAATATTTGAATTTGATGAGATATTTTTTATGGTTGTGAAAATATTTTGTATGCTCGACATTTTGAGTGTGACTACTATTTGAATAAGAAATTTATCAACTTAATTCAAAGATAAATTTTCTTTATGATGGCATTAACAACACCATTTATATGGATAATCCTGGCATCTTTCATATCAAATGGAAAGATAGTTTAACATGAAAACTCAAAAAGAGAGTATGTGGACATAGGCAAGCATACAAGTTTTGGTATTAAAAATTATATTTATTTATGAAGTCTATTGACTTTTAGCATTTATTTTGATGACTATGTATTTGAGCTAAGAAATACCTAGTTTTAGGTTCATATATGACTTCTATCATCTTCTTTATTTCCTCTACTAGCCCCATGTTCGAAGATTGAGACTCTACAGTGGTGTATCATCACCAAGCCACTTTTCACTTTTATTTAAAAATAACAAAATAGATTCATTAATGCATTAAAATCAAACATTTTGGTTTATTATTAGATTAAATATGTTTTTAAAGATGAAGATACTTATTATATATATATTTAAAGAAAATCAATTTAATAATAATCAATTAATTTGACAAAATCAAATTATTAAATTATAATTAAACTAATTATTCCGATTATATATACACACATATATCTTAAATAAATAAACAAAAAACTTGAATACTTTATGGTATCCAGATAAAGACTATAGAAGAGAACCTAACCTGAATAAGATGTTAGGCTTCCCATATAAAATATTCCACCCAATAATTTATATTGATTATAATACATATCATTATAGAATTGTAACTATACTTCCTCACTTATTCAAAATATTTTGTCTTTTATTACTTAACACTAATTAAACTCTTCTTGTTAAGATTTTAAATACCTTTTGATTGAATCATATTATTGATAATCCAATTCGATCAATCTTTAATTTTTTTTCTTTGATACTTTCCACTTAACCTATTTGAATTGCTAGAATAAAATTCACATGTATGGTTTGGCAATATCAAAACTTATAAGCTCTTGAAAGGGGATATCATCGATCCTTTTGATAGGATATTACATTAGTAATCAATATTCATCATATGCTTGATAAAATTATTCAATTCATAGAGTTGTCAAATCATATGCTTGAATCAAAATAATTATTAATAAGCACATGTAAATAATAACAACTTCAAGAATAAGAGTGATAATGTTAATAATACTAATGGTATATTTTATTTTAATAGTTAGTACAAAATAATAATGCTATGTTTATCTCATTTAATACACTCAAGTGTACTAGTACTAGAAATTAGATTTTTACTATTCACCATAATCTAGATAGACCTACGAAAATCTAGTGCTACTATCTTATTAATAGGTTGTCCAATTCTATCTAGATTATGAACAAAAAAGTTATATTCTACAAGAACTAATGATTTAATATTTTATGTGTAAGTCAATCTCTATGCATTAAATTATCTACTTTCAAAATAAAGGACATATGCATGTATACAAATTTTGCTCTTTATAAAATCTATTATTAAAATAACAAAAACAATCCTAATTAGCTTTTACTATAAATCAGTTCCAATAATCTCCCACTTAGACTAATACCATAATGTCATATTTCTAGCTCTCATCCTTACCATATATATGCCAAATGCTTTAGCTAGAAGGCTCTTGATAAAAGGATCTATCAAGTTATCTGTCAATGCCACTTTTGTCACTACTACATCTTTTTTTTATAATATCTTTTATTACATGATATTTATTCTCGTTGTATTTTTTTTTCTTATGGGTTCTAGGTTTCTTCAAATTTGTAATATATCCACTATTATCACAATAAAGTATAATAAACAAATATACTAAAGGAATGAGTCTTAAATCCATCAAAAAGTTTCTGAGCCATATAGCTTCTTTGGCTACTTCTAAAGCTATCACATACTTGGCCTCCATGGTAGAATCAACAATACAAAATTATTTGATACTTTTTTAGCTTATGACTCAACTTACCAATATAAACACATGACTTGAGGTGAATTTTCTCAAATCCTCATCAAATTGGAAATCTTATTAGTATGTATACCCATAGGCACATGATTGTTCATTCGGTATAATAATATTAAATCTCTAGTCCTTTTTAGGTACTTTATTATGTATGTTGCTGCTATTTAATGATCTTATCATAAGTTAGATTGATATATACATATCATGCCTATAACATAATTTTTTTTATAAATAATAACTTTCATTACCAAAAATTCGGTACAACTTATGGCAGTTTCAAACTATTACATTCTTTATGAAAAATAATATAAATGTCAGATATGGTACACTACAACTACAAAAGATACTTTCCGAATATTATTTTTGGGAGTTTCCACTATGTACAGCTTTCTGATGATTTTAAAGCCTACAGGAATTGAGGTTATAGCTCCTTCAAAATCTATCCAAGCTTAGATTTCTTCCATAATGTACCTAGAAAACCAACATTCAAAGAAAACATGGTTAAAAGTTTCTGCTTGGCTGCAGAATTCACAGTTGACATAGCTTGGGGCTGAAAATGCTTTATCTTTTGTCCTGAGTTTCTTCTGCTTAGCAATCCATAAATTAACTGCATGTTTGGGCACATGATTTTTCATCCAAATAGATTTAGTGCAGGATTTATCCTTTTTAGAATTGAACCCAGTTAAAAAATGGTAGGCATTGGAAATTATCCTACCATTTTTGCCCTGTGTTTAATAGTGCTTCAGCTTATTCTCTTGAGCCTACCTTGGAAAGGAGTGCATCCCTAGTGGGGATTAGGGCTTTCCAGAATGGAGTATCATCTTTCAATAAATAGTACTCCCATATACTTTGGGACTTAAAATAAAAGTGGTGGATCCATTTAATCCAGAGCGAGACCTCTTTCTTTTTAATCAGCCATAAATTTTAAATAAAGAATATCTTGTTCCATATAAAAATATTAAGGATGCCAATGCCTTCAAGGTGGATAGGTGCACACACTTTATCCCAGGAAACCTTGGGCCTACACCCACCAAGCACTAGGCTTTCCCATAAGAATCTTCTACATGCTCCTTCAATAGAATTAATAACATAAGAAGGAAGTAAGAAATAGAAAACCAGCATTCCTCGATCTCCTGAACAATTGTGTGAAGAAGCTCTAGTCTGCTGGCTTTGAATAGAATTTTCCCGGCCCATTAATGGATGGCCAAAGTAATCTTAGCAAGCATGATAAAGAATTGAGAGGAAAGTAATCGGCTAGAAGACAAAGGAACCCCAAGGAACACAAATGGAAGAGTGCCTTCTTCATATCCAGTGTATTCAATAATCTCATTTCTAGTTTCTTTACTTACTCCTCCAAAGAAGATATTGATTTGGATGAGTTCACATTCAAACTCGAGACCGCAAAAAATTCATTAAGGAGTTTAAAATTATAGTGGCAGAGAGCAAGTCTCCTTTAGAAAAGATGATCAAGTCATCCGCATGCATCAAGTGTGATAGTTTAAAAGGGTACATCCTAGATGAAAGAAGAATCTATCTGAAAATATGGAGACTAGTAACTGCCTTGAGAGGTACTCCATACGTATGGAAAAGAGGTAGGTGAAGATGGGATCTTCTTGCCTAAGACATCTATTGCCTTTGAAAAAACCATGCAACTGGCCATTTATTGCTACTGAGTAAGGTAATATGCTAATGCATTTGTGGATGATTTTTATGAAGTGCTTAGGAAAATTTAGACCATCTAGGACCTCCATTAGGAAGCTCCATTCCACCTTGTCAATGGCCTTTTGGATATCAATTTTATAGAAGCAACGATGAGAAATTTTTTTCCTCCCATATCTTCTAATCAAACACTATGCAAGGAAAAAATTGTCTGATATCAGCCACCCTTTTAATGAATGACCCTTATACAGGGCTAATTATGCCACTCAACACTAATTTCAGTCATGAACAATGAGTTACAAAATAATTTTGTAGATTACGTTGCAGCATGAAATTGACCGGTAATCTTTAACTATAGTGGCATGCAAGGATTTGGGAATTAAGGTGATATAGGCATGATTACTTTGCCTTAATATTCTTCCGGTGTGGAAGAAGCTCTTAACGGCATTAACCACATCACATTTGATATACTTCCAAGCTGTTTTATAAAATTCTATCATGAATCCATCCAGCCTAAGAGATTTCGCACTTCCCATAGAAAAGATAGCACTCTTTATCTCCTCCTTGGAGAAAGATTGAGAGAGCAAGTCATGGTCTTCTTCTTTGAGTATTGGGCCATTTGCTATAACGCCTCCATAAATTTTGATCCTATGCTTTAATGAGCCCAACAACCCTTTATAATATGAGACAAAGGTCTCACTAATTTCATTCCTAGATGTCGAGTAATTCACATCCTCCTTAATAATAGTCACTATATTTCTTTTCTGCAACTTAGAGCTAGTCAAGGTATGAAAAAATTTGGTGCATTTGTCACTTTCCTTTAGGTATTTTATCTTAGCCTTTTATCTAAAAAATGATAGTTCGCACTCTTCTAACCTTCTTAGGCTGATTTTAAGATTTATTTCCTCCTCTTTTAGTCTGAAATTAGGGCACACGAGCATTTTGATCTGAATAGAATTTAGAGCATCTTTGGCAAGAGATACTCTAGCACTGAAATGGCTAAAATACTTTTCATTCAGCCCCTAAGGGGTTCTTTCAGCAGCTTCAGCTTAGTAGCTATCTGAAACATGACAGAACTAATGATTTTTCTTTCTCATATGCTTAGCAAGAGCGGAGTGAACTCCTTGTAAGATATCTACATGTTGCAAATTTTGAAAGAGATCAATCTTCCTTTGTCCGTGCGTTCAGTGGACAAGAGCATGAGGTAGTGATCAGAAAAAACTCATGGGGCCAAAAACCTTGCATGGCAGTCTAGCTGGAGATTATCTCATTCACTGTTTACCATAACTCTGTCAAGTTTACTCGAGACTCTACTATTTGTCCAAGTGAAATAGCTTTATGAGTAGAAAAGATCTTCCATATTTAGACGTGAAATGTAATCCAGGGCATCCTAGAACTCATAGTTGGTGACAATCCTACCTCCAACTTTATCTAACCTAGGTAATGGGGAATTAAAGTCTCTTATAAGGGCCCATGGGAAAGATCCAGCCTCCCATTCCTCAATTAGACTTTCCCATAGACTCCTTCTACTAATGACTGAGTAGAGTCAATAAATAATGGATAATCTGAAAGCTGAGTCTTTCTCGATGTCCATTACTTGGAGAAGGATATGTTGAGATGTGCAGTTGAGAGTACTTATTGTTGTTGTTTGGTTGTTCCATAAAACAAGCAACCTCCCATATTTATAACAAGAAAAATTATCCAAGGCACTCAGCCTTTTAAACTTTGTTTTCATAAGCCAAGCTAGTTTCTAATGACTAAGCTTAGCCTCCGCGATGATGAAGATATCGATTAAGTAGGCGTTAAAAAGCCTAAGTACTATTTTATGTTTAAAAGGGAAGTTAAAACCCCTTGGATTCAAGTAAGCTATCTTCATAATAATAGAATTTCACATTCTTATAGCTCTGCGTGATTTTCCCATTCATTAGTATAAATTTATGAAAATACGTCACATAGCATACAATATTCAGAACCTTCCCTGTGCTCACAAGTGCTGGTTTGGGAAGCCCTCTACAAATCTTTTCCCTCTTTACATCAGAATGCCCATACATCAGATTTACATCAATGATCATTAGGCATTGAACAACTGCCTTTATTACAAGAAGTTGAGAAGCCTTTACACTTATCCTTACTACAGAAATCCAAGCAAAAACCAAAGACACCCTTTTCCCGAGTTCCCGGTGTCAGCATGCAAGAGAGCCCTAATATATCATCATACATTCATGCATATGTAATTGTACACACCATTTTGTTTTTAATTTAAAACAAGCTGAGGTACCCAATTGGCCTAGTCTTGCTGGAAAAGCAACTTTACAAAGCCTCTCACTCACCACCCCAATACACGATACAGTATTGTATAGCCATTTAAATGCATCCCTTACCCTTACAACATTGGTTTCAGCCATTAACCCAAAAATCCCAGCCTCACAGAGAGGAAACCCTCCACTCCTCGCCCCTTTACATTGCACTACATGATACATAACCACCCATACAGAAGCCCCCACCTCACAGTGCCAGCGTGCAAGAAAGCCCACGAAAGGCCCATTGATATACGTTTTATAGTAGCTTCTTGTGTGTCTTTTTTTGCACAGTAATATGAGCAGCTTCATAATCAAACTGGCATATATCAAGAGAGAGGAGGAGGCCCTCAGTAAAGGCTCCTTCCTAGTAATCTTTTAAAAGTTGTAAATAGCAAGGAATTGAGGGTGAGACACCCTCCATTGACTTGGAAACTATTCTTATCCAGAAAGACCACAAGTCCATACGCAAGATTGCAACCCAATGGAAGTTTTAAAATTTGCGTTTATGACAGGCAATCACACAAACAAAATTGGCATACCTAGGAATCCTTGAAACTAGTCTTTGCAGGCAATACACATAAGGCATAATGTTTACAACATTAGCATACATTTTTTCCTGGGAGGCTATATTACATTTAACATTTCCACTTCTTACATCTAGTCATTTGCATATTGCTGCACATAGACTCATTTCAAAAAGTGGTAAGCCCATACGCACATTCAAAGTCTATTTCCAGATGACTTTTTTAAAATTCAAGCTGAGGGCTGGCCTGTTTTTCACGTCGGGTGCAAAACAAAACAACATAGCACACAAGAACACACCTAGAGGTGCCCTCACCTCTTTCCAAAAATCCCTTAAAAAATGTTCTAGGAGGAGCCAATTTGTTCTCCCCCCATTCCAGCTTCCAAAACACCAAGAATAATCCTACCAATAAACAAAAATATAAGCTGAAACAGAAAATCCTCGCATCTCTGCCTCATTTTTCTAGGGGTTGAGGACCCCTATTATCTTATTATGCCCGGCCATTTGGGGCAGCACCCTTGATCATTTTTTCTTTGAATCTCCCTTAAAATTTGAGGTTTAAGGATGGCCCCTCTCTGACATTCAGTTCTTTTTTTTTCTTCGGGCTTTAACTACCATGAAGCCTTCATCTTCCTTTTCTGCCGGGTAAGGGGAGCCTACCTTTTTAGCCTGAATGTCCTCCGCTTTTATAGAATCAACATTGGATAATTGCCCCTCCTTCGAAGGGGAGTTTCTTCCCCTTTCTTCCACCAAGCAGCTCGGCCTTGTAGGAATTGCTAGAGAAGTCTTCTACTCATCTTCGTCCTACTTTTAGCTTTTCAAATGGCACCCGCTTGATGAGTTCCCAAAAATAGAACAATACTTGCAAAAAGGAGAGAAATTTTCATAAACTACAGGTTGGCAGATTTTTGATCAATCCGAAAATTATAACCCAACCTCATTTATCAATTTGCCACTTAAATCAATTTCTACATGGACCCTTGCGAATGCAATTTTAGAAATCTTTGACATTAATTTGTCCATATGCAAGGGCCTCCTGATACAGCTTGCGGCCTTGCTTAGGCCCAAGGGGTTCCATAGATGTAGAGGAAAATTTGGCAATTTTATCAAGATCGGAACCTTATCCATCTTTTTCAACCCATAATGGAAACCAACTAGGAGAGTCTTAACTTACAGAGGCCGGCCATAAACTAAGAAAGTGCCAGCATTGAGGATATGCTCCATTTTTTCTAAGTTCCCAAATTTAAAAACAAGCCATCCACTCGAGTGCTGGATGACTTGAGGGGACGTTGTCCATTGTTCCTCCATGAATTTTTTTAACATGTGTTGGCCGAGGCTTTTGGTTATAAAATATCCGACTAGCTAATTATTGCAGTGCTCGATGCCATGAAAGAGATTGCTCTCTTCAAAAACAGCATTGTCAGGCTGCTTAGGAGGAATGAAAGACAGCTTGTAGGTGTTGGCTAGGGCTTAGTTTTTGGAGAACAGGCTGCTCCATGGACCCTTGTTCTTACCAAACTTTTTCAGGGGGTTCTTTTCCTCCTTATTACGGAGCTTGATAGATTTGAGCTTGCCATTATTCTTGATGCCAACCTCAAAGCTTTTGCTATCTAAAAGCAAGGCTCGGAGCTCACTAGCATTCTAATTATTCATGTATCTAGAATTATTCATCCGGTTCCGACCCTTTCCCTCATCTTGGGGGACATTCAAGCCAGAGGCATTATGAAAACTACTTTTAAAATTATTTATACCAATGTTATCCATACCCTGAACACCATTGAACCATTCAGTGTTAATAACACCATTCGGCGAGCAAGAATTATGAGGAACATCCGCAGCATTCAAATTATTGGCAATCAAAATACCATTAGAGCTACTCGAGGGGGTAAGGTTGTTAAACCCATCTTTAAAATTCATACTGTTCTCTAACATATTATTAGAGCAACAAAATACTTTAACAGCAGTTTCTAAAAACGTGTTATTAGTACTCTATATGCCATTATGATTACTGGACTTAACTGAGCCATCCTTCGGCTGAGACAAGCTATAAAACTCATCACTGCCAGTATTTGGAATTTGGGAATGATAAGAACCTTCATTAGATTTATTCGGTTGATTACTCAAGACACCATTAAAATCATCGTCCGGCCTTAATGTAGTGTGATTTGTTAACAGAAATGTACTAGCCAATTCATTCGGTATTCCATCTTTCCCATTCGGAATATCAATATTACTATCGGTGTTAAGCAATTTATCATTTTTAACAATCAATTAATCTTATTTAAGATGGAGATTAGGTAGAGTAGTGTTCATTTCGAGAGATTTCTTACTGTAAACAATGTTTTGGCAATTTCCATCGTCAATGATGAATTCCGTTGCACTTGTATCATTTTTGGAACATAGCACAAGATATTTTCGAATTCACTTCAGGGAGGCACTGGCAGAATCGAGGAGTTGCAGAGGACTTGGAGTGATTTCAAGAGAGGCCATGGTTTGGGCTCCATCGGTTTCGGCGCATAGATGTATATCAGGCAGTCTCGATTAACTCATTTAAGCTTAAATATTATAAAAACCAAAATGCGATAAGTTTCTAAGTGTAGAAACCACTCTCCATTGCATAATCCAAGCCTAACATGGCTAGATTTTCGAAAATCAATGAAGGAAGGAGGGTTTTTTGAGAGTTTCAGGAGGGTTTCGGGAGGAGAGAGTTATGAGGGGATCACCGGCAACTGCTTAGGGTTTTTTGGTTTGCCTATAGCATAATAGATATCATAAATGAGGCTTCCTATTATAGATGCATAAGTAACTGCCTTTATTTTCTCTGTCTCATTGGGTGTTTTGGGACACTATTTTTTGATAGAGTGATTAGATATCTAAAAGGAAAAAAAACCTTTCATGGAATCTTATATGCTAAATCATGTAAATATCTAATCAATATAAATAGCTTGAGACAAGTCTAACATTCTATCCTTATGATCTTGCAAAAGATTAATCTCAAGAATGTGAGTAGCTTTTTCTAAGTCTGTCATACCCAATTAACTAGACAACTAGATATTAACCAAAGATAATAAGCCTACATCATTGTCAAAGAGCAATATATCATCAATGTACAATACCAAAAATATCACATTGTTATCACCTCTCTTTATATACAAACAATACTCATCCAAATTTTAATCAAAGCCATGAGACTTAATGGCATTATCAAAGTGGGTATTTTAAGATCTAAATACTTGTTTTAGTCCATAAATGGACGTGCCCAACTTACATAATATGTACTTTTGGCTTTTTTCTATGAAACTATATGAATACATGATATAGATATTTTTTAGCAAGATGTTCATTCAAAAATATAGTTTTTACATTCATTTGTCTAATCTTATTATATAATGAGTTATAATAAACAAGAGAATTTGGTGTAACTTCGGCATGGCTACCGATGAAAAAGTTTCCTCATAATTAGTTCCTTCTTTCTAAGTAAAATTTTTTGTAATAGGCCTATCTTTAAAAGTCTTAACATTACTATCTATCCCTCTCTTTTTCTTATAGATCTAGATTCACTTTATGGGTTTTATTCCTTTATATAATTCCATAAGATCTCATACATGATTGGATTGCATTGACTATATTTATAATTCCAAAGTCCTTTGCTAATATGTTTGCATCTATATCTTGAAGTGCTTCATCATATCTTCAAGGATTAGTATCCATCTCTTCAAAGATTTTATCATAAGATTTTCCCAATAATATGTATCATATAAGTTGATGAATAATCATGCCACTATGATGAAAAACTCCTCTTAGTTAGATACTTTCAATCAAATGTTGTGTTGCTATTGATCCCTATGAACCATTATGACCATTGCATCCTGGCTGTATTATCAAAAAATCATAATAAGCTCACAAGGTTCAATTTAGAGGTGTCAAATGGGTCATGCCATATCAGCATGGCTCGGCCAGCCTGAGTCTAGGTAGATTTGGGTCGGGTTATGGGTGGTCATGCTGGGTTAAGCTGGGTTATGCTAGGTCGGGCTGGGTCAGGCCTAGAGGCTGCCAACTTGATCAACCGGTCACTGTTTGCAGTTTAATGATTAAAATTTTTTTTTTATAAATTTAAAATTTTAAGTTGCCCATTATGAGTTATGACATTGCATTATTTATTTATTTCACATAAATCACAAGAAAATTCATTAATATAATTGACAAAGTTATTTAATCAAAAATATTAAATAAACATATCTATTAATCATCATCCAATCCAATCTAAAAAAATATAATATAATGTCACAACAACATAATATAAAAATTGTCAATCATAATAATACGACATGTAAGCTCAATCCCAATACAAATTAGTATAAATATCCAACTGATCATCATCGCATAAGTATTTGATGGTATCATTAATGGTGGTCTCAACATCCTCAAAGTCTCTTAAGTCATTATCTACCCAGCAACTCCTTTGCTCTTATTCTAGTATAATTCTAGATGTCCAACCTAGTATCCTTCTAATCTTTCATGCATACTAATACCTCAAAGATATCTAGTCATAGTCTCAATCTATTATCCGAAATAATCTTGACTATAGAAGAAAAAGTTGACTTCAATGCTATACTCGATATTAGATGAGTCAGTAAATCTCGAACCATTTTAGACAACATGAGATATGTGGACTCATATGATAGGATTAAACAGTTCTTATTATCATTTCAACCATTTTAACCATTGTAAAATATCAAAGTTCTTATTATCATTATGTGATAGGATTAAACAATAAATAATATTTAAGTACCAAGATAACTCATTCTTATTTGATGGTTCACCCCATCACCCCCCCCCCCCTCATTATTTATTATACTAGGTATGGTAGTAGTCACTACAACAAATAATGGAATTTTGGATGAAAACTTTCGTCCATAAAGATTTTTGTGGATGAAAAATAAAACGTCTCTAAAGGCTCGTCGGTAAAGATAATTGTGGACGAATAAATGAAACCGTCCCTAAATATTATATGATTGTGGACGAAAATAAGTTTCATCCATAATAGGTTATATATCTTGGATGATATTTTTTGTCCTTAAATTAAATAACTATTCATCTAGAAAGGATATTTTGTTCATGAAGGTTGGATTTAAAAAGTTGAATGGACCATTTTTGGGGACGAAAATTTTTGGTACACGATTCAATTAGAATTAGAGATGAAAACTATTTCATCCAGAAATGGTTGAATTATCATAATTGGAGACGAAAACTATTTCATCCACGATTCATTTATAATTCTATATCTTATTATGTCAATTGTATAAACAATTTTATTAATATATAAAATAAAAGTATATAAAATAACATCTTCATAAAACATAATATTGTGATTTAAAATATAATCCATGCAAAGTACCCATGACATTAATAAATTATGTAACATAACAAGAACATAAAATAATTTATTATAACATCCACTTAACATGTTCTATGTTAAATTCATATGCCAAAATCTAAAACTCAAAAAAGTTGAAACAATCAACTAGCTAGTGGAATCGCATCTCTTCTCTTCCTGCACCTACAATGGACAACAAATAACATATCATTAATAATAAAATCCAAATAGAAAGTAAACTTTAGGGAGAGTAAGAAATTGAATCATTTCCTTACCAAATCTTTCTAGGAAATATGAGTTTGTGGATGACTATTTGTAGCGAGAAACATATAAAACATCTTCTCTTGGTGTTCAAGGCGAGCATCCCAAATTTGTTCTTGATTTGCAAAGCGATCATCCCAATCTCTCTGTTGATTTTCCAAATAGCTAGTCAAATAATCTACTCTATCAACCAATTTAACAATCTTCATGTCTTTCTCTTTTAGGTTTTCCTCAAGCTTCTGTATTTTGGCATTTGAGTTGATTCATTTTCCTTTTGATTTCGGACCATATCCAAGACCTTTGATGTGGCCAGATCTAGTCCCAAGAACTCGATCACAAATTTCATCGGGACTTAAAGCATTTCCATCTTCTTTAGATATCTCTAATAGTTCCATCATTTCCTTCTAAAATTTAAGAATGTTAAAATGAAGATTAATATGTAAATCATGACTTAAAGTTAGAATATATAACATAATAATTATACTTACATATTTTGACTCTGCCACTGGAGTCAACCATCCTTTTCCTTCTTTAAAATGTGTGAACTTGTGAAAAGAAATTCGATCACACTCTCCCCATCAAGGAATTTCTCCTCTCGATACATAAAATAAAATGTCAAGATAAGGTCACAAGTTAATCAATTAAGAAACTAAAATTTTTGTTAATTTCCCAATATACAATTTCATTTCGAACAACAACAAAAGCAGTCGATCCTTGATTGTGATACATGTTTAGCTTGCTTCGGTTGGCAGCATTTTTAGCACATTTTGCCTACATGATTAATTGCATCAATAACAATTCAAAAGTGATATCCATTAACTAATTAATAAAGTAACATTTTGATAATATACCTTAACAATAGGATCATTCCAAAATGTGCAAAGAGTTTCCCAATTAGCTTGAGTCAAATTCTCAAAGTTTGGCTTGTTTGCTTTTGCATCCTCAACCGAATCAAACTTATTAAAATGCTTATGCAAAGTATACTGTGCATTCCGAGATCGGTATTTCAAAATTTGTTGAATCTTACCAATTATGCCATCATCTTCTCCATCAACAATATCTAATTGCATCTGTAATTTTTTTTTAAGGATAGTGATAAATATAGATAAGAAACATGTAAAGTAGATTAAATTGGTAAACTATGATAAAATAGATTGGAAGTGAAATTCCAAGGTTTACATACTGTCTCTTATTATAAAAAAGAAAGAAAGAGAGTCATTGCAATAAAAATAACCAAACTAAGATTGTAAAAAATAAAATAAAACACTACTGCAACAATAGGCTGAATCCACGAAAAATACCACACAGTTAGTTGTCCTTAACTTACTACTTCTTTACTTCTATAAAATTAATTTGATAATTTTAAACTTCAATTTAATTGCATAGTAATACATAACTAATTCCTTTACGCTATTCAACATCTCCTATGGATTTATACATTGCCAACTTCACAATAAATCAATGTCTAAAGAAACAAGTGGGAAGGTGACCTTGAGAAAAACAAATTGAATATCAAGTAGTTATACTAAATCACAATGAAATTGATAAGTCATTGTTATAAATATAACATGAGTTACTAGATATTTTAGAATTCCAATGCATTTGGTACAATTTAAAAAATAATAACTACTTTGCTTTTACAAGTAGAAAAGGTGAATATGTCATCATTCTAATACCCCGATCCTTTTTAATGACGTTACAAGGGTCAAGAAATACATGATTATCAATGTAAATGATTAAAGTTTGAGAGCATATACTCCACATTATGATAACATTTTTTTTGTTTAACACAAACATTCATGAATAAGGACAGAATGTGAAAAAGGCAGCCATTGATGTATTCCAATAGCAAGGAATATATGAAGAACCCTTAAGTATCAAGACTAGCTGTAAACCTAGTGGGGAGCAATGAAAGATCAAAGGCAACTAAATTCCACACAAAGAGAATGGTTCAAATTATTGTATATAAAATGATAGATTTTTCGCATCTTCAGTTTGTCCTGCTTCAATATATGATCATAAAATTTGTGGAGCAATTATGCAAATGAAACTACAAACAAACAAGACTATATAGTTCATTCTCATATATGATATACCAGCTTTAATAAACTTCACCTTGACAAATCAAACATATGATTGAAGAAAATTGTGTGGCATTTGGATAAAAAAATTACTACAGGCATATCAGTAAACACAATGTTATTTAGATGCTTCCAAGTGTGAGTTTTTAGGGAGCAAAAAAGATGAAGAACTACTCTAGATGTCAATAATTTTATAATCAATAAGGAATGCACAACTTACATAATAATGCTATACCTCCTTCTAGCAGCATAATTGGAACCTTTGGATTTCTAAATGATGTCAGTTGCAAATATAGAGATATATTTTTACTTACTTCCAAATGATCCATTACAATATTAATATCAGTATCATCCATCTCACGCCATTTTGTTGGCACATGTATGCACTCCCTAGATATGAATCCCAACTGATTTGAAAGCTTTGCCGATTGAACTCTATTAATTGGCCTTCCTTCTTCTGCATCAATAGTAATTTTCAGCTTCTTGCCTGTTGCTTTGTTCATTTTTCTCAATCATTTGCCTCGAGTGCGACCTCGTTTGGCTACAGTTTCGGTTGAAGCTATACAATAAATTTAATGGACAGGTCAGTTTTATTATCAATGATTTATGAAAACAAAAAACAATACAGCTTGATAAATTCAATGAATAGATTACTTCTTACCTGCACTACTACTCTGATTAGGTTGATTGGACTCTGTTTGAAGTTCTGAATTAGATAGCCTAATTAGAGGAGTTAGCAAAGCTAACTCAAGTGATTCAGCTGGTGGAATATTGCTGACCGAAGGTAAATTGCAACTTGTGGATACATTTGAAGGAGTACTACTTGTTCCAACAGCATAATTCTTGCGACAACGTAGTACTGAAATCATTTTTGTCTCAACACCTATTATAGTCAAACAAAAAAATGAGACTTAACTCATTTTGGCATATTAAAGCATAACTACAACTTTATGAAAGAAACAACAGAAAGCACGTACAAATTAAATTACATGAAATGAAAAGATTATTAATACCCAATATTCATATCTTCATCACTAATAAATTCAGCTTCTTCTTCTTCACTATAATGCTCTTCTAGGATGTCTTCTTCCTCCTTATTAACAAATTCAGTTCTTATATTGTTCTCAATTAAATTATTGTCTAAAATATCAGGATCCATATCATCTCTTAACAATAAATCCATATCTTGAACCCCAACATAATGAACATTCACTTGCTCTTGTAATTCATCTTGATACACTTCATCATTGGAAATATCCATGGAATCATTTTGCATTTCTGGAACATCAAATACATGTCTATGCTGAAACTTTTGCACAACTCGCCAATTCTTTCCCAACTTTGTATCATTGACATAAAAAATCTATTTGGCTTGGCAAGCGAATACATATGAATCAGTTTCATACCAAGTGCGACTAACATTGACGCTAATAATATCGCCATCTATATGTATACTAGATTTTCTACTACTGAGATCAAACCACTCACATTTGAAAAGCACAACCCATCTTTGTGTTAAATAATCTAACTCAAAAATATCAGTTACGATTCCATAAAAATCAATAACATTATCACCATGATTCCCCTCAACCATCAACCCACTATTTTGGGTCTTACTTCGACTATCACGATCCTTGGTATGAAACCTTATGCCATTGACAATACAAGTTTTATATTTCTTAACTTCAACATCTGTTCCACATGCTAAAGCATATAATGCTTTTGTAGCTTCTGGTGAATGATTATTGTATAAATGCATCATCTGCCAAAATAAAAAAATAAAATTCAAAAGCAGATATTTGTATAAGCTGAATCTATATCTTTATTATTGTATATAAACATTGTGTTTTCAAGTTACTTACCTTTTTCTTAAACCATAAAGGAAACTCAGCTTTGTGTCTGTCTTCTACATTCAATGGATTGTCTTGCACAAGTTGTTCCATGTGTGCTCTAAAAATAACATTGTCATTAATCATATATTGAAAAACACTACAAGTAATCAATAAAAATGTCAAGTAACACTTACTCCATATATGGTTCTACTTTAGCACAGTTACTTAGAATATACCAATGAGCTCTTTCCAAATCCTCTTTCAGGTCATCATATTTACCCGCTCCAACAAGTCTAAGTTTCTGGGAGAAAATAGACAATTTGTCATCCTCTACTATATCATTATTCCTTTCTTCTCTATTAAATTGAGTTTCAATTCCATGCAAGTACATTGAACAAAAAACTAAGCATTCATTTACGATATAACTCTCAATAATTGAGCCCTCAGGACGAGCATTGTTTCGAACATTGCTCTTATGATCACCTAACTCTCTACAAAAACATATTCAAAGTTATAATCTATAAATTATTCTAAGTAATTCATAAGAACACACTTTTTAAAGTAAATCTTACCGTTCAGTGTGAAACATCCATCTATTTTGAACTGGACCACCAAGTAGCTCCTCATTTGACAAATGGATTTCCAAATGCACCATTATGTCAAAGAAAGTTGGTGGAAAGACCATTTCCTAATTGCAAAGAATTACAACTATGTCAGACTTCATTTTCTCTATTTCTTCTACTTTTAAAGTTTTACGATAAAGTTGTTTGAAAAAATGTCCCAACTCTATCAATGCATCAGACACCTCCTTCTTTAGGTATCCACAAATGCCAATAGGGAGTAATCGTTGCAAAAGAACATGGCAATCAAGGCTCTTCAACCCTAATATCTTGCCATCATTTACCAATGCACACCTTGAGATGTTTGAAGCATACCCATCCGGAAACTTCACAGATTTTAAGAATTCACAAAACCCTTGCCTCTCAGCCTTAGATAAAGTATAACATGCTGCTGGCATTATATATTTTCCATCACTTCTCTTTATCAAATGCAACTCTTTTCTTATATTTATGTCTTCCAAATCTTGCCTTGCTTTGAATGTATCCTTTGTTTTACCCTCGATATTCAATAATGTTCCCAAAATGCTATCACAAATATTCTTTTGAATATGCATTACATCCAAGTTATGCCTCAATTTTAATCTAGCCAATAAGGCAAATAAAAAAAATGATTTTTTTGGTCCAATTCAACTCATTGGGGGAACGTTTTCTTTTTTTGCTACTAGGATGCTTTCCAAACTTTACATCATTCAAATTTTCTAGTTGACACAAAATATCATCACCAGATAGCTCTATTGGAGCTACTCCATGTTCTGTCTTACCATTAAATTTCTTACTTTTTCGCCAACTATGATTTGAAGGTAAAAAGCAGCGGTATCCCATATAACAAATTTTGCTCCTTAATCCAAGGGAACATATATCTTTATTACAAGTAGGACAAGCCATGTATCCTTTTGTTGACCAACCTGATATCATGCAATAAGCTGGAAAATTATTTATGGTCCATAAAAGAGCCGCTCGCATTTGAAAATTTTCACCCTTTGATGCATCATATGTCTCCACACCAATTTCCCATAACTCTTTTAACTCATTCACTAAAGGCTGCAGGTATACATCAATGTTTTTTCCATGTGAAATAGGTCCTGGAATAAGCAATGACATTATAGAGAATTCTTTTTTCATACATTTCCAAGGAGGGAAGTTATACGGGTAAAAAATTACAGGCCACATACTATAAGAATTACTCATATTCCCAAATGGATTAAAACCATCAGTTGCTAGGCCAAGCTGAACATTGCGATATTCTTGGAAAATAATGGGAATTCCTTATCAAAATCTTTCCATGATTTACCATCAGCGGGATGCCTTAAAATTTTTTCATCATTAACTCTCTTATCCTTATGTCATCTCATATCTGCAGCAGTTTTACTAGACAAAAATAGTCTTTGAAGCCTATACTTTAAAGGAAAATAGCACAATATCTTGTGTGGGATCTTCTTACCTTTACCATCATCAATTTTCCATCTAGAAGTACCACATGTAGGACATTGTTCACATTGCTCAAACTCTTTCCAAAATAGTGCACAATCATACTTGTAAACATGAATAGATATATACCCCAATCCCAAATCATTTAACATCTTTCGAGCCTCATAGTGAGATTTTGAGAGAGTCCCACCATTAGGTAACACTTGCTGAAGCAAATCAAGCAACATGTCAAAAGACTTATTACTCCATTTGTTATATACTTTTAAGTGAAGTAATTTAACTATGAAAGACAATTTAAAGAATTTTGAACAGCCCGAATATAATTCTTGTTGAGCTTCCTTCAGCAATTCATCAAAACTTTTCTTCTGTGTAGTTCTTGTGACATCATCTTCAATCAATTCATCTAACATTTCTTGGATCTCATCATCTTCTATCTCATCATTTGGTGGAACTCCATCATCAACAACCTTTGATTGAATATTAGAATGATTCTTTGCTCTCACATTATAATTAGATTTTTCCCCATGAAATATCCAATGAGTGTAAAATCCATCAATGCCCTTGATTAAAAGATGATCAAAAACTACATATTGGCTCCAAACATATGAATTCAAACAATCTATGCATGGACATCTAACTCTACATTTTGCACTGAGATTATCTTTCACAAATTTCATAAAAGACTGAACTCCTTTCACATATCTAGGTGACCATTTTTTGTCATCCAAGTTTTATCCATGTTTCTGTTGTGTAATAGAAAGGAAAAAAAAGTCTTTATGAGCGATAAATCATAATTAAGACAAATATTCATATTCTTTTCTACTTATAGAGTGTACATAAAGGAGTGCTGCTATAAACTAAAATGCCATGCATATAATGAAAAAAATAAAATTAGAGCTAAAAATGAAACATAGCAAAATAAAAAATAAAAAAACTATAAATTTTATAAAGTAAACATTCAGTACCAGATCCCAAGATGGATGGCTATCTCAATGGCACCAGCTAATTATTCACCTTCAACACTGCCTCTGCAACCAACATTCAACAAAATAAATAAATAAGTAAAAGACAGTATACGAGCTCTTGACTAAATGATTTTTTATTGTTTATTACTAAACAAAAGGTTAAGCTCAACCTCTTTTAAGTTATATTTGGGATAGTTAGCAATGTACGATCTTTTTTATTGTTAAACAAAGTTCATGGTTATTTTATCACAAAAGTCATATTGAGATATGACTATTTGATAAAGAAATAAAAGCAAATAAAAAAACCAAAAATTGATAAGGAACATACAGAGATATGAAATTTATTTGCTTTCAATCCAAAATTAAGAAGAAACTTAACTTATTTATACAAAAGAATAAAGAGTTAATATTGATCATGATGAAAAATGTAAATTCTATTTATAATTTTTGAGTGTTATATAAAACCATTTTTATATGGATTATGAAATAAAATATCCACCTTTTACTGGCCGTGAAAATCTGATATTCCAATCAAAAAAATCCAAACAAACGCACAACATAGAATTAAAGTTCAAAACAAAAAAAGAAAATTCCTCCACTTTTATTCCGTGAAAAATCACAGTAACATACTGTGACTTATTTATTGGAGCAATCGCACTAATTTTCTATCAAACAAGTGATATTGTCAAACTATGAATTAAAAAAAACAAAGAAAGAAAGACAGAGGAATCGCACAAAATTTCTGAAAGTTCGAAAATCCAAAATGACAGTATTGGTTTACATACTGTCACTTAAAGATTTGAAGTAAATTAGTAATGAAAAATCCGTAAAGATACAAACCAGAAATTCCCACCAAAAAACACCGCACATTTCGGCACAGATGGTATGAGGAGTTTTGATATTTCTAACTTAGTAAACAAAAAAATGTTGTTTGTTTTATCAAGAATGAGGTTTATTTACAAGTTCAATTTTTATCATTTATGACAAGATTTCATCCATAATAAGTTTGTAATTCTACTATGACATTTACAAATTGTCCCTAATGATTTTGGCCTTTGGGGACGAAAATATTGAAATACAAATTGTCATACAAAATTAAGTAACTTTAAATACAAAATATTTCTTCCACAAAGAGTTAAAAACATCCCAAGATATTTTCCCTCGGGTGGCGCGACCCTAAAATTCGAAGCGGAAGGCAAAAAAATATGTTCATTTTTGTAGACAAATTTTAAGTTTCATCCACAATTATGTATATTTGTGGACGAAATCATTTTTGTACCCAAAAATTTCGTACCTAATTTTATAATTTGTTGTAGTGAGTTGTAATCATGCTCCACATGTGCCTGGATTATGCCATGCAGATGCACTCAGCCAACCATGTGGCAGGATAATTAAAAAAACTAACCAAGTGTACAAGGTGGGGTGGGTAGGTTTTTATGATTATAATAATAATTTTTAATAAAAACATTAAGAGGGGCATGTGCGGCTTGATTGGACTACTCCTGATACCTGATCTGGAGGTTCAGGGCATGCTACCCATGCCACATGATATGTGGCATGCTACTTATGCCACATGTCAGTTGGGTCATGCATCAAGCCTTGCCCAGGCCTCTCGACCCACTTTTAACCTTTAGTTCAATATAAATACTAGCATGAATAACTCTCTTATTATAAAGAGACAAGGAGGTATAGGATATGTCACCTTGTAGTATTTCTTTTTGTATTGAAGGACTATGAACTAGCATATTTTCTTTTCATATTTCTAGAATAATTCTACTTATGGGCTTATAGTTTGATATATAGTCATATGATAGAATATCTGACATTTGGTCATGATAATGGAGCAGTGGAAGGCCAAGGTGGCCCTTCCCATGGCTTATATCATGGGACAAAGGTGGGGTGGGGTAAATGGTAAATGGTGTGGGGTGGTGTAATCTCTACCCCATTTCTCCATGCTCACGACCATCTACCAATTGGCATGGTACTCACTGTCATTTATCATGTCCCATCTTGGAGTCATGTCATGTACTAGGGTCACTGGTGAAATGTTTTGCAGTGAGATGGGGTGAGATGGGGTGAGGATTGGGTAAGGGAATGTTCCCCCCATACCTTCCCTAACCATGACATGGGCCAAATTGTTTTTCCCCACCCCTACTCTACCAACCCTTGGGGGTTTGGAATCCCCACCCTATTAGGGTCAAGTATGGGTGAGATAGTTGAGGTCATGGCAAATTTCCATTTCTATGGGTGTTTGTGCTAATAATGATCTTCTGATCATTTAGATTATAAAAAAACTACATTTAGTCCCTCTAAAATATTCTATGAAGAAGAAATTTTTTTTTATTTCTAATGTATATGTCTTTTCTTTTAGTACATGCACTGGCCAACCCCACATACGTTGTTATTTGGAGTTAATCTTTATAAGTTAAAAATATAAGTTTAAATTGGACACTACTTCTTTTAGGGTCATGATTTCTTACAATAAAAAATATTTTCTTTTGGCTTTTTAACCCCAATTTGTGACCCAGAAGTTGTAGGTTGAATTTGAAAACATTTCTGAATTTTCTTCTTATTGTTTCATCCATAAATACTCCAAATGATTTTTTGACAATATTTTTAGTCGATATCAATTCATTAAGTAATTATGCCAAAGTTGAATAAGGCTTATTCATATAATAATTTTAGCAATATTACTTATAGGAGTCATGCAACAATTTAAGAATATTATCATTCTAAGAATTCACATCAATCTCAGCTCCTAAGATCTCTAGTTCATTTAGAAGGACAATCATCTTGAAAATATGATCTCTCACTAGGGTGTTTCAATCATTGTAGTTTTTATCAAATCACTCATGGCTTTCTACCTAGCAAAATGAGTATAATTCCCATATATTTTTTTGAGATTAGACATCATGTCATGGGTAGTAGTCATTGATTAATGCTAGTGTTGGAATATATTTGACGTAGAAGTCAAAATATAATACATGACATCTCATTAACCTTTACCCATGTTTTGTGGGGATTGGCTTCCTCATCATTTGCCCAATGGCAAGGTTTATCTAGGCATAGATTTATGAGTACAAATTTTTAGTTCTCAATAGTCATGACAATGTAAAGATTTATATTCCAATCAATATGCTTGGTTCCACGTGTTTATTCTCTTTGAGAATGGTGGCGAGTGGGTTGAAAGATATTTCTTAGAAAATTTTATAATGAGCTTATTAGTTTGACTTATATCATAAGAATTGATTTTGTCCAACAATTTTTGAATTCATTCGTCATCAATATGCCCCAATGGAAGGATATCTATTATTCATTATTTATTCATTTAGGTCAATTCCTATTAATCTTGTTATCTAGGTAGTGGATATACCAAACAAGATTAAATTAATGACTTAACTTTGGCCCCATAAATAATAACATTGAGTTAGATAGAGAAAATGTTATTATTTATAACTAAGTACATAATATCACATAATTTTAATTAAATGATTCTTAAATAAATCTCTCATATAAAGATGTGAATTTTTTTATCAATCCATAGAATTACCTTATGGTTATTAGTGCTGAGTATACCTACATGCTAGGTACTATTATATAAAAAGGTACTAAAACCAAAATGTTAAATGATTTGGATTACTTTCAAACTAGTGATGAAGACCATGCAATTCATTTTATGAATTTCTCAGGCCACTTAGATAATTTAAAATTTAAAGGTTTTTATTTAAAAATATGTGTATTTTTTTAACCTCGAGACAATCATACTAGTTAGTATGCCTATACATGCATGTCATGACTATATGTACACACACACACACACACACACATATTCATTCGATATTAGATATATATATATATATATCATGTATGCATTATTGCTTCCATGAAGTTTACTTTTTAGATAGAAAATTCTCTTCTTTATTCCAAATTTTGATGTATTGTATTGCCAAATATGTTGCAAATATATTAATTATTATCGAATTGAAGAATATCATAACATAAAGAATAACACATATTAATTGTTGATGTTTCCACCTTAAATCTCATGTTTATGTATTTTGTTCTAGAATTTCTATTTTCTTGGGTTTTATATTATAAAAATTACATATTCTTGATTCAAGACACAATCTTAGTGTGTGAAATTATATACAAGTATTTGTATGTGTGAAAGAGTTTTTAATATCCATTAATTTGAATGGGTGGCTATAATTGATATTTTAGAAATATATTTGAAAATATGTTGTGTTTAATATGTGAGTGTGTGTGTGTGTGTCTAATTATACTGAATTTTATTCTAGAATTTAAATATATACTCGTTTCAATTAGTTAACAAAATTATGTATTGTTTAAGAGATTAAATCTAATAAATCTA
This sequence comes from Sapria himalayana, assembly GCA_029783825.1. Classification (NCBI taxonomy): domain Eukaryota; kingdom Viridiplantae; phylum Streptophyta; class Magnoliopsida; order Malpighiales; family Rafflesiaceae; genus Sapria; species Sapria himalayana. Next base: position 2,463,398 of record JAREIK010002147.1, read on the forward strand.
ATTTAATAAAAATCAAATTCTAAACATAATATATTTTTATTAAATAAAGAAAATTTTAAAATCAAGAGTATCTCAATTATGCTGTCGGAAAATTAAATTTTTTGACATGCCCAAACAAGTATAAACCCATCATATTTAGTGGTTTTGGAATAATCATCACCAAAGAGACTTTTCTAACAATTTTTTATATAATTTGTTGAAATATATTTTTTTAATATATCTTCTCCTTAATTCATTTTTATACTTATACATGTATTTTAAATAATAAAAAAATCAATTAATAATTTTTAAAAACTTAATTAAATAACAAACAAAATATATTGTACGAATAAGTATAGTAATATACATAATGAATAGCTTGAAGTCGGTGGCTTGTGAGTCGTAGCCACCTATCCATGACCCAAGGTTATGAGTTGGTAACACCATGCATTGACTGCAAGACCATGATGCCATTGCAATGCACACCCAAGGAAAGTGGGTAATGTGCCATGAGTTATGCCCATTGTCATGCCATGTTCGACCTAACTTGACATTACCTTTTATAGTTGGCATTGGCCAGCCAACTAACATGCCATTGTGTTGACATGGACCAAAAGACATACTACCTGACATTACTCATTTGATACTATAATAAAGACACATATGAAACAAGTTCTTGAAACACTTGTACTACGTACTTTTGAGATCTTGCTAAGTAATATACACAATGGAAAAAAATGAAATAAAAAAAAATTATGTTATTAATAATATTTATGTTTTCTTTTAAGTATTCTTCAATGTTATAAGAAATAATGAAAATCCCGAACATTAAAACATAAAAGAATACCAACATAAAAATGAGATATTTTAGTCTCGTAGCTTAAACACCCAAAGATGCAAAGTTTACTAGCTAAAAATGGATATTTATATTAAAATATAATGAGAATAATGAGATTATGTGATATAAAATATGATTAGAAGTACAAAACATTTCACTTAAGCATATTGTCCTATCATGTATGTAATTATATATCATTTTTTAATTAATTTGGAAATCTTGAAATAACCTATATAAGCATCTCATTAATGTTATTTTTACATATTTATTGGGATTCATAGAAAATCTAAAAAATAAAAAAATATACAAAGCATATAGTATAGAGTTTAATAGTTGCTGCGAAATTAAATTATACCAATCCATGTATTAATTCTAGTATCGAGATGCATATTGCATAATCATCTTTATCAAATACATATTAAAAGAGGAGTACATGAATAATTTTATATATCCATATATTTTTATTAAAAAATTAGAAATTATATTTGTAATTATTGGAGTATATGTTGATTTAAATTTTGTTGGAATTCCTAGAGATCTTGCAAAATTAATTAATTATTTTAGGAATTTGACTTGAAAGATATTGAAAATAAAATTAACTTTGCATGTTGACCTATCATTTCCAAATTGGAGTTTTAGTTGTTTAATCATAACGCATAAAAAATGTTCATATATTTTTGAATAAGGTGCATATTTTAAGCTTTCCAAAGAATAACTAATTATGACATGCAAGAGATTTATTTTTTCCTTAAAATATATAAAAAATTACTTAGTCATAAAGTATTAGATTCTAGTGCTATTGGTGCATTTATGGTACACTGTACATACCAAGCATTTCCCTATGTGTCAATTTATTAAAGTGGCGTGCTTTTGTTCCAACTTGATGATATTAGAATGGTAGAAGACACATATCTTTGAAGAACTACTAACAAGATTCTATTTTACTCATGCAAACCAAAATTATAATTGCTTAGATATACATATGCAAGATACCTTTGTGACCCATAAAAAGAATGATAATAAGCAATGTAAGTGTTTATTGACAATGATATTGTTATTTTATGAAAATTTATCAAACAAACAATGATGGAGGCATTGTACTTTCATTCAAAAATATTTGAATTTCATGAAAAAGTCATTAAGTGTACGAGACTAAAAACCATGATGAAGTTTATTTGAAAATCATGTGGGTTTTCTTCTATCAAGATAGCATGACTAACAAAATTTTATTATATTATTGCATGTGTCATACAAATAAAATAGATCATATTGAAAAAGATAGAACCAATACACCTCACAAAAAAAATTATATATATGACCTTCATGCGAGTGGTAAAGGTGATATTCAACAAACTCATTAATAAATTAGTACCAATCTTAATGTTCAAGAAGTTGACAGACTAAATGGAGATGCTTCAACTCAAAGACATTGACTTGAGGGGAAACATGATTATAAAGGAGTGTTAATATAATGTATACATTTTCCATTCATTCAATCAACTTTTGTTTCACCAGATTTTATGACAAAGGTTTTCGGTGGGTATAAAGAATAGTAAAAAATTTGTATATTTTTTTTTCTTCACAAGTCTTTTCCATCAGTTTTTTTTTATGTGAAGGTTTTAATAAGATATTTTTTGTTTAAATATGGTGGTCATTTAATGATGAATGTTGTGACTATCATAGTGAATGCTCACCATGTTGATGTGCCTTAAATGTTCATTTAAAATTACTTGCTCAATTATTGTGCTGACTAAATTTTGTTAATGTCATTCACATTTTATGTCATAATAATCAATTAAATGAAATAAAAAATAATAATGATATAAATGACATCAATCTTATTCTAATGTCGTTATTATTTAAAAATAATAACGACATCAAAAAATATTAAATCCTTTCCAAAAAAATTTAAGCAATCAAGAAAAAAATGTAATATACGGAGAAAACATTCAGTGTCTCTTCTTTGATTCTAAAAACATAAAGGCCATGTGCAAAGGATGTGTGATGGCATGATGCTCAGTTTTGGAGCACAAAAAGAATGCGGGTGCTTGGATTTATTTTTCAAAACATATTGAGCAGCATTAGATTTAATTATGCCAGATCTCCGATGATAAATTTTATCAAGATATTTTCAAAATTTCATGTGTTTTTAGATATAATTTATGGTTTATGCTTAATTTGAACATTATTGTAGTGAATGAATATTTATGTTGTTAATTATTTTAATTATACAATTCATTGTTTGATTGTATATTATATCAGAATTTAGCTGAATATAATTTATGTGAAGATTGGTTTAATTCAAAATATTATTTGTGGTTGTGGGCATCATTATTTTTGTGTGTATTCCAAAAATATTTGTTAAATAGTTTTAGAATCAATAATATATTTCTTTGGACAAAAAATATGTCTAGACTAAATGAAAAAATTAAAATTTCAGAATAAAGAAAGATTTAATTTTTGGCTGAATTGTGAAAAGCTAAAATTTTGGGAACATTGAAAATTTTAATTAAGATAGATGTGAACAAATAAATTTTGGATTATTTTTGGAGAAAACCAAAGTTTTAATTAAGATAGATGTGAACAAATAAATTTTGGATTAATTTTGGAGAAAACCAAAATTTTAATTAAATTAGTAAAATATAATTTTGGAAACAAGAAAAAAAAGATATTTTGTTGTGAATTCCAAATTTGTGTGCATTTAATTGTGTTTGATAAATTTTAAAATTTATTCAAGATCTGAATTATCCCAAAAAATTGGTGAAACATCTATTGAGAATGTTTTCTAGTAATATCAAAAATTTAATAGTCAATATGAACAACTTAATAGAGAGGAAAAAGTGAGATCACATAATAAAAATTGAGATGATATCAAAAATTTGATGATTCAGACCAAAAATTTTGAAATAATATAAAAGATGATATCATTTGTTATTTGAAGTGCATGATGGGTTTTCAAGGATTCACTTTTTGTTCTGTTATTCACACCATATAAAATTAATGTATATTAAATGTAGCATACCACAAGAAAAATCTCATATAGCTTGGGACAATTCCCTAGCTAAATGAGCATTTTCCGTCGCTAAAAGGGATATAACGACGGATCATTTCCCTCTCTAAAGTGATGGTCGCTATAATTTAGTAAAGGAAAGTGTCCCTAGCTAAATTTTTAGCGACGGAAAAATCTCTAGCTAAAAAAAATATTTTCTCTACTAAATTAGCAAACTAAATGAGATTTTCCATCACTAAACAAAAATAATGACGAAAGATTTCTCAAGCTAAAGTGCTAATCGTAAATTTTAGTGATGGAAATAGTCCCTCGCTAAATAAATTTAGCGACGGAATAATCCGTCGCTAAATTTAAGATTTTTCTAGTTAAATTAGCTATGAAAAATTCCCTAGTTAAATTAGTAAGTGATTTTTCCATTGCTAATTTAGCAAGAGATTTTTCCCAAGTTATTTTAATTTTTAAACTATTTTCAGAATTTAATTTATTTTAAAATTTTTTAATTAAATAATTTAATAATTTTATATCAAATTGAATATAAAATGAAACTATAAATAATTTATAATAAACAAAAAATAAAATCATTGAATAACTTATTCTAGTTCAATATTTTACATAATTGAAATAAAAAAAACAACAAAATTTTTACATCTTATTCATCAATGTATCTACCGACAGTGCATAAAGTATAATATATTCATTCATTGAAGTTGATTTCTCTCCCTCTGCTACTCCAATCACTATTTTTCTACTGTGACAAAGTTGTTCGAGTCATGACACATAATGTCTAGTGAAAAATCTCATCACTTATACAAGCTTTATATGAGGAACAATGTGGTATCATATCATTAAGAAAATTAAACCACTCAGTCAAATTAAAATAAAAAAATTTATGTTTTGATAAATATATAATTCTATAGTATATATGTAAATATATACTAGTATTTCACTTATACATATATTATTGTAGTATATGTACATAAAAACTACAGTATTATGTGTACATATATATTGAGTACAAATATACTCAGTATATATGTACATAAATTACTACATTATTATATGTACGTATATACTGACTTTATTCGTACATATATACCACATATGTTGCTGTTGTTGCTGCTCTCGTTGCCACTGCCGCTCCTGTCGCTGCAAATTCCACTACTGCTGCCACCGATGCTGCCTCTGCCACTACTGCAGCTACTTCCGGTGCTGCCACTACTTATGGAGCTGTCGCTACTACCGCCGCTCCCACCACCACTATTGTCGCCGTCACTACCACCTCCGCTGCTGCTGCCGCTGCCGTCACTGCCGATGCTGTCACTACCACCGCTGCTACTGCTGCTGATAATAGGCTTTTACATACCTATAATTGGCTAAAATACTACCCAAAAATTCGAAGACACACAAACATATTCGCAGATATATGAAAACAGTTATTATAGATATGAACAAACACAAATTAAAGTTGATTGTCATACAACTTCAACAAAAATGTAATTAAATAATTTAATATTTTTATATTAAATTGAATAAAAATAAAAACTATAAATGAAAATTTTAAATTAAACAAAATAAAATTTATTTAATAACTTATTATAATACAATATTTTAAATAACTAAAACAAAAAAATAACAAAATTATATTACATCTTATTAATCAATGTATCTACCAACTGTGCATAAAATTTAATCTATCCATGCATTGACATTGCTTTCTCTCCCTCTGCTCCTCCGATCACCAACTTTTTGTGGTGAAAAAGCTATCCGAGTCACGGTGCTTCATGTCTGTTGAAAAATCTTTTCACTTATACAAGCTTCGTATGGGGAATAATGCGGTACTATATCTGTAAGAAATTTAAACCACTCAATCAAATCAAAATAAATTAAAAAAATTGTGTTTTGATAAATATATATTACTACAGTAAATATGTACATATATACTAGCATTTCACTCATACTGTAGTATATGTACATATAAACTACAGTATTATGCGTACATATTTACGGAGTACATATATACTCAGTATATATGCACATAAAATACTATAGTATAATGCGTACATATATACGTAGTACATATATACTCAGTATATATGCACATAAAATACTACAGTATTATATGTACACATATACTAACTATATACGTACGTATATACCGCATTTGTTGTCATTGCTATTGCTTCCGATGTCACTGCCGCTACCGCTGCAACTACAGCAACTGCTGCCAGTGCTGCCGCTGCTGCTACCGGTGTTGCCGCTGTTGCTACCGGTGCTGCCACTACTACTGGTGCTACCGTAGTTGACGCTGCTACTGGTGTTGCCATCGTTGTTGGTGCTGCCGCCGCTACTATTGCTACAATTTATGTTGCTATTGTCGTCACTACCTCTACTACCACTGTTGATAATAGGCTTTTACATATATATAATAAGTTAAAACTCTACCTAAACAATTTAGAGACACACAAACATATTCACAGATATATAAAAATAATTATAATAGATATGAATTAAAGTTGATTGTCATATAACTTCAACAAAAATGTAATTAAATAATATATTATTTTTAAATTAAATTGAATAAAAACAGAAACTATAACTGAAAATTTTAAATTAAACAAAACAAATTTATTTAATAACTTATTCTAATACAATATTTTAAATAACTAAAACAAAAAATAATAATAAAATTATATTACATCTTATTAATCAATGTATCTACCGACTGTGCATAAAGTATAATTTATCCATACATTGACGTTGCTTTCTCTCCCTCTGCTCCTCCAATCACTAACTTTCTGCTGTGAAAAAACTATCTGAGTCACGGTGCGTCATGTCTGTTGAAAAATTTCTTCACTTATACAAGTTTCATATGGGAATAATGCGGTACCATATCTGTAAGAAATTTAAAACACTCAATCAAATCAAAATAAATAAAAAAAACTATGTTTTGATTAATATATATTACTGTAGTAAATATGTACATATATACTAGCACTTCACTCGTACATATATTACTACAGTATATGTACATATAAACTACAGTGTTATGCATACATATATATTGAGTAGATATATACTCAGTATATATGTACTCAGTATATATGTACGTATATATTGTAGTATATATGTACATAAAATACTGAGTATATATAAAATACTTAGTATATATGTACGTATATACTGCAGTATATATACTGAATATTATGCGTACATATATACTCAGTATATATGTACATAAAATACTACAGTATTATATGTATGTATATACTAACTATATATGTATGTATATACCGTATTTGTTGCCGTTGTTGCTACTCCTACTATCGCTGCTGCTCCTAACGCTCCTACCACTGCCGCTGCTGCTCCTGCCACCGCCACTGCCACTACTGCCGGTGCAGCCGCTGCTACTAGTGCTGCAGCTGTTGCCACTGCTGCCGCTACTGCCACTACTACTGCCACCGCTGCCACTGCTGTTGTCGCCGCCACCGCTACTCCACTACCACCGGTGCCTCCGCTGCCACTGTTGTCGCTGATGTAGCTGCTACCTCTACTGCCACCACAACCGCTGATGCCGCTGCTGCCTCTGCTATAGCCTCTACCACTACTGCCACTACTACCGCCGCTGCAGCCACTGGCGTCACTACCATCGCTGTCACCGTTGCCACTGCTTCCGCTACTGAATATAGGCTTTTACATACCTATAATAGGCTAAAACTCTACCCAAAAAATTTGAAGACACACAAACATATTCACGGATATATAAAAATAATTATTATAGACATGAACAAATACAAATTAAAGTTGATTATCATACACCTTCAACAAAAATCAAAAAGATTTCTAGCAATTATGGTTAGAGATAAATAGAGTGCAAAAATAAAATGTTTTAGGAATAATAAAGATAGAATAAGCTAGCCCTCCTTTTGATAAAACTGAAATCAGTAAATATAAGACCCATGAATTAGAATGATCATGGCAATGTCTGAATACTTTGAATCAGAATTTTTTCGTGTGTCTCACATAATGTGTCCTGCAAAGATTCATAATTAGGTTAATCAGAAAAGCAAAGAACAAAACTAGAATAAAAAAAAATTGAAACCTGTAAAAAAATATCATAATTATTTGCTACACATAGATAAAAATAAAGAATAATTCATAAATAATTATCATACGAAATTATCCTCATAATTTGTAAGGAATGCTAGCCTCTCCTATGAGGTTTCGAAGCTGGTTTTCGGAATGCTATCTGTTGCGCCAATGCCGTTAACTATGACTCCATATAGGACATCTGTTGTTGTAACAAATTAGTATTATTCCATATATTATTATATGTTAGGATACATATAGTAAATGTAGTTATATATTGCTACATATAGTTAAACATATAGTTATATATAGATATATACATACAAGTAGTTATAAGTAAATATAAATAAATGTATACAAAGTTATAAACAAATGTATAGATTTACATATATGTATACATATATGTATAAATAGTTAAAAATATAGTTATATTTAATTAAACATAATGTTGTATGTTGTTATACATGTAATTATAAATATAGTTACATGTGATTATACATATAGTTACACGTATAATTAAACTTAAATCTATACATGTAGGTATAATAATTTATTTATATAATTTTATATATCTATACATATAGTTATGTATAGGTATAGATATAATAAAATACATTTTTGAATACTAATATATACAAATGTATATTAAATATAAGTTGTAAATTATATATTTAAATATAGTTATGTATAAAGCTTTTATAGTAATACATATAATAAGATGCAATTATTTATAGCTATAAATATTTTTATATAGTTAGCCATATAGTTATACATAGATATATTCATACAAATAATTATACATAAATATATAAAATTATAAATAAATATATAGATTTACATATATGTATACATAGTTACAAATATTGTTATATTTAATTATATAGAGTCTTGTATAGTTATACAATTATTTATATATAGTTATACAAATATTTATATATAGTTATACACATATAGTTAAATATAATGTTGTATGTTATTATACATGTAATTATAAATATAGTTACACGTGGTTATACATATAGTTACACATATAGTTATACTTATATTTAGACATGTAGGTATATTTATTTATTTATATAATTTTATATATCTATACATATAGTTATGTATAGGTATAGATATAGTAAAATATATTTTTGAATACTAATATATACACATGTATATTAAATATAAGTTGTAATTTATATATTTAAATATAGTTATGTATAAAGCTTTTATAATAATAAATATATTCAAAACAATTATTTATAGTTATATGTTCTCAGACCTTTGGGATCCAATGGCAAAAAGACACAAAGCAGAAAACAAACAAGTTCGGCTTACAACAGATCAGGACAAAGTAAATACGGTCTTGTATTTCAGGCTTGCAATATATAAATATAAATACAATTTGAATCCCCCTAGAAACATATGATGTCATCCACATAACAAAACAAAACTCAAGAAAAATAGACAAAGATTAGATCCACATCCAGATATGTCAACAAAGTTTGTCTCATCGTGCTAAAATTGTTTATGATTTAGTGGCAATGTAATTGGAAAGCTAATCAAGACCCTCATAGAGGCCCTCACCAGAGGTATCATAGGTGCTCTGGATGTTTCAATGATGTTGGAGAAGAGAGTGAAGTCCTAGCTTGTCAGTAATTTCAGTTGCATTCATCACATTGGGAAGATCTTGCTTATTGGCAAACACGAGCAAAACTAGATCTCGAAGCTTTTCCTCATTTAGCATCCTATGCAACTCATCTCTGGCTTCAACTACTCAATCTTTGTCATTGTTGTCCATCACAAACATGAGACCTTGGGTATTTTGGAAGTAATCTCTCCAGAAAGGGTGAATCTTGTCTTGACTCCCAACATCCCACACAGTAAAATTGATGTTTTTGTATTTAATAGTCTCTACATTGAAGACAATAGTAGGAATTATGGTGATAATTTTGCCAAGCATCAGCTTATACAGAATGGTTGTCTTTTCGCTAGCATCAAGACCTAGCATCAAAATCCTCATCTCCTTGTTGGCAAACAGCCTGTTGAACAACTTTATGAACGTAAATCCCATTTCTTCTACTAAATCTCAAATCTTTTGTTATATTGTAGTAAAGAGATCTGATGAAAGAAAGAAACACAATCAATAGACCTCAAGAGATGGTCACCAGATAGGGAGGTCAACCTCTATATGTTCTTATACCTATACTATACATTATTAAAAAAAGAGTTATATATAGTTAAACATATAATTATATATAGATATATTCATACAAGTAGTTATGAGTAGTTATACATAAATATATACAAAGTTATAACAAAATATATTGATTTATTTATATGAATACATATATGTATACATAGATACAAATATACTTATATTTAATTATATAGAATGTCACATAGTTATACACATATAATTATAAATATGTATGTAGTTAAAGATATAGTTATATATAACATTTTTAAAGTTATACATATAGTAAAATACAATTATATATAGTTATATATTATTATACATATGATATATTTTGTTTAAAAATATAGTTATATATAATTACTCATATAGTTATAAAATATTATATAGTTTAAAAAATAGTTATATATAGTTATTAATTTTGTTAAAAAAATAGTTTACATAGTTACAAATATTTTTAAATATAATTATGAAGAGTTTTATATAGTTATACAAATATTTATAAATAGTTTGCATAAACTATGATTACAACACACTCTTAAATGCCCAATTGAATTACACTATTATTGAGAAAGAACTTGTATCAACAATCTTTTCTTTTGGAAAATTAATATCATATTTAGTGGGGACCAAAGTTATAGTATATACTTAATATTCTATAATCAAATATCTCATAGAAAAGTAAGATGTCAGCCTTAGATTGATTGATGGATTTTACTATTATAATAGTTTGAACTAGAGATATTAGATAAGAAATGTACATATGATCAAAATTGAAAATAGCTTATCAAGACTATAAAAAGAAGATAGAAGAGTTGTTGAAGAAGATATTTGATAGATTTTTTTATTTGAACAAATTATAGTATTGAATGAAAATGTAACACCATGGTATTTAGTATTGAATGACCATTTATCATTGCAAGTATTACTTTGATCAAATTTTGAGGCTAAGTGTTATAGATGGGAGATTTGTTGTATCTTGTAATAATGTCACTTTTTGCTCATACTCTCATGATTTGGTGGAACATGTTAATATTTATGTGCTCAAGTATTTTTCTTCTCAAAATTAATGTTGATATTTACATATATATGCATATATATATATATATATATATATATGCGCATATACACTTCCCTACACACACACATTTATACATCCATATACATTACTATACATTATAAATCAACATACACATTTTTGTACTTTTGTATATATTCACACATGTATCTTCATTTTCAAAGTAGTGTATATACTTGTATGCATGCATATACTACAATACACCCACACAAACATACACATACCTTTATACGTAATGTATTTTTAAAGTTACACATGAAACTATTGTGTGTGTGTGTGTGTGTGTAAATATATTTACAATTTTTTGATTTTGTAAATTTAATTAAAATAAAATATTAAATATTGTACACAATTTATAAAATATTATAAATTTTTATTATTTAAAACAAATATTTGTGTGTGTGTGTATGTGTGTGTGTGTGTTAGGCATATTAATACATAAAATGAAATTATAAATTAAATATATGAGCTTCTATTATATTCGAATAGTTGTTTTTTTAATATTTATATTAAAATAACTATCATTATACTCATATAAATAAATGGAATTGACATATCTGTAAATTATTTTGGTTTTACAATTATGTTAAAAATTAAAATATAGTTCATAAATAGATAATATTGTTTTTGTTTGTCTATATACTTTTTTATTAAAATATTAAATTTTTAGAAACTTCAAAATTCAAACAAATATAATGTAGTGAATATAAATACATGCCTTTAATATTTCGTAAAAAATCAATTATTTCTTTTAATTTTGTTCAAACAAAACAAATTACCATATAAATACAAGAGTAAATTTTTCTACGAGCAATTATTATTTTATTTTATTCAAAATATATAAATGACCATATAAATATATGAATTTGTTTTTTTAAATAATTTTTTTAAAATTTTGTATTAAAATTTAATACATTATAATGTTTTTTTTTTGTAATTAATAGATACATTTCAAACATTATTTATTTATAATAAATATAACATATTGAATATTATGAGGTGAAAATTTTATTTTGTAAATAAATTTTATTTTTAAAGTTTTTTCTTTGTAAATTGAAACTACATCACATATATATTTTAGAAATTTTTTATAATATTTATTACACAAACTTATTGTTATTTGTTTTGAAAATTACAAAATGAATTTTAACAAATTAATATTTTATTAGAAATCAATTTTAGTTAAATGATATTAAGGGAAACAAAAATACAAACCTTAAACATATTAAATCATAATGATTGATACAAACATATAAAAATATAATTAAAAAATATTTACGATTGAAATAATTAAATTTATGTTCTTAGAATATATAGGAAAATTATAAAGATTTATACAATATCCAAAAAAAACATGTATAAATGAGATAAATGATAAGAATGGTTATTAAGTTTCTGAAGCATGTAGTTATACATGTTGTAGATATAGTTATAAATATTTTTTCATGTAATTATATATATTTAGACATATGACTATGTATAAGTATTGATGTATAGTTATGTTTAAATACAATTATATAAATTACACATATGTTTATGTATATTGTTTATATATAGGTATGTATATTGATATAGATATCAAGTCAGCATACCTTGTACTGCTTATGTATACTATTTATATATAGTTATGTATATTAATATAGAAAAATACATTTAAATATAGTAATATGTTGATATACATATTGTTAAATACATTTATATATAGTTGTGTGTGTGTGTGTGTTTGTGTGTGTGTGTGTGTGTGTGTATTAAATATACTTTGTTATATTTATATATAGTTATGTTTATGTATACTATTTTTATAGTAATAGATATAGTAAAATACACTTATATAAGAAATTCGAATTATATCACACATGCATATTGATGTATAGTTATGTTTAAATACACTTATATAAAATACACTTATGTTTATGTTTACTATTTTTGTATACTGTTTATATATAGTTATGTATATTGATGTAGATATCAAGTCGCCATACCTTATACTATTTATGTATACTATTTATATATAGTTATGGATATTAATGTAGATAAATACATTTATATATAGTTATATATATATATATATATGTATGTATGTATGTATGTATATTAAATATACGTTGTTATATTTATATATAGTTATGTTTATGTATACTATTTTTATAGTAATAGATATAGTAAAATACAGTTATATAAGAAATTTGAATTATATTACACATGCATATTGATGTATAGTTATGTTAAATATACTTATATAAAATACATTTATGTTTATGTTTACTATTTATGTATACTGTTTATATATAGTTATGTATATTGATGTAGATATCAAGTTGGCATACCTTATACTGTTTATGTATACTGTTTATATATAGTTATGTATATTAATGTAGATAAATACATCTATATATAGTAATATGTTTATATGCATATTGTTAAATACAATGATATATAGTTATATATGTGTGTGTGTAATATACGTTGTTAAATTTATATATAATTATATTTATGTATACTATTTTTTTAGTTATGTATATATATATATATATAGTAAAATACACTTATATAAGAAATTCACATTATATCACACATGCATATTGATGTATAGTTATGTTTAAATACACGTATTTAAAATACACATATGTTTATATATACTATTTTTGTATATTGTTTATATATAGTTATGTTAGCATACCTATGCATGTATACTATTTATATTGATGTATAAATGTATATTAGTTATTTATATATCAAGTCGGCATATCTAAGTATGTATACTATTTATGTAGATATCAAGTCGGCATACCTAAGTATGTATACTAGTTATGTATAAAATACACATGCATATTGATGTATGCTATTTTTTGTAGATATCAAGTCGGCATACCTAAGTATGTATACTATTTATATTGATGTATAAATGTATACTAGTTATGTAGATATCAAGTCGACATACCTAAGTATGTATACTAGTTATGTGGATATAAAGTTGACATACCTATGTATGTATACTAGTTATGTATAAAATACACATGCATATTGATGTACACTTTTTTTGTAGATATCAAGTCGGTATTCCTAAGTATGTATACTATTTATATTGATGAATAAATGTATACTAGTTATGTAGATATCAAGTCGGCATACCTAAGTATGTATACTAGTTATGTATAAAATACACATGCATATTGATATATACATTTTTGTAGATATCAAGTCGGCATGCCTAAGTATTTATAATGTTTATATTGGTGTATAAATGTATACTAGTTATGTAGATATCAAGTTGGCATACCTAAGTATGTATACTAGTTATGTAGATATCAAGTCGGCATACCTAAGTTTGTATACTAGTTATGTAGATATCAAGTCGGCATACCTATGTATGTATACTATTTATATATAAAATACACATGCATATTGATGTATACTATTGTTGTAGATATCAAGTCAGCATACCTAAGTATATATACTATTTATATATTGTTTTTGTATATTGTCACCATCAAAATCCACATAATGATAATGCATTATATCACAAATGCATAAAGTATGTATACGAATAAGTTTATATATGCAATCCTAGCATACCATGGTGATTAAAGAAGATTTTCGGAAACAAAAAAAAATAGAATCAAAATGCTTAATCTTCGATGAAGCAATCCAAGATAATTGATGAAGAATAAATGCATAAAACATACCTCAAATCAATAACAAATTAAAACTTAAACCTCGATTAAATTTTGTTGCGTTAGCGTCGAGAGATAGAATGTAGATATTAGGAAAATATTTATATTTTTAATTATTAAAGCATTAAATAAACACTATATATATATATATAATACAAAAATACTCATTAATTTTATTTACTATCTAAATTATTTCAACAAAATTAATGTGCATGTAACAAGGTAAATATAAAAAACAAATACCTTATATTTTTTATTATAATATTAATTAAAATAATAAATAAAAAATATGTTTAGCCTTATGAAAAAATATCAAATAGGTACAAAATTAACAAACTTCATACAATAAGACACGAACGAAAAGATGATTTGTCTTCTAGCCACTCACCAAAGAGTTATAAAATACTCTTAATAGTAAAAAATATATAAAAATTGATATCTTATGGTTATAAATTTTTAAGAATTTATATTAATTTTTACGAAGATGATATTAAATAATTTTAAATGCATAAAATTTCATATTATTTGATATCATTAATAATTTTTAAAATTCAAAAAATTACTTAAAGTGAGAAGATAATTAAAAAAGTCATATTTATTATTTTAATAAAAACTTAATGTTAAAAGCTAATTGTAAAAATATTACTCAATTGTTTAATTTTTATAAATTTTAGTAGGAGCAAACATCTATGTATTTCTTTATAAATATTAATTTATTTCTTTTAACTTTATTGAAAACTTTATATTTTTATTATATTTTAAGATTTTCAAAATTTGTATTATTTATTTTTTTAAAAGTTTGCTATAATTATAAACTTTTTTTATACTTATAATAATATTAATATTTACTAGTTTATTCGTCAATTTAGATATTTATAAAAATATTTTCTATTTTATCATACAATGAATTAATTTATATTTATATTAGTAGAAATTTTAATGTATGTTAATTTAATTTTTAAAATATCAAAAAAAATTATTATACTTATTGAATTTATTATTTAATGTTACTTTAATACAAATTATTTAGTTTCTTAATTAAAAATTTTAGAAAATTTTTTGTATACTTTTTAAAAAAATCAATACATCATAAAAATAGTTATTTTAGTCCTTATTAATTCAATTTTTTTGTATTTTTATATTTTTTAAATTATTTATTTATAATATCATTTTTTATTATTTTACAAGGAGAATATATCTTTCAAGAATTGCTCATCTATAGACCATTAACATACATTTAATAAACAAAATTAAATAAAATATTAAACTTATAATAAATTAAAAAAATTAAATAATTAAATATTGGCTAGGGAAATTCTGTTGCTATGTTCGGGATTTAATTAGCTAGGAAAGTTGAATCACTAAATCTATCGCTATATTTCAGATTTAATTAACTAGGGAAGTTCTGTCACTAAATCCATCGATATATTCACGATTTAATTAGCTAGGAAAGATCTGTCACAAAAAGTTGTCGCTATATTCATGAAGTAATTGGCTAAGGAAGTTTTGTCGCTATAATCAGTCACTATTTTCAGAATGTAATTAGCTAGGGAAATGACGTCGCTAAATTTGTCGCAATATTTTGGGGGGTAATTAGCTAGAGAAATTATATCTCTAAAATTCATCGCTATGTTCCGAAAGTAATTAGCTAGGGAATTTCATCGCTAAAATCTGTCACTATGTTCTGGATGTAAATAGCAAGAGAAATTTCATTGCTAAATCTATAGCTAAATTTTAGATTTTATTAGCTAGAAAAATTCTATTTTTAAATCCGTAGCTATCTTCATGATTTTATTAGTTAGGTAAAAACTGTCACTAAATCCGTCACTAAATTACTGATTTTATTATCTAGGGTATTCCATCACTAAATTTGTAGCTAAATTCTAGATTTTAATAACTAGGGAATATCCATCACTAAATTACTGATCTTATTAGCTAGGGAAAATCCGTCGCTAAATTACAGATTTTATTAGCTAGGGAAAATCACTCGCTAATTTTTGGATTTTATTAACTAGGGAAAATCTGTCGCTAATTCTGTCACTAAATTCCAAATTTTATTAGCTAGGGAAATTTCGTGTATAAATGCATCGCTAAATTCTCCGCTTTTCTTGAGTAGAATTTACAAACAGTTTCCATCGCTAATCCGTCACTAAATTCCCAGTTATCTTGAGTGGAATTGATGAAAAATTTTCTGTCACTAATTCGTTGCAAATTTTTATTTAAATGAAAAATTATAAATCACTTGCTATTTCCTAGCTAATCCCTTGCAATTTAGCTAGGGATTGATCCCATGTAAAATTCCCTATCTAAATGAACATTTTCTTTTAGTGATATTTTTACGATATATTTTCAAATGTATTAGTAAAATTTCATCTATTTTTAAACATAAAAACTTGTCAGAATATGCTCTAATTTAAATATAAAAAAACATGTTTTGTTACCTCAAATGATAGTATTTATGTTTTTGATTTGATGCACCAAAACTATACATCTACTTGTATATTAATTCTCAAAAAAAAAAAACATTAATGTGTATTAACATATTAAATCCTAAAAATAACCTCTACATGTCACACTAGCATGCCATTTTGTACAATTACAAAAATGATATATAAAACATAAAATTTTTAAAAACTTTGGGAAAAATCTTTATGTAGATAAATTTCAGCCTGTTTGCGTGTGCGTGTGTATGTGTTATCCCTCTCAAACCCAATTCATAAAATTCAATGGCTCTATATAGGTATTGGTGCCTGGGGATTGAACTCGTAATATCAAAGTAAAAAGAAAAATTCTTTTTACCAACCAAGCTTTCATACTAATGGTAATATTTGTGTGTGTGTGTGTGTGTGTGTGTGGAGCATATATATTATTCATATATTTGAAAAATGATATATACAACAATATATTTATATATAAAGATTTTCTATTTTCTTTAGATAATCTTATATTCTATATATTTATATATTTTAACACATGATGTTGGAAGCTAGTGTGATTAAACAACAAGGTGTGTGAGAGGTATTTTTGGGAATTAATATTTTAGTGCCTCAATATGTGTATATTTTTGATTTTGTTATATATTTTAGTGCAAATAATTTTATATTGGGCATTAAAACATAATTTTTACTAAAATAAATTAATATGTGAGATATTATTTAGAAAAATTATATTTTTGGGTCCTAAAACCAAAATATTTAAAAAAAATATATAATTTAAAAATAATTAAGAAAAACAGTCTCAAAACATAAAATATTTAAGATTTGGTCTCTTAATTCAAAAATAACATTTGTTATACTAAAAATAAATAAATACTACTTTTTAAAAGTGAACAGTGATTCTGAAGACAATATTCACATACAAATAAAAAAACTACACATATATAATGATATATACATATACATTCACATCTACATATATAGAATGATATATACAATGTTTTTAATAGGTTAAAAACTATTGATATCATTATATAGTTATATATGTATCTATATAAGTAATATATATATATAACATATCTATATATGTGTAAATATTATATATAAAATATCTATATGTGTATATGTATAATTTGTTGGGGTAGGATAATAGAATGTGGCTCATTCAAAATTATCAAATATCAAGAATAATATTTGGTTGAAAGCAATATATATAGCAACCCAAAAATGAAAAAAACACCAATATCTTAATTCTAAAAAATCCAATACAGCGAAAAATAAAGTCCAAATTACAAAACTTGTAAATAGAATAATATGTGCCAAAGGCTTCTTCATGCTACAAGAAGTCTGTAAAATACATAACACCCAAAATTTTATTTTCAACTAAAATATATATTTTAGGATATAAAATCGTGAAAATCTAAAATCTAGTACAAACATATAAACCTAAGATTTTGAGGTGAATATTCTGAATCTATTTTCGTACTATTCTTTAGGTCATAGAAATGATTCTTGACATTTATGGCTCATAACAACAATGTGATTGCATCTCGATTGCATGATCAAATATGAGATTCTATCAATAGATTTCTAAATCTTCAAATATTGTCCAAGCTCCAATTCAGCATTTCACACACTTCTATACACAAACAATAACAAACAACAACATATATATCACACAAAATACACATTGAATTGTAAATAAAAGTGTGATTATATATATTATTTGTATACAATGCTCAAAAAATAAATCACACTTCAATAAACATATTACTCACACATATTACAATTTATATATAAGTTGATAAATTACAAATTTCAAACCAAGGTGAGGAGGAGAGGGAAGAAATGTGTAACCTCTTAGTTTTGGAACCTACAACACTAAAAAAGAAAATGAAGGTCATTCTTCTATAAATGTTTTTGGCCAAAAATGCACATGAATTGGGGAGAGAGACACACATTGAAATGTTATAGGAAAAATATTTTTATAACTCATAATCCAAAAGAAAAAGAATATTACTACAGCAAGCCTAAAATAAAACACACAACACTCCTTACATGTTTTTTTTTCATTTTTGGTTTTTTATCAAAACTGGACTGGGATACTTTCCAATCCAAGAAGGCACCATGTATTCCCTCTTTTTGAAAATGGTAACATTCCCATTTTCTCAAAATTAGAATGTGATTTATCACATGCTCTTAGTCTACCATATACCAGGCTTCAAAAACACAAAAAACAAAAAATTGGACTAGCTTACTCAACTTGGGTATACCTAACATGTTTTCCCCTCAGCCAGAAGTGGAGAGATTCATACTAGTATGCAATTTATAAAAAACTTTTTTAATGATAATGATTTCATAAATATATTGACATTATTTTTGTTTATGTGTATTTTTTCAAGTATAATTGAATTTTTATCTAACATATCTCTTATCAAGTGATACTGTACAACAATGTACTTTGACCTATTGTGTAAACTCAATTTTTTAAAAATATGTGTAACACTAAGCCCATCAATCAATACAATATATGTATCCTATTGCACATCTAAGTTTGTAAAAGATATTTTCATCCATAAAGTTTTTTGCAAGCTTTTGTAGCTATAATGAACCTAGCCTCAGTGCTAGATAGTGTTATGCACTTCTATAACTTGGATAGCTAAGACACAACTCTCCCACCAAAGGGTGTTAGATAACTTGAGGTTGATTTACATAAATCTAAATCATTGGCTATGTGTATCTTAGAAGCATTAGTTTTAATCCACCCGAGCATAAAGATAGTTGAGATGCACCTAATAAATACCTCAAATTTTACTATAGCCCAATGATATCTACCTATTTTAAAGAGAAAATGAATGATAATATTGACAACATATATTATATCTAGTCTAATATAGATCATATCATACATAAAAGAACCAACTACTAAGGCATAAGGGACACGACTCATCATGTCTTTCATTTCCTCATTAGTTTTGAAACTATGCTCGGTACTCAACTTAAAATATTTAGATAAGCGAGTTGAGACTAACTTGGCCTATATCATGAGAAATCTCTCAAGAATTTTACCAATGCATCATTCTTGAGATAACTAGATATATCTAGAAGACCTATCCCATATGACACTCGTCCACAAAATTTCCTTGATTGGACCAAAGTCTTTCATAGAAAAGATGTTTCCTAGCTCCCCCTCAAGCTTATAAATATGTACTCTATTATAGCTAATGGTTAGTATGTTGTTAATATATAATAAAAGTATAAGTCTATCATCACCTAAATAATGATTAAAAAATACACAATGATCATAAAATGTGTCTGAAGGTCATGAGACTTCATGAACGAATAAAATTTTTAATACTTTTGTTAGGAGATTATTTAAAACCATATAAGCTCTTATTTAATTTAAAAAGAAGACCTTCATTACTTTCTATAATGAATCTTTCGGATTGATCCATGTAGAAAGTCTCATGAAGGTCACCTTGAAGAAATATAGTCTTTACATTGAAGTTGATCAATTTTTAAGTTAAAGTTATCAGCCAAACTCAAAACTACTTGAATATAAGATATTATTACTATGAAAGAGAATAACTTTTCAAAATTGATTCCTTTCTTTTAATTAAACATGTTTATTACTAACTAAGTATTATATCTCGATTGTGAGTTGTCATTACTAGATTTTGGTCTAAACTCTATTAATTTTTTTATAGCTTACATTCCTTTCGGTAAGAATATTAGATTGTAAATTTGATTGAATTGAAAAGATTCTATATCTTCATTTATAGCCCGAAGTCATTTTTCTTTATTCTAAAGAAAGATGGCATATTGAAAGATATCAGACTCAAGAGTAATATGTAATCACAAAATTTAGAGGATATCTAGCAGGGCTTAGGAATATTAGGTCTTGCCTAGTTCCAATTAGAATATGGACCCTCGCCTCCTCAATAGATATATCATTGGGCTCAAAAATATTAGGTATATCCTAGGGCTCAAAATTATTAGGTATATTTTATGGCTCAAAAATATTAGGTGTGTCCCAAGGCTCAGAATTAATAGGTGACTACTTAATTTCTTGTGTTCGTAGGTTAATAAAGATGCATTAATGTGTAGTATCATTGAGTTTATTTCATTCATATTTTGGGATATGAATATAGGAAATAGACATGAAAATGCTAGAGTTAGGATAAAAAACATTTTAGTATCATTGATGTCCATTCCATGTAGAATATATCACTCAATGAGGCCATTCATTTTATCACATTGATTGACAATCACTATAGGAAACACTACTACAAAACAGCAAATTAATGACGTTTTATTCCTTGACGATTTCAGAAAATGTCATTATTCTATTTGTAATTAGATATTTAATGACACTTTTATAAAATCGTCATTATTTCGACAATGTATTCTGTTTTTATGATACTTACTAGAAGTGTCATTGTTAATTTAACATAACTTAAAATTAATGATGCTCTATATCTTGACGCTTTTATAAAATGTCATTATTATATTTGTAATTATACAATTAATGACACCTACTAGATCTTTCATTGTTAAGACTAATAGGTTAGGAAAATTTCTTACCTCCTTAAAAATTTCCAAGGAATAAGGGGCTAAAAATTAAAAGCCTTGTCACTTTTATTAGTGTCGTGGATGTGAAAAATTTAATTTTAAATTTATTGATTTTTAACTAATTTCTTATTTATTTTTTTTAATAATTAATAATATTTTTATTTTTACTCTATAAAAATAAAAAAAATTATCAAATTTTAGTTGAAAATTATTTATTAAAAATAAATAGAAACGTATGATAAAATTAAAAAATATCTAAATATTTTTACATTCAAAATTGAGTTTTTTATCTATAAAATAAATAATAATATTTAATTTTAAAATTAATTTTTTAATATTTAATTTATCCCTAAGAGAAATAAAAATATAATGTAAATATAAGGTGATTTAATAAAATTATGTGAAAAATTTAATATTATTTTTAACTTAATTTAATATATTGAAGAATTTATCGCTAGAAAGAGTTGCGCTTCTTCTTCATCACGTTCGGCCATTTCCAACAGCTTGGGTTCAAGCTCACGTCTTTGATATCATTGGCCATATTTGCAGCATCCTGTAAGTTTCTCCATTAAGTTTATAATTGTATCAGCTCTTCCATACTTATAACTTTTATCAAATAAAAGTGCATTGAATCACTGGAATTGACGAGGTTAACCTAAGAACTGAATATGAACGTGTTCCGATCATTTTACATTTATTCGCAGCTTCTTCCAAATTCTTTTGTTTTGCATCTTATATTATGCATAAACATATCATAATTCACAAGTAGAGAGAAAGAGATAGGGGGAAAAAATAAACATTATGTTCTCATTTTTGGTTCTGGGAGATGATTTATCTGGACATGCTTCTCTATGGCATCGTTTTTCATTTCTTTTAGGGATGGAAATCTCTTTGCTTATTTATATCTTTCTTCCTCAGGGTTGTTGTATTCTTGCACATGATCTCAGTGAATAGATTATTATGCGGTGCACGATAGGTCCTCACCGCCCTTTATTGTTAAATTAGTATATATGTTACCAAAATGCATAATGCTTAATGGCTACCCTTGTTATACTGATATTTTTTGTAGATTGGAAGGACAAAATAAAAAGATGAAAAGGAGTTAAAATTGTGATCGAAAGATAGAAATTATAGTTCAAATAATCTTGTCATCAGTTTCTACACGGCTTTGATTTACAAACTATGGAAAGTGGAGTTGTACATGGCTTATGTATCATATATTCGGCATCGTGTTTTGTGTTTCTATTTTGTGAAGTTTAACTTAGTTATGTTTCCATCATCCTATTCAGATTTTGTGATATTGGTGCTGGTTTTGTCGGTGATTTTGTCTTAGTTGAGTTATCTGCTCCCTATTTTCAAGCTACTATTCTACCACATAGTAATAATGATTTCTTTTCCATTTCCCATTTTCAGGCTTAGTCTCCAGTTCATCTTGCAAGGTCCAATTTGCTAATTACAAGAGATAAAGAGTGGGCAATTCTTCTTGTTGGCATTGAGCAGGTCTTTATCCATTCTTTTTTTTAATCTCGTGTTATTTTTATACATGTTATTCTATTTGTTCTCTCGTTCTCTATTTATCAGATAGTGATAGAAATGAAAAAAAATGAGGCTATATTTCATAAAAATGTGTGCTCTATAGTCATGCCATTTCAAAATCAATTAGCCTAAGGACCTAAAGACATTTAATGTCATATCTATAAAATGACTTTTATCATATTTTACTTTAATTTAAAGTATAATTAAATGATATTTTTTTGTTTAAATAATTTTTTTTCTATGAAGCAAACTTACTATGAGAAATAATTTCTCATTTTAAAATATTATTTTAATAATTTTGCCTATGTTAACAAATTCAACAATATTACAAAAAATAATGTTCATCTCTTCTATCTTATATCTGACATGCATTTAAATATTTTATTAAATTGATTTTTGAACTTTCTTTTAACAGATAAATAAGAGGTTGCTCAACGAAAAACATTGGACTGTTGATGATTTCTTCCATTTGAAGTGTGATATCTATTGGAATTAATTTTTTCTTTAAAAATGAATCGTTCATGGATCTCAAAGGATAGAAGATCGAAAGAATATGAAGATGGAGTTGAATGCTTTGTTGCATTTGCATTACAAAATTCTACAAATAAAACCTCCATTAAATGTCCATGCTTACAATGTGGTAATATGATTTTAAATACTCCTCAAATGATTTGAGACTATTTGTTTTTCTTTGATATTGATCCATGAACTATTGTGATAATAAAGGTATTTTTTTAATGAGATCAAAGTTATTACTTCTTACTTTCAATTATATATTCAAAACTTGAATATGTAATTACAATTTTTATGTTTTCATACTATCTTTTGTTTATGTTGTCAACCATAGATTTTTTTTATAGATTGACAATGGAAAAAATTGTGATATCGACTTTTGGCTTCAATACTTTATCACAACATGGTAAATTACCTTTTCACCCTTAAAAAACACAATTATTATTTCAAGGCACAATTTTTTTTTTCTTGCAGCCAATTTTTATTAATATATCTAGAACTATAAGTTGATTGGATTACTATATTTGTGTAATCAAATAGAACTTGAAATTATATTACATAGTATCTCATCGAGTTTTTTTGATGTGTTGGGAAGATGGAAAGTAATTTAACTTTTCATTTTATTATATTTAAATTGGTTTTTGTAGTGTTATTTAAAGTTGTTTGTGAGATCTTTAAACTAACTACACACCTACAGGTTTTAAATGAATTATTATTGTTTTGTAATAAAAAAAATTTTATCTACTTTTATGCCATAATTGATACATCTCTTACTTTATATTTTATCCATTACTACTAACTTTGTTTTTTTTGTTGTTAAATTTTTTTAATCGTATATGTCAATTGTTATATAAATTATTTTTATGATATGTTGTTATCATTCCTGTTTTTTTTTTCAATGCTCAATAATATATTTTTTTCTGCAAGTGTAAGTATTTATTGTTCATCTTTTTGTATGCAGGTTATATTATTTGGAAATTAACTCTCAACTTTGTCATGCTAGCAGGAACCAGTTTTATGGAGTTAAGGCACACAAGGGTTGCATATATTAGAAATTTTTAATTGAATTTAAGAAATGAATGTTGAAATTGTGTTATAAATATATTTTTTTATTTGTATGAAGTCCGAGTTCCACTTTGTACTGGAAAACTATATTCTTGGTATGGATTGTAAAGAATGTTGTTCTTATGTACAAGCAGTATTACAATAATAGGTAAAATTATATTTACAATAATTATTAAATTTAAATTTATTTAAATCATAATCATCCTTGACGCTTTTACTAAGTGTCATAGTTAATAAAAATTACACTTTATTTTAGCGTCAAGGTATGATTCAACGACACTGCAAAAAAACATCATTATATGTATATACTTTTATGTCACGCTAGCGGATAACGCTATCGATAAGTGACATTATATATATATATAATGACGCTTTTTAAGCATCTTTGATTATGGTTTTTGTAGTAGTGAAAGTATTGGCGTATACACTAAAAATTAAATATTATGTTTTTGTTGTCCTTCATGATTTGTATGCTAGAGTTGAGAAAGAGACTAGTAGAAAAGTGATCTTCATATGGTCTAATAACCAAGAAGAAAGGTCAGTTTGTCAACTATTGTGCATTTCATGGCATTAGACATGAAAATGCACTAGTCAAAATATCATAATTTATTGGCATTGTTGAGAGGATGAATCAGACTATTAAAAAGATAATTTAGTGCATACTTTCTCATTCGCATCTTCTCAAGGAATCTTAGGAAAAAGCTAAGCAAATGACTATTGTTATAATAATAAATATGCGTTATACTATCTCATATGTTCCTAATAAAATTTAATTAAACTATGCTATTTTCCATTCTAAATTTTATTAGGAACATCTCCATCATATGAGATATCTTTTCCATTCTAAATTTTATTAGGAACATCTCCATCAAGGCGATAGTATAACATTCTAAAATTTGGGATATCTTTTCCATATGAGATATCTTTTCCATATGAGATATCTTTTCCATTCTAAATTTTATTAGGAAAAGATATCTAAAAAAATTTCCTAATAAAATTTATAGGATGGATATGTTCCTAATAAAATTTAGAATGGAATTCATATTTTGGGATATGAATTGTACTTCCTGCTCACACTTTTGATCCATCTCAATCTTCTACACCACAATTTACACCGATTATTCCTCCGTTTATAATACCAACGACATCATCAAATGTTGTACATTCCTCTGAAGTCAGTGCAAAGTTAGAAATTGATATTGTGGATGAGAGGTAAAAGAAAAATGTAAAAATGATTTGAAAAAAATATTTTGATGTTAATGTTAGTGGTTTTTTTATATTGTTATGATTTGCTTTTTTTCTATGTTGTTTATTTATTTGTACAATTTTATTCCAACTCACAAGTGTTCGACTATAATTACAAAGGCTCTCAAAAAAATGGTTATTGCTAAAGCTTTCTCCTAAAAGAAAGTTTCTCAATCGACAAAGGAGTCATATTTTAATAACTTTCATGTAAAAATAACAAAACAAAAGAATTGAAAATTAATTATCTAATTACTTAACTTTTATGTTGGTTATTATTCAAGCAGTAAATAATTATGTTTTTGTTGTTAATATAAATTCTTTTGTCATTTTTTATAGAATCAGTGCACGTGGCCATGCAAATTTGATGGAAAGATAAAGTCATTATGAGAGATTAAAGCAGCTCAATGGTATTCTGATTTTGTTAATAATTAAAGAAAATTAAAGAAAGGGCTAATTTTATATCCGAGGAAGACTAGCCCGAGTGGCTTAATTATTTGGAGGAGCCATATGTGAAGAAAAAATCAGATATTACCAGCAAAAATCAATAAAGTGTGGTTGCTGGACTAGGTACAGGAATCTGTCGACACACAGGAGGTTCAAAGTCGAGCATCTAGCACGCTCGAGATTTGGTACAAATTTAAAATTCTAAACATATCTATATTTTGTGGTTGTCCTAATAGTCCAGTAAATATAATCTCTGCATGGTTTTAATAATTTTGTTAAATTTTTTTATCATTTGTTTTTTTATGAATTAATAAAAACATATTCTAGGCTAGAGAATTGGGTTGAGATTCAAATTTCTATGAGATTTTCAAGAAGATGCATGTAAAGAAAGTGGATGGTCAGTATGTTGACAACAAGTCTCAGATGATTGTAGTAAGAAATTATTATATTAATTAGACTTTATAAAATGATAGTACATTATGAAAATTATTTTGAATGCAAAATTTTTATTTTATTTTTTGTAAATCTAGAATAATTTTTATCTCCATTTTATCTTAGGACCTAATGGAGGAATATGTGACAGCTTCTCATCAACAAGTTGAGGGTTCTATGAATCTTCAACCAATTGACTATGACCCAATTTATTTTGAGACAATAGGAGGTCGAAAGAAGCATCAAGTGTATGGAATCGGCTTTAAGAGAGTGGCATTTTGTTGTAGCAGTCGTGCTTCTAATTCATCTGTCTCAGCAATGGTGGATGAGGTGGTCAAACAACAAGCACAAAAAATAAATGAACGTATTGTAGATATGGAGACCGAACTGAAAAAGAAGGATGATCAGGTAACTAATTTGATGGAAGAAATACAAGGAATTAAAGAAATTAAAAAAGCAATGCAACAACAGATGTCCTACGGGAAAGGCTAGCATTCCGAGATCCAGCGATATTGGCGCATCAGATAGCATTCCGAGATCCAGCTATGAATCTTCGCAGGAAAGGCTAGCATTCCCTACAAATTATGAGGATGATTGAGTATGAAAATTATTTATGAATATTATTTATTTTTGTCTATGTGTAGTAAATAATTATGATATTTTGTTGCAAGTATCAATTATTTTTATTCTAGTTTTGTTCTTTGCTTTTTTGATTAACCAAATTATGAATCATTGCAGGACACATTATGTGAGAGAAAAGAAAAAACCATGATTCAAAGCATTCTGACGTTTCCACGGTCCTTCTAATGCATGGATCCCATATTTACCAATTTATCTTTATAAAAAAGTGGGCTGGCTAGCTTATCTTATCTTTATTTTTCTAAAAACATTATATTTTTGCACTCTCTTTATCTCTAAACATAATTGCTGGACATCTTTTGGATTTTTGGTGAAGCTCATGAGAAAAAACTTTAATTTGTGTTTGTTCATGTCTATAATATTTGTTTTTATATATCTGTGAATATGTTTTTGTGTCTTTTAATTTTTTGGGTAGAGTTTTAGCCTATTATAGGTATGTAAAAGCCCATAATCATCAGCGACTGCAGCGGTAGAGGTGGCAGTGATAGTCGTGGCGGCAGCGATCACAGCAGCGGCAGAGGCGACATCAGCAGCAGCAGCAGCAGTCGCGACAGAAAAGGCCACAGTGATAGCGGCGGCATCAGTGGCAGCAACTACAAAAGTGGTCACGGTGGTAGTAGCGGTGGTGGCAGGGGCAGCAGCGGCAGCATTGGCAGCAGCAACTGCAGCACCGGCAGTGGCAGCAGGAGCAGTGCTAGCAGCAGCGACATTGGCAGCAGCAGTGGAAGCGGTAGCGGCCGTGCCAGTGGTAGCAGCAGCAGGAGTAGTAGCGGTAGCAAGAGCAGCAATGGTAGCGAGATAGTAGCAATGGCAACATATGTGGTATATACGTACGTATATAGTCAGTATATACGTCCATATAATACTACAATAGTTTATGTACATATATACTGAGTATATATATGTACTCAGTATATATGTACGCATAATACTGCAATTTATATGTACTTATACTACAGTAATAACTGTACGAGTGAAATGCTAGTATATATGTACATATTTAATGCATCAATAAATATCTATCAAAATATAGTTATTTTTTATTTATTTTGATTTGATTTGGTGGTTTAAATTTCTTACATATATGGTACTACATTGTTTTCCATACGAAGCTTGTATAAGTGAACACATATTTCAACAAACATGAAACATTGTGACTCAGACAACATTTTCGCAGTAGAAAGTTAGTGATTGGAGGAGTAGTGGGAGAGAAAGCAACATCAATGCATTTATAGATTATAATTTATACATTTTTGGTAGATACATTGATTAATAAGATGTAATATAATTTTTATTATTTTTTTGTTTTTGTTATTTAAAATATTGTATTAGAATATGTTATTGAATGATTTTTTTTAATTTAAAATTTTCTTTTATAAGTTTTGTTTTTAGTAAATTTATTTTTACAATATTAAATTATTTAATTAATTTTTTTTAAGACTATATTACACTCAACTGTAATTTTTGTTTGTTCATGTCTATAATAACTATTTATATATATGTGTGAATATGTTTGTGTTTGTCCAAAATTTTTGGGTAAAGTTTTAGCCTATTATAGGTATGTAAAAGCCTATTATCATCAGTGGTAGCTGCGGCAGCGGCATCTAGCAGAAGCAACGATAGAGGTAGCAGTGGCGCAAAAAGTGCCTGTAGCATCGTCGGCAGGGGTGACCGCAGCTAAATCGACAGCAGTGGCAGCTGTGACAGCGGAGACAGCAACTGCAGCAGAGGCAGGGAGACAGCGGAGGTAGCGGCGGAAGTAGCGACGGCAACGACATCAATGACAGCAGTGGCTGCTACCGCAGCGGAGGAAGCAGTGGCATAGGAGGCAGAGGCCGCGACTGCACCAGAAGCAGTGGCAACAGTGGCGGTAGCAGCATCTGCACAAAAAGAAGTGACGACACTGAAAGCAGTGGCAGCGGCGACAGCAGCGGCAGCGGCGACAGCAGTGGCGGTAGCGACAGCAGCGGCAGTAGCGACGACAATGACCACAGTGGCATGCAACGGTAGCTTTGGCAACGGGGGTAGCGGCGGCGGCCGTCGCAGCGGCCAGCAGCCACAGCTTCGGTAGTAGTGGTGGTGACAGCAGCTGCGACGGTAATAGTGGTATTGGCAGGGACAGTGGCAATGGCAACAGCGGCCGGAGCAACAGCGGGAGCAGCAGCAACAACACCTATTGAGATATATACGTACGAATAAAGTCAGTATATACGTATATTTAATACTGTAGTATTTTATGTAGGTATATACTGAGTATATTTGTACTCAGTTTAAACGTACACTTAATACTACTGTTTATATGTATATTTATTGTATTAATATATGTACGAGTGAATTACTAGTATATATTTACATATATACTGCAGAATTATATATGTATCAAAACAACTTTTTTTTTGACCGAGTGATTTAATTTTCTTACCGATATGATGCCGCATTGTTCCTCATACAAAGCTTCTAAGTGATGAGTTTTTTCACTAGACATTATGTGCCGTGATTCGGATAGCTTTTTCACAGTAAAAAAATGATGATCGGAGGAGCAGAGGGAGAGAAAGCAATGTCAATGAATGGATATATTATACTTTATGCACTGTCGATAGATACATTGATAAATAAAAATAAAAGTTTGTTATTTTTTTGTTTCAATTATGTAAAATATTGAATTTGAATAAGATATTAAATGATTTTATTTTTTGTTTATTATAAATTATTTATATTTTCAATTTTTATTCAACATGATTTAAAAATAATAAATTATTTAATTAAAAAATTTTAAAATTTTTTAAATTCTGTAAATATTTTTGAAATTAAAATAGCTAGGAAAAATTTTCTAATTAAATTAGCGAGGGAAAAATCCCTTGCTAATTTAGAGAAGGAAATTTCCCTAGCTAATTTATCTAGAGAAATATTAAAATTAGCGACGGA
Source organism: Sapria himalayana (assembly GCA_029783825.1). NCBI lineage: Eukaryota > Viridiplantae > Streptophyta > Magnoliopsida > Malpighiales > Rafflesiaceae > Sapria > Sapria himalayana. Next base: position 2,494,051 of record JAREIK010002147.1, read on the forward strand.
TATTCCGTCGCTAATTTTCTAATGCTAGGTACTTTAGCTAGTGATTCAGTCGTCGTTATTTTTGTTTAGCGACGGAATATTTTGTTTATCTTGTTATTTTAGCAACAAATTTTTTTTTTTAGCGAGAGAATTTTCCATCGCTAATATTTTAGCTAGGAAAAATTCCGTATCTAAAATTTAGCAAGAAGCACTTTAGAAAGGGACACGATACATTGGTATTCTATCGCTATTTACCATTTAGCGATGGAAATTTTCCATATAGCTAGGGAATTGTCCCTAACTATATGAGATTTTTCTTGTAGTGATATATGTTTTTATTTATTTTTATATTATATGTTACATAGATATCATTGTAGTTATATATATTATATTTATTTTATACATTATTATATACATTATATAATAATGTATATAATACACTATATAATAAATAGTTTTTTTTTATATATTTTTATGTGAACACTATTTTTGAAACTGTTCATGTTTTAAAAAACAAATGAAAATTCATAAAAAATATATTTTTTTAATATAATGAATATTATTCTAATATTTTATGTTTTGAGATCATTTTATTATTTTTTTTAAAAACAAGATTTTTTTTGAAAATATTTTTGTTTTGGGGCCTAATACATTATTTCCATATTATTTTCTTTTTAGGAAAATAATGTTTAGTTGTCTCATAATAAAAATATTTATGTTTTCGTCCCAATCATAATTTTTTTAAGATATATCCAAAACATACAATATTTATATTTTGGGCACACAAAATTTTAAAACCATTAGTTTTTAGATTTAAAACTAATTAACAAAAATGAAAATACAATTTCAAAAATTGGGAAATACTTTTTTAAAAATACATGCAAAAATGTAGTTTCCTATTTTGGAAACCACTTTTTTTTTTTTTACATAAAACAATAGTTTCGAATTCAAAAACTATTGTTTTCTTTTTTTAACTTCTTTTAGTTTTTAAAAGCATTTTTGTGGTGCTTTGTTTATTTGAATGTGTGTGTGTGTGTGTGTATCAATATATCAATATAAACATATATAAACACACACACACACACACACACACATTTGTAGCTTATATATATGTGGTATATATCTATAGTTGTGCATGTGTGGGTATATATATATCAATATAACTATATAAACATATGTATATTTATATAGGATATATATAAACATGTATATATATAAGTTTAATTTTAAAAATACAAAAAGCCACACACACACACACACACCATTCAAATTTTTAAAAAATAAAAAACCATGAAATAACATTTCGAAAATGAAAAGTGGCTTAAAAACAAAAACAATGGTTTTCTAATTAGAAAACCATTATTATAAGTATTTTTTTAAAAGCGGTTTCTTTAATAAAAAACCATGTTTTTGGAAACTGTTAAAAAAAAATGGTTTCCCAAATGGGAAACTTTAATTTTGTTTTTTTAAAAATTGATTTTAAAGCGGAAAATTATAAATTTATGGTTTCCGATTTCGTGTATATTTTATGTTTTGGTATATATTTTTTTTAAAGTTTTAAATTGAGATCAAAATATAAATATTTTTGTCTTTTAAATAATAATCATAATTTAACCTTCTTTTTTCTTTACGAAAAATGAAGACAAAAAAATCTCTTTCGTTATTGTTGCTCTTTGCATGTCATGCAAATTGGCAATCCACACTCATTTTGATACCCTAGAGCCTAGACGGATCATCAAAAATGCATCAAATGATGTCCTTCTTAACTCGTTTTTGAACTGTTGGCTATTCCAAATTACACATGCCAATGGCCAATCCAATGCATGACAGAAATCGGTGTTCACTTCATCCGTTCACACAATCAGATGTTTATTTCATCTTTCAACTGGTACTGAATTATTGATACGCGGCAAATCCGCACATAGTAATTGGTTCATTTTGGCATCGGAATTCTAAAGCGACCCTATCTCACTGTTTATCGTAATTTCTTGGTTTATTTTCATCCCAACATTTCGGTTTTTCGTTTCACGTGTTGCACTCATGAAATCTCTTTATTAAATCAGACATTATTTTTTCCGAGAAAGATTTGTTGTCCATATTGATAAATTTAGGCAATATACAAGCTGAGTCAGCTCGCGAATATCGTGCTAAATTGTATTGCAAAAGGTAAAGATACGAGTCATGCCTTGGAAGAGTATACTGAAAGACAAGAAGGGCGAATTTATGAGCACATCTAGAAGAGGGGTTGATATAAAATTTGCGTTTGGAATGATTTCTAGGTCTCATTTGGTGGTTCAGGATGGTACCATAGCACCTGATTATGCTTTTAAGCAAAGCTCCTGGGCTTTTATGCCACAAGAACTCTTAAGGGATGTGCTAATGAGAATTGAAGCATCAGAGAGCACATGGCCATGTCGGAGGAATGTGGTTTCTTGTGCCGGTGTGTGCAGCAATTGGAGAGAAATTGTGAAAGAGATTGTGAAGAGTTTGGAAATATCTGGGAAGGTGACATTTCCTGTGTCATTGAAGCAGGTTTGACCTTTCCCATATTTTGTTTATGTAGTAGTTATTATGTTGTAGGTTTTTCAATTTCATCAATGAGGTGCCTTCATTTTCATTGAGAAAGTTAAAATATGATTTCTCAACATCTGACTAGGAGGTGAATGACACGAGCCTATATAATTCCTAGTAGACTTTAAAACAGCTCCTAACACTGTGGCAAACTATATGTTTCCATCTAGATCATTACATAGAATCATGCTCAAAATTTTCTTTGGAAGACGGTCATATCAACACTCATTATTATTTCTTGAGTTGATGGAGAATTATATTTGTTTTTTGGATATTAAGAGTTTCCAATAAAGCCACACCAAATGACACAAGCTATCATTTGAGAAGAAAATTCTAGAAGAAAACATTTGTATTTTAAGATAAGTGATGTTAAGTGGTGGAATTCTTCTCTTATATGGAGTAATTGATGAGGAACATGAAACTCTTTATAGATCAAATAATTCTTAGTAATAACTATTTTACTCTTAGTTATCTAAAAAAACTTCTATGTAAAAGAAACATCTTATTTTATCAATATTTATTTTGAATTTTAATAATTTAGTAGTATGCCACTATCAATTCAAGTTACATAAAAAATACTCATTGCTCTTGAAAGCATGATGCATGAAATGAGATCTCTTGAATTATATTCAAGAGTTTTTTTTACTCAAAAATTATCATAGTCAAAAAATCAAAATAAAATTAAGATCGATTTTTAAATACAAAAATTCAAGAACAATTAGATGTGGCTTTGAGTATGTGTGATTTAGATGTGTGTCTCTTGATGTGTTGAATATAAATCCTAGTATATTTTTTGTTGATTTGACTCACTATCAATGTAAGTATGCCTTTTTATACTTACTTTAGAAGTGTTAATTTGGCAAATCAAGTTGAAAATGAATTAGAAAATGATTAATCTTAGCTAAGTTTTTTTGCAAACCTTCTTACATTAGAGAAGAACAAGTACATCTCATAATATTTAATCTTTTAGAAAGTTGTTTATAGAATTTTTTGATCTTATAAATAAATGTTAAAAGGATAAAATATAATATTATCACCGAGTTGTTTTGTAAAATAATTTATAAATAATAAACTTTTTAAACAATTAAAAATCTAAATTATGCAAAATAAAATAACATGACCATCATTCATGTCATTACTCTTAATTGAAATGAAAATGATTTAAGTGATTATAATAACATTAAAGATTTATAAAAAATTAAATTAAGAAAAATATTGATAATTTTCTTCATGATGAAGATGATGAACATTGATGAACTATTGAAAGAATAAGTTTTAATTGTGTTTTTTTATTTATTTTAATTCATTAAGCAATGAATTCTATCATATTTTTACACTCAAATTTTACTTAATGATTTTTTTTTTCGTTTTCGTTCAAATCATTAAAGATCTATCTTTATATTTATATTTATAATTAACTTGTAATTTTAAATATTTGTTAATTAAAATATTGTATAAGTTTTCTTCATATGCTCAAATGACAAAAAATATTTTCTTTAAATTTTTATTGAATGAAGTTTAGATATTTTTTTGAATCTTTTTATTTTAATTTTAGTTTATGAGTTTTTTCACATATTCATCATAACACACACAGACACACACACACACATATATTTTCTCAAATTATTTATAAATATATTATTGTGTGAACATAATAATTTTGATTATAAAGTATAGTTAGGCTAATAAATTATCTTATATATATTTTTTATCTTAGTAGATATTCATCTGTGATGTAATACTTTTGACATATTCATCATTTTATCTATATATTATCTAACTTAGAGGTGCCCGGCCCGGCATGAGGCACGCCACGGTTCGGCCGTGCCTGGGCCGGCCCGGCACGTTCTTAAACCGTGCCCGGGCCCGTGCCGTGCCGTGCCTGGCCCGGCATGGCTCGTGCCTTGGCATGGCACGCCGGCACGGGTCCATTCCGTGCCGGTTCACGCGTGGCACTAGTGCCGTGCCACGCGTGCCGTGCCACGCGTGCCGTGGCGTGAGTCACGACTCACGCCATGTGACCCATCGGGCCGTCCCCTGCCCCCCCCCCCCCGGTAAAAAGACCGCGGGTCGGGTCCAAACAGACCCGACCTGCGGTCTTTTCTGCCGAAACCCGAGTCCAGTCTTCCAGACGCCCATTGAAGTGATCCGAGCAAAAACCAACGGCAAAAAAAAAAAAATTCAAACTTCACCAATTTTCAGCCCTTGGATTCACCTCCAACGGCTAGGGGGCAGAATCCAATGGTCTTCGTGATTTTGCCCCTTAAAAATAGTAAAAAAATTCAAAAAATTAATAAAAAGTTATCTTTTTTTATTTAAAAAAATTTTCTTTAGCCTATAAATTCTACCCCCCTCCCTATAACATTTATGTTTTTCAAAAACATAAAACCTCTCAATACTTTCTCTCTCTCACATAAACCGTGCATCTCTCTCTCGGGCCTCGTGATTTTGATATCGGCTTGGATTTTTGTGAAACTCAACTTGAGTTTTGAATATCAGAGCTTCCTGCGGTGCACCTTGCACGAGACTGACCTCATTGCTTTTACTGGGTAATATACTTTACGTTTTTTTGTACTTTCTCTCTCTAAAGCTTCTCTCTCTAGAAAAACTTACGAAAAATAAAAAATGACGAATACACCTAACACGTATTTAAATTTGGAAAATGAAAATGTTAGTATTACACAGACGTCTGTGGCTCCTGAAACTTTGGTTTCTCCTGTCGACTCAGCCTAAAGTTCTAAAAAACAAAAAACTAGGAGGACTTCTGTAGTTTGGACACATTTTAAAATCATAACACAGGTAGATGTTAGGGGTGAGGAACTTGAAATGACACAGTGTAAATATTGTATGAGACTTTTAACATGCAAGAGTACATGTGGGACTGGGCACCTCAAGAGGCATGCTGAAATATGCTCCAAAAAACATGGACCCTTAGATCCTAGGCAAACCCAACTTGGCACTACATTTTTTGAGACTGGATCGAGTTCAGTCTCAAAGTTTACTCCCTTCGTATACTCCAGCGTGTTGGGTAGGGATGGCATGGCCAGGCTCATCACATTGATTGGTCTTTCGATCAGATTTTCGGAAGATCCGAGGGTAGTGCGCATCATGCAGACTTATTTTCAGCCATCCTATCGTAGGATTCCTATGTCCACATCTAGGAGTGACATACTAAAGATATATAAGTTAGAAAAACAAAAAATAATTAAGGAATTTTTAGCATTTAGTGGAGTGGTGTCCGTGACGTCCGATATATGGACATGTCACGATGATTCTTCTTATGCATGTCTCATGAGTCATTATGTAGATTCTAACTGGACAATCAATAAAAAAATATTAGGATTCACTGAGATTCTTCATCCTCATGATGACCCGGCCATTTTTGAGTGTATGATGAAAATATTTAGGGAATATAAAATTCAAAATAAAATTTTTAGTGTCACTTTCGATAATGCTGCGAATAATGGAGTAGCGATCAATATGTTTGTTAGGAATATTAGAGACGCACCATTAGGAGAGATATTTTATGTCAGATGCATGTGTCATGTTATTAACCTGATAGTTCAAGCGGGTATGAAGGTTTGTTCCCCCGCGTTGGAAAATATACGCAATGCACTCAAGTATATTCGCACTCCTCGCAGACTACAAGAGTTTGGTAATCTCTGTTTGTCTGCGAATCTTAAGAAGAAGAAATTCCAATCAGATGTGAGACATCGTTGGAATTACACGTACCTGATGTTGGAATTATGTGTTGGATACGAACACGTGATATCCGACTACGTCAATAGTAAGAGTGGCGAACTTATTATTGACGACACTGACTGGGATTCAGGAATTTCATTTATGAAATTCCTGAAGATATTTTATGACACGATGAACATGTGTTCGTCGGTTTATACGCCCACCACTTGTATTGCACTCCGTTGCATATGCAACATTAGTAGTATGTTTAAGAAGTATCGAGCGGACCCGACGCTTAGCCATATGGTTGCAGAGATGGAGATCAAGTACCCGAAGTACTGGTCCACCATTCCATCTCTTTATTGTCTCGCAGCATGCATGGACCCTAGGGCTAAGGTGGAAGGGGTTGAAAACTCCCTGACTTTCATTTCCTCGTGCATGAACCTGGAAGAGCCACCTGAAGGGTTCATTTACGAGAAGTTGACAGACCTGTTCACATACTACGATACTAGGTATGGTGGTGGTGGTGGTGAGACTGTGAGTACGGACACTGATACCTTGTTTGGAGATGACGATTATTCTATTAACCTAGCGAGGGGGAAACGTAGGGGTGAACCTTCACATAGGAGCGAGCTGTCTCGGTACTTAGATATCGATTACTGCTCAATCCTATCACCTTCTGACAATAAGAATCTTGATTTATTACAGTGGTGGAAATCATATGAGTCCGCCTATCCCGTGCTATCTAGGATGACACGGGATCTACTGACTCCTCCGGTGTCGAGCGTAGCACCGAAGTCTGCTTTTTCTGTTGCAGTGAACGTGATTTCGGATAGGAGATCGAGATTACGTCCAAATATGGTTGAGGCCTTGACATGTTTGAAGGATTGGGAGGAATCGAGATTTAGCATCAGTGATCGTGCTGAAGCTGGGACTGTGACAGACACTGCAGTCGCATCCACATCCACTACGATGGCGGAGGAGTTGATTGCCGATGATGATGATCCATATGATACTGATCTTGATGTTGCGGCTGATGATTCTCATGATATGCCGCTTGACGATTGATGCTCATCTGCTCTTTTTTTTCGATGTTTTTTTATTTATTTTATTTATACACTTTGTTTGTACTTTGTAGTTTGTACCATACGTTGTGTTGAAACTTATACTTGTTTTGTTCGGACTATTGGTTTCAAAAGCATGAATGGTAATTTTTCATTTGTGTAGTTTAATTTTTTTTTAATTAAAATTTTTACTAACTTAATGTATTTATTTATTATTTTACGATTTAAATTTTATTTTAAAATTTAATAACTTTAAATTTTAATATATAATTAATAAATTATAATAATAAAAAAAGCTAAACTTAATTGAAAAAAGAAATTTTTTTTTCTAATATTTGTTTGTTTTATTTAATTTTAAATGTAATAATTTTTACAAAAAATTAAATTTTTTAATTATTATTGATACTCTAAAGTCTATACAGAAACTTAATAAAAAATTTAAAAAAAAAAATTTTTTTTCTAATCTGCCATTTTGGCATTTTCAGCCCGTGCTCGTGCTTGGCTCCCGGGACCCGGACCCCGGTTGAGCCGGTCCCGCGTTGCGGCTCCCCGCCACGCCCCGCCTGCCCTGCCCCTGCCGTGCGCCCGTGCCGCCTGGACAAGCCAAGTCGTGCCCGAGCGGGCCGGGCACGGCACGGCCTTGCCGTGCCCACGGGCCGTGCCTTGCCCGCCTTTAACTCACCGTGCCGGGCACGTCACGGTAGCACGACCGTGCTCGTGAAAAACGGGCCGTGCCGTGCTGGGCCGGCCCGTTTGACACCTCTAATCTAACTCATGATTCAAATTTGAAATAACAAACTAGATGATATATTTTCAATCTTTCTTTTAGATTTTAACCCTTTGATGTAAATTGTCACTTATTTAATTTTTATTTTAGTTTTTTATATAATTTTGATTATTAGAATAATTTCTATTATGAAAAATATACATCAAAACACCTTATTTTGTAGATGTGTTGGCAGTTCATTTATGGCTAACACAAAAAGATGAGGATTAAAAGTAAGTTTTGATATAATTTTATTGAGATTGGAGGGAATTCACTTGACATTTTGTCAATGAAGTGTTGAGATTTATTATTTTTATTGTTTCTTTTTATTTTCTATTTTACTGTCTATTTTTCTTTACTTGGAGTTGTGCACCCAGAATGTAGGCTATCTCAACCTTACCAATATATCAATGACTTTCTAATTTTTTTTGGTATAATGAATGAATTTATTACAATTTTTTTCAACATGAAATCAGAGCATGGTTAATTCTAGGGTTAGGGTTTTTGGCCAATATATGGCCTCATCTGAATCCTAATCTCTTCTCTTATTGGTCGTTTGTGACTAGTCTCCTCACGTGGAATCGGGGCAAGCAATGCATGCTGTTCCATATGGCACCATTCATTGTGGCAGCCGCCACACCCACAGATGCAATAGCATGCAACATCAGTCCTGCCAGATGTTGAAGCAAGGTATGCCACTGGCGTCAATCCTTTCCTTCGCACCAGATGACACAGATGCTGTCTCGTCTAGATTATCTAAACTTGAGAAAGTTCTCTTAGTGGATCAAGTTACCCAGGAAAGTGCGCTCTCTCTTCATTGAAAATTGCACATAGATCTAGTTCCTCGTGATAAAATACTTTTAGTGGTCAACTTACCCAGGAAGAATGTGATAAGACTCAAAAGGGTAGGAGATATTCTACTCCCAACTACTTCCATAGCAGGCTGTTACTATGTAATTTATCTCTGCTCAGTTTGCAGTTTGTAGCTTGCAGTTTTAAGTTGACAACTTGTAGTTTCCAGTTTGTGTTGGAGGGAGAGCTTAATTTCTGTGCAAGTTTTAGGAGAGAGAATGTAATTTGTAGAAAATGTGTTTTATGCAGTGTGTGCTATGCATTGATACTATGTAGTAGTTGCATGGTGTAATGTGATAAAGATATTATGAAAAGAAAAAAAAATTCAGGCATATTTAAATTTTTCTTCACATGGTGTTGGAGAAAGTTGAGGATTTTTCTAAAAGGAAGAAGCTGACTTTGACTTGCTTATCTGAGAGTAGGGACAAATGTAGGAGAGTTGTTGAACTTTGCATAGTGACAGTCAGACAACTAGGAAGTGTCATAATGAGAATAAGTTGACTATGATTTATTTTTCTTGTGAGGAATTTGGACATATTTTGGTGAGGAATTAAACAATGTATTAGGTATGAATGCTATTTTATGCTTTAAAATCTACTTATATTATATTTTCTACATGTATTAATATATTTCTTATCATATTTGTTAAAAATGAGTATTCTAGATTTTTTAATTTGTGAGTTTTTAGTTCTAAATGGTGTATGCATACCTGAAGTACTTGTATTGTTATTTTTTCTATCTAATTCACTATAAATTCTTGGGTCATAGATTTGGGAGACAATATTCATGTTATAAATAATTAAACTCTATTTTACTTATTTGTTAAGTCTAGAGTGTATGATGTTGTTGTGACCAATAAAATTGTTGTATGAGTCATGAGGCATAATAATATTAGTGTTGGGTCTATTTGCTTGACATGAATTTTTATATGTATTTGATTTTTATTATAATTTATTTTTAATTTATTATTTATTAATTTCTATATCACAATTAAACAAGATATAAAATAAAATAAAAAAATAAAAAAAAAATCTTAAAAAAAAATAATATATATGCACAAACATAATATATCTCTCAATAAATATGATATATATTTTTTGTTTTGTTTTTTCTCATTGATTGTATTTTTTATTAGATTATCTATCTTGAATATAGATTTGATGTTTTTTTAATATTCTGGTGTGTGCGCGTGTGAATTTTGTTCATGATCTGCTTGTGTGAATGGACAGATTTTTTACTATAATGATCTCATGGGATCTGTCTTATCCCATTAATCTTATGGAGAGTTGACGTAGAGTTGCTTTTATCGGATACTTTGATTGGATTATCCACTAGAGGTGGCAACATGGGTTAGACCCAACTCATCCCAACAAAAAATGGCATAGTATGTGATGGGCTGCCCAAGGCTCATGCAAACCTGCTCATCCACCTAGATTTGTTTGCTTGTGCATCGGTCCATTTTCATGGGCATGGGTTGGTATGTTAGTATTATTGCCAATTCCTACACTTTTTTTTTTTGCCATTATTTGGATTGGTCGAGTTGGCTTGTCCCTCCCCATCAGAATTCTTACCCATATTCTCACCCACAAGCAGTCTTCTTCTCTTTCAATTCATTAATTGGGATCTCTACCTCATATGCTCATAAATATATTTAATATTATTTATATTTAAATGCTTATTCTCTTTGTTATCTTACTCACATTGTGAAAGAATGTAACTTTGATTTTTTTATCTTTATTTGTATGGATTCCAAATCTTATAGCATGATATACTCTCTTAATATAATTTTTATGCCTAGTTTTAATTTTTTTTGTTCTTTGTTCACTGGATGTGAGTATTCTAAAAATACTTATATAGATGAATATTATGTTACACTAGAATTATATCATAGATATTTATAAGCAAATTCACTCACTCTACAAAATCATGCCTACCAAAGGTGTGCAATAAACATATATCCTAGAAGAAATTATAAATGTTACTAAATTATAGAGATATGAAGAACTATTTCAACACACTCTTAAATTAATGTGTAAATATGTAGCATACTAAATCGTAAGGAGCATGAAATGATTTGAGGTTCATCAAGAATATTTCTAAATTTGTTAGTAAACTAGTCTTTGATAGTAATTTAGACAATAGAAATTGGTCTATACTATATTTTCTCTTTGATGAATTAATAATTTATCTTAATATAATTTTTTTTATTCATGAAAAATGTAATTAGAAATAATGCCGTATTATCTAATTATCAGAGAAATGGGTAATAGAGTTTTGGTAAGGACACAATCTCCACATGTCAAGTTTTACATATTTGTTTCCTACTCATCCAAGGAATATGGTTGCCTCCTTGGAAAAATAAAAAGTCTGATAAAATTGAATTTGAATCTGTATATATGACTGCTGCAGTATGTCTTGATCACTAAAAAAATGTCAAAATAAAATATATTTTTCTCATGTATAAGAATGCAAAGAACATCCAAATGAGTTTGCCTATGTGGGATATAAAAAAAATGATCAAGATGATTTTGTAGGTGATATAATTTCTCATGGTTGGTAGATAGTTAAGATATTTATGATTCTTTTATGTATGAAGTCTATAATCATACAGCCATACCTATGTCGAGATGATCACTAGGGGCTGGGTTACAGTTGATGACAATCTGATGTGATATTATGATGAACTAGAGTTGATGATTCTGATCATGTATATGTTGATACTATTGCTATATAAGACAGATATATATATATATGTATGTATGTATGTATGTATATCCATACGACTTTACTTTTTGTTTTCATATTTGCATGTGATTCATCTAGAGGTGTCAAACGGGCCGGGCCGGCCCGGCCCAGCACGAGGCACGGCACGATAAAAAAACGTGCCCGGGCCCGTGCCGGGCCCGGGCGAACAAACCACATGCCGGGCCGTGCCCGGCACGGCTCGTGCCTTGGCACGGCACGCCGGCCCGCGTGCCTGCGTCGTGACTCGTGAGTCGCGACTCACGGTCACGACTCACTGAGTCGTGACTCGTGACCCAACCGGGCCCCGCCCCCGGTAAAAAGACCGCGGGTCGGGTCCAAACAGACCCGACCCGCCCCACCCCGCCTGCCCTGCTTTGCCGTGCCCACGGGCCGTGCCGTGCCGAATTTAAAAAACCGTGCCGTGCCGGGCACGGCACGGTAGCACGGCTGGGCACGTGAAAAACGGGCCGTGCCGTGCTGGGCCGGCCCGTTTGACACCTCTAGATTCATCATGTATTTTGCAAAGTGTTTGTAATATAATCTATAAATTAATGAGAAACATAATAACAAAAAAAAAAAAGAAAATGAAATGCACTCCATAATAAGTCAAACAACAAACTCTAACTATAAATAAAGAAAAGGGATTGGGGCATCCACATATTAAATGTTTTCATCATAAAAGAAAAAATCATAATAAAAAATATTAAAGTAATTATAATTTTTTTTAAAACTAATATATAAATATTTAGAATATCAAGTTTGAAAGAAAGATAAATAAATTAAGATTTTCTTTAGATATTTATGAATGTGATGGTGAAATGACTTGTGGTAGGACCATAGTTATTAAATGTGCACATGGGGCTTGCCTAGAGTATAGTGTCACACATTCACTCAAAGAATATGAAATATTCTAGAAGATTCCAAAGAAGTCCACCCTTGTATGGAAGAAAGAAGATTATTCTAGATTATTCTAGAATCCTTTTGGATATATGTAATAGAATTCTTTAGATTTATAGGGAATCTTCAAAGGTTCCAGACCCTTTCCTATGCATGTATTTAAGAAGGAGGTGGTCTCATTTGTAAACTACTAAGTTGAGTTTTTTGTAAAATTTTATTATTTAATAATTTTTTTTTATTTTTAAGTATTCTCTCAAATTCTCATTGCTTCCAAGTTGTGGGTAGATGCCAAGCATAATAAGCAAGGCGAATGTAAGACTAACTTAGCAACATCTAAGGGATAAGTTGTCTAAGTCCCGCACCAGAGCTTAGTGAAAGACTAAATCCATGACAGTTGGTATCAGAGCGAGATTGCAACGTGTGAGAGTAACTTAGTTGATATGATGTCGAGCTCTCATTTGGATAAAATTGCTGAGCAAGTTCAGGGAAGGGATCTTGACTCTCCCGCTAAGGGAAGAGGAAAGAAGGACAAGTCTGATCCTCTCACAAGCTTAGACTGTCAAGTGACTCGGTTAGAGGTCGCCATGGAAGACACCAAGGAAGGATTCGATCTCATGGTGCTAAGCATGGAGAAGGTCATAGAGGATTTTAAGATGCAGATCCTAGACCTTCAAGAGGCGATGCAAGGTTCACCGATCCCAGTGGTGTCACATGAGGAGTTTATGAAGGTCATGGACATGTTCACTAGCTTAGAATCAAGGGTGGAGGTCTTGACTAAGCATGAGGAGGAGCTGAAACAAGAAGTGACAAATTATAAGATAATATTGTTGGCTCGGGTTATGTTTACTTATGAGGCTCAAAGGGTGGATGTGTCAAAGCCTCACACTTTCATTGGAAAATAGGATGCTAAAGAGCTAGACAACTATTTATGGCATATGGAGAACTATTTTGAGACAATATCACTAACTGATGAGACAACAAAGATACGCATTGCTACTCTCTATCTCACTGATAATGCAACTCTATGGTAGCATAGAAAATTTATGAAGATAGAAAGAGGGATGTGTACCATAGACACATGGATCGATTTCAAGAGAGAGATAAAAAAGTAGTTTTATCCAGAAGATGCGGGATATATAGCTTATAGAAAGATCAGGCATTTCAAGCACACGATATCTATTCGGGACTATGTCAAGGAGTTCTCTTCATTGATGCTCGAGACTCTTGATATGAATGAGAAAAAACTTCTCTTCAATTTTATGGAGAACTTGCAAGGTGGGGCCGAGCAAGAATTGAGGAGAAATTGTGTTCAAGACTTAGCCATGACCATTGTAGTAGCTGAGTCACTCATGAATTTTCGAAGGGGAGACTCTTCTCAAACCAAGTCATCTTTCAAGGGTAGTCATGCCAAAGATGAGAGAGACATGATATACAAAAGTTATAACTCTAAGGAATGATCAAGTACGATTTCTACCAACAAAGAAGGCAATGGTGAGGATACGCACATGGATTTTAAGCTAAAAACTAATTGTTTCTTGTGCGATGGATCATATTGGGCACGTGAATGTCTTAAAATAAAGGTCCTAAATGCTATGATCGAGAGGGAGATCGAATAAGAGGATGATGCCTCTCACATGAGATCAATGTAACTATTGAATGCCCTCAAGATCAAGCAAGCTAAGGAGAAGTTTCAAAGTAGGGGATTCATATACGTGGAGGCCAATGTGAATGAGATGTCTACTAAGGCCATGATAGATACTGGTATCACACAACCTTGTCTCAAAGGAGGAGGTAAGGAGATTCAAGCTCCTAACATCCAATGAACTAGGATGGTTCAAGGCAGTAAACTCCGCTGCCAAGCCGTCACACGGAATAGCTTGCGGGGTGACCATGAAGATCGGGCCTTGGGAAGGCAAGACTAACTTCACGGTGGTATCCATGGATGATTTTCAGATAGTGATCGGGATAGATTTTTTTACTAGGTAAAAGTTGTGCCTATAGCTTTTCTATGTTTCGATGGCTATCTTATAAGAGGGGGCTTCATGCATAGTTCCCATAATCATTGAAGGTAAAATTAAAATACTTATGCTGTCGGCTATGTAATTGGAGAAGGGGTTGAAAAAGAACGAGGTGACCTACTTGACGACTTTTAAGGAAAATCTTAGTTATCCTATGAGAAATTCTATGCCCGTGGAAGTCATGAAAGTATTAGATGAATTCAAAGATATAATTCCACAGGAGCTACCCAAAAGGTTCATACTCAGGAGGGAGGAAGATCACAGGATCGAGTTGGAGCTAGGAGCAAAACTTTTTGCCATGGGGCACTACAGGATGACACTCCTAGAGCTGGAGGAATTAAGAAGATAGCTGAAGGAATTGTTGGATGCTGGATTTATTCAACTATTTAAGGTTTCATATAGTGTGCCGGTCTTATTCCAAAAGAAGTATGATGGGTCACTGCGGATGTGCATCGCTTACAGGGCGCTTAATAAGGTAACGGTCAAGAATAAGTATCTCATTTCTCTTATTATTGATTTATTCGACTAACTTGGTAAAGCACAATATTTTACTAACTTGGACATTTGATCGGGATACTATCAAGTCAGTATAACTGAAGGTGAAGAGGCAAAGATTATGCGTGTAATAAAGTATGACTTTTATGAGTTCCTAATTATGTCTTTTGGTCTTACTAATGCACATGTTATATTTTGTACTTTGATGAATAAGATATTCTATTTTTTTTTGAAAAAATTTGTGGTGGTATATCTAGATGATATTGTTATATATAACAACACATTGGAAGAGTATGTTAATTATTTAAGGAAGGTATTCTGTCTACTAAGGTAAAATGAGTCATACGTGAAAAAGGAGAAATATTTCTTTCCCCTTGAGGAGGTGGGCTTCTTGCTGAATATCAAGGGATATTCAGCACAAACAGTTCTATTAACAGACCTTCTCAATAAGGGTAAGGCGTGGACATGAGATGAAAAATATCGGCAATCCTTTGAAAACTTGAAGAAGACTATAATGAAGGAGCTGATATTGGCACTAACTGACCACACAAAGGTGTTTGAGGTACACACTGATGCTTCTGACTTTTTCATTGGAGGGATTCTTATGCAGGAGAAATGTCCTATAATTTTTGAAAGTCGTAAGCTCAATGACACAGAGAAGCGGTACATGATCCAAGAGAAGGAGATGCTGGCAAAAATCCATTGCTTGCGGACGTGGAGACATTATCTATTAGGATCAAACTTCATAGTGAAGATAGATAATATTGTTACTAGCTATTTTTAGACCCAGAAGAAACTAAATCCCAAGCAAGTAATGTGACAAGACTTTTTGGCAGAGTTTGATTACATGTTGAAGTAAAGCCAGGAATAGCCAATCACGTAGCTGATGCCTTGAGCCGCAAAGTGGAGCTAGGATCCATGACTAGCCAACCCTAGGGAGAGATGGTGGATCTCATAAAGGAGGGGTTGCAACATGATGCAATGGCCAAGAGCATCATCACATTGGTTCACGAGGGAAAGACTGAGATTTTGGGTAGAGATGATTTGTTCTACACGAAAAGAAAGCGACTTTATCTGCCAAAGTGGGAAATTATTAGAAGGAATTTTATCAAGGAGTGTTATGACTCCAAATAGACTGGACACTCAGGGCAACGACGCACAATGACACTACTAGAGTCTGTCTATTATTGATCAGTGATAAGGAATGATATAGAGACATATGTGAAGACTTGTCTTGTGCCAACAAGATAAATTAGAGTAATATTTTTCCAAGGGACTGCTGGAGCTACTATCTATAGCAGAGCAATCTTGGAAAAATGTTACTATGAACTTCATTATCAGCTTATCTAAGTCTGAGGGAAATGGATCTATTATAATGGTAGTTGATTGATTTTTAAAGTATGCTACATTCATAGCAGCCCTTAAAAATTTCACAACAGAAGAGACGACCAAGCTATTTTTCAAGAATATGATAAAGTATTGGGAGCTACCGAAGGTTATCATTTGTGATCGTGACCTATACTTTACTGGAAAGTTTTGGATGGAGCTCTTCAAACTCATGGGCACGAAAATTCACTTCTCTACTAGTTTTCATTCTCAGATTGATGGGTAGATAGAATGGATAAATACATTACTAGAGCTGTACTTGAGGCACTTTGTGAGTATCAATTAGACTGACTAGCCCAAATTGTTAGATGTGGCTTAGTTCTCCTACAATCTACAAAGAAGTGAGATAACTGGGAGGAGTCTATTCGAGATAGTCATGGGGCAGCGGCTAATGATTCCTCACACCCTAGCCAGAGGATATACAGAAAGGAGTCCAGTAGCTTACAAATTTGCTAAGGGATGTCACGAGCAAGCTGATATAATATACACATTCTTAAGGAAGAATGCTAAGAGGATGAAGAAATGAGCTGACAAGAAAAGAAGACATGTAAAATTTTAAGTTAGACTTAGTGCTTGTCAAGTTTTTACTGCAACAATTCAAGTCCATTCGAAAGGTGCACAAAGGACTTGTGAGGAAATATGAAGGCTCATTTCCTATACTTGGACGAGTTAGTAAGGTATCATACAAAGTTGAGTTACAACTAATATTTAAGATTCATTATGTCTTCCATGTTAGCAATTTAAAGCCTTATCACATAGATAAGGAAGATCCAGGCCGATGAGTCTTTATGAGGCTGCCCACAATAGTGGTGACCTATGAAAAGATGGTGGACTATATCATGGTAGATCGGGACTTAAGGAAGATTAACTTTCGACCCAACAAGAAATACTTAGTAAAATGGAGGGGACTATCAGAAAGTGAAGCCAGTTGGGAGCCATCTAATAATTTATGATAGTTTTAGAAATAGATCGAGCAGTTTCAAGCAGAAAAATTGACGAGGACGTTTGCAGCATTGGTGGAGGAGAATGTCACACATTCACTCAAAGAATGCAGAATATTCTAGAAGATTCCTAAGAAGTTCATGCTTATATGGAAGGAAGAAGATTATTCTAGATTATTCTAAAATCTTCTTGGATATATGTAATAGAATTTTTTAGACTTATAGGGAACATTCAAAGGTTCTTGATCATTCCATATGCATGTATTTAGAGCGGAGGTGGACTCATTTATAAACTACCAAGTTGAGAATTTTTTGTTAGATTTTATTATTCAA
The DNA here is from genome assembly GCA_029783825.1 of Sapria himalayana. Lineage (NCBI taxonomy): Eukaryota > Viridiplantae > Streptophyta > Magnoliopsida > Malpighiales > Rafflesiaceae > Sapria > Sapria himalayana. The sequence continues at coordinate 2,511,779 of JAREIK010002147.1, forward strand.
TAAAGTATTTTCTTTATTTATAAGTGTTCTCTTAATTTTTTTTTTGTTTCTAAGTTGTGGTAAATGTCAAGCATAACAAGCAAGGTGAAAATAAGGTTGACTTAGCAACTTCTAAGGGATAAGTTGTCTAAGTATCGCACAGGAGTTTAGTGAAACAAAGTTCCGTCAAAAAAGCCATGTTTATGTCGAGATATGCTCATTTTCAAAAGGTGTTAGAGGTGCTAGAAAAAGGTGTGCCTTGCCCAGGTGTGCCTCATCTTGTCAAATGAACTGATGCAGCTTGTTCATTGGAATGAGCTCGCCCAACCCATTCTTGGAATGAGCTCGGTTAGCTCATTCATTGGAACAAGCTTGATCACCTTGTTCTTTGAATGAGCTCAGCCACATCATCCTTGGAATGAGTTGACGTAGCTCATTTGTTGGAACGAGCTTGAGCAGCTCATTATTGGAACAAGCTTGGGTATCTTGTTCTTGGAATTAGCTTGAATAACTAGTCTGTAACTTTGTATGTATATAAATACACAGATTTGTGCATATTTATTTACATATATATGCATGTGTATATTTGTATATAGGCATGCATATATATATACACACACACTCATATATATATATATATATATATATTATGTATGTATGCATATGTATATTCATATATATGCATGTGTATATACATATATATGTATGTGTCTATATATGTATAGGTATATACATATATGTATAATATACATATGTATATATGCATGCATATGTACATATATGTATATGTATGTATATATCCATGTCCATTCCTGAATATATACATACTTAAATACATCCATTTATGCACAAACACACACACACACATATATATTGAATTATTAAAATTATATTATTTTATTTTGGAATTTTAAATTCTTGTTATTTGAAAATATTAATAATATTATTTTTATTTATGTATTTTATTTAATTTTATTTAATTAATATATAAGAAATATAAATAATATTTTGTAAAATATAAGTTATATACATATATATATATATATATATATATATATATATATTAGGTTGAGTGTACCTAAAAAAATCATGTGTTTTAATTGTGTCTTGCACCTCAAAGCTTCAAATAGTTGTGCATCATAGTATGTTTTGCATCTCAAACAATTATGAGTAGGAGTATATGTCGTGTCTATGGCTTCTATGTGTTTTATCTACTCGTATAATATTAGATTATAAATTATATATCTTGTTGCCTTATTATCATAATAGTGAGTAGTAGAAGAAGTGACCAAAAATATGATTTCTTAAAGCAAAACTTTATCCAAAGAATATTAATTTGTTTTTGTGTTTATTTTTTTTATTTTTTTAGGAATCAAAATTATTTTAAACAAAAATATAATAATATATATTTATTCTATTCACCATGCAAGTTGGTGACCAATTGGAGTTTAAATAATTAACTAGTTGAATATGCCCTTGATTACCAAATAAAATATCAAGCTTTGAATTTCTTTTTATATGTCAAAATATGTGATGAGCTATGCTAAAATGAATTCATCATAAAAATCTTGAAAATGATAAACTATATAAACTACATAAATTATACTTAATATGATAATAGTCAGTTAATTATTTTTATAATTCTTCTAGGTATAGCTGAGTTAACTTGAGCATATCATACAAAAGATAAATCTCACGCAATAAGCATATCTATTGGAGTACTACTCAAAATATTAATTTCTAAGAGAGTGTATGATACATATTTTTTTTTGATAATACAATAGTTTAATTATCACAAGTCATCTTGATCTTAAGAAAGTTTTTAGACTTTGTATTGAAATTAATACTAAAAAGTTAATATCTTCACTATCAAAAAATGGAATGATAAATATGCACCGAGGGTGCCCATGTATATTAGGCAAAATGGATTGAGACTATCCAGATGTTTGGTATTTTAATTCGTAATAAAAATAAAATATTGTAAACTAGAAAACAAACTCAAAATACCAAGTTTATATGATAGATTTTTATGTTGATATTTTTCAAGAAATTTGAGAAGATATTTATTGGTTGATGTATTATTTGAATATATGCTATAAATAGTTTAATTCTATATATATATTTTTTTAAGAAAGAATTAATTCATATTTATGTATTTTGTCTATTAATGAAATGTTAAATTGGAAGTTATATATCTTATTTCCTGATTCCACAATATAATGTGGTGATAAAAGAAATTGAAAATTGATCTCTTTGAAAAAAATATCTGATCTAAAATATCTCACTAATAAATATTTTCATTGCTTTAAATTTTATTTTTATATTGAATCTCCAAATATTTTACTTTGTTATTTTTTAAGAGGTCAGATTATTTTAAAAAAAATACAAAAATTTATACTTTATCCTCTCAACATAAGCTGGTGCTCAACTAGATTATGAATACATGACTAATTATAAATACTCATGATCTCTTAATGAGATCATAAGCCATGAAGATTTTTATATATATCTTAGTATATGAAGAGCTGTATTGATGTAAACATAATGAGGAGATTATAAGAAATGACTAATTACATTGACTACACAAGTTATATCTAATCTGGATATGATTATATATTTAAAAATTTTCATGATTCTTCCTACAAAAGTGGTGTTAAATAAAGAATTCACATGACTTTCATATGATAAAATTTATATATGGAGAGTCAATTAAAATATTTATTAAAGTATAATCTAGAAGATTAGTTTCTATAATAATATCAATCTCAAATATTCTTTATGATAAAATAATATATATATTTGACTTTACAAAGGTTATTAATATAGAATTGTGAGTGCATGTATTTTTTGAGTTGAATAATTTTAAATTCATACTTCTTCTAATTAGAATATTTTTTATATACATGGTAAACAAAATCATCTTGCATTTAGAATTCATCTGACAAAATAAAAAAAATAGCATAATACACATGTATAAATTAAAGGAAGTGATTATATATGAAAATTTTGCAAATTAAGTTAACTATTTGATGCTATATTGTGTTTATTATAATTGATAAATAATATTTGATTTTATTGTTCAATACTCAAATGATTTTTTCATATATACATTTTTCTTAATGTTATTGTGAAAAAAATATTTTTGATATTTAGTTGATGTATCTAGAGGTCACAAATAGGTTGTTTTGGGTTTGTATGTCTTGCTGGTATGCTGATGATCTGGGTCATTTGGCATGAGTTGAATTGAGCTAGCCTTTATTTCGCTCAAGCTAGACTCTTTGGGTGAGGCTAGTATGAGTGCTGGCCAGGTTAGTCTGGCATGATCAGTCTAACTGAGGGTCAGGGCCAAGCTGGCTTGGGTGCAAATTAACAGTTAATTCCAATTCAGCTTGAATCAACTCAACTTGACAGTTGACTATGCTTTTTTTCAAATAGCTTGTGACATTCACATACCAAGATTAGAATTTCTACTTGACCTAGGGTATGACTCGGGCATAATCCTTACATGTTTTGTTGCTCGAGCTGAATTTGGCTAATGTGGTTTGGATTCATTTAGGCTAGACTTATTTGGGTGAGGCTAGCATGAGTGCTGGCCAGGTTAATGTGGTATAGTCCAGTCTAACCGAGGGTCATGGCCAGGCTGGCTTGGATGCAAATTAGAGGTGTCAAATGGGCTATGTCGTACGACATGATCTGGTTTTTGGTGGCTTAATTGGGCCACAGTGCCGTGCTGAGCATGACCCTATAAGTCAGTTGTGTTGTGCCTGGCACGTCATGACTTGATAATGACCAGCTCATTTGGCCTGAGTCCGGCCAGATTCAGGCTGAGCTAGAGGTGTCAAACGGGCCGGGCCGGCCCGGCCCAGCACGAGGCACGGCACGGTTCGGCCGTGCCTGGGCCGGCCCGGCACGATAAAAAAACGTGCCCGGGCCCGTGCTGGGCCGTGCCCGGCACGCCGGCCCGCGTGCCTGCGTCGTGACTCGTGAGTCGCGACTCACGACTCACGAGTCATGACTCACGGTCACGACTCACGGTCACGACTCACTGAGTCGTGACTCGTGACCCAACCGGGCCCCGCCCCCGGTAAAAAGACTGCGGGTCGGGTCCAAACAGACCCGCCCCGCCCCGCCTGCCCTGCCTTGCCGTGCGCCCGTGCCCGAGCGGGCCGGCACGGCACGGCCTTGCCGTGCCCACGGGCCGTGCCGTGCCCGAATTTAAAAAACCGTGCCGTGCCCGGCACGGCACGGTAGCACGGCTGGGCACGTGAAAAATGGGCCGTGCCGTGCTGGGCCGGCCCGTTTGACACCTCTAGGCTGAGCCTTGCGTGGCCATGTCGGATCGGGCCAGGCCATGCTAGTTCGGGTTGGTTCAGGCTGGTTTGGGCTTGGTTTGGGCTTGGTTTGAGCCTTGGACTAGACGACTAGGTTGATCGGTCAGCAATCTCAGTCATTGAGAGTTTTAGACTGACTTGACTTTCTCCTACTTGTTATGGATTAATGATTTTAATTTTTTTTTATAAATTTAAATTTTAAGTTATTAATTATGAGTTATGATATTATATTATTTATTTATTTCACATAAATCACAAAAAAAATAAATTCACTTATATAAATGACAGTTTAATAATCAAAAATTAAAAAGCATATCCATCAATCATTATCCAACCAAACAAGAATAAAATAATATAATGTCATAACAACATAAAATAAAAAACACCAATCATAATAATGAAAACTCAATCCCAATGCCAATCAGTATAAGTATGCAACTGATTATTATTGCGTAAGTATCTGATAATATTACTAGCGGTGGGCTCAACATTCTCAAAGTCTCATGAGTTATCAATTACTTGCAATTCTCTGCTCTTGTTTTAGCACGATTCTGGATGTTTAACCTTGAATTCGTTCAATTCTTTATGCATGTTAGTACCTCTACATTATTTGGTTATAGTCTTGATCTCTTATTCGAAATTATATCTACTACAAAAAAAAAATTGACTTCGATGCTATGCTCAATACCAGAGGAGTCAGCAGATCCCGTGCCATCTTAGAAAGTACGAGATATGTGGATTCATATGATTTTCACCATTGTAAAATATCAAAATTATTATTATTACTATATGATAGCACTATAAGAAAAGATGGAATTAAAAAATATCATATTCTGTTTTTCTTGCTATGGTTGAATAACGATGAATTTAGAAATGGATTAGTTCTGTTTCTATAATCTTCTTTTCTAAATTTTAAATGGATTATGCAATGATGTTTATATAAATAGCTATGAAAAAAATATGTTGCTAAATTTAACGATGATACAGGGATTTTGCATTTCTTTGCTAATTTTGAGACGTAAAAATCAGAAACATATACTCAATTTTTAAATGAGCGACGGAACATCAAAGAATAACAAGAATTCATTTCTATTTTGAAATGGATTTAGAAATGGAATAGGCCATTTCTATTGTCTACAACAGAAATAAATTTCATGTGTATTTTTTTTATGTTGTATACAATATATAATTACATACAGAAATAATATGATCTAGAACCAAATAAGCACATTCACATATTATTCATCATATGATATTCACATAATTTTTATCATAGAATAAAATATCAATTAACAAATATAAATATCCATAAATTTGAAAACATAATTTATAACATAATTAACAAAAGATTAACACAACTATTATAAAATTTTTCATTGCAAAAATATAATAAAGCGAATAGAGAGAAATTAAGAAGAGAATAGATAAACATCAAATATGGTAGAAAAAGTAAGAGGAGAAATTTTATTACAAGCGTCTCTTTCATTTTATTCATCACTCAAATGATTAAAACTAAGCTTCTATTTATAAAAAAACTAGGATGCACATATCATTAATATCAATGTTTTGAATATATACATTGAATAGAGAGATGAGCATTCATACATAATAGGTTATGAATGTACCATAATATGTATATTGAATATAATGAATATTTATTCATGTATTTTATAATACTTTCCCTTGAATATTTATTGTATTCATGAATGTGCATTGAATGATACTGTTTTATTAAAAATCTTAAGCTGAAAAAATCCAGTGAGACAAAAACGACACAAAAGGGAAAAAGAGTATAATGTCATAACTATATAGTTTCCTCTCAATTTGAACTATATAGTTATTACCTGGACTAGTTAATCTTGTTTATATGGACTTGCTGCATACTAATATCATATACCAATTTCTCAACAATTGATGTTGATAATGATTCGATAAAAAGATTTGTAAGATTATTTATGGATTGAATATGCTTAACATCAATTTGTTGACTTTTTTGGAGTTTGTGAGTATAAAAAAATTTCGGCGAGATATGCTTGGTCCTATGCCTATCACCTTTGATATATTCTCTCTTGTGCAATACAAGTAGTATTATTTTCATAAATTATAGTGGGGGAATTCATAATCGGTGTTAAGTAACAAGAATTATGAATATATGTTATAACAGATTTTAACCAAATACTCTCTCTTACAGCTTCATATAAATTAATAATCTCAGAGTGGTTAGAAGATGTAGCTACTTGCGATTACTTCATATAATGCTAAGAAATGGCGGTGTCATTATAATAAAATAAATAACTAGTTTGAGAGCAAGCTTTATATGGATCAGATCTATATCCAGCATTAGAATATCCAACTAAATCAGAGATAGTGGAATCCTTAGAATAATATAATCTCAATTTTATGGTTCCTCTAAGATAATGAAAAATATGTTTGGTTCTATTCTAGTGTTATCGAGTTGACTCAAAACTAAAACTTGCCAATAAATTTACTGCAAAAGCAAAGTCTGATCTTGTACATTGTGCTAAGTACATCAAAGCCTCAATTGTATTGAGATATGATATTTCAGGTCTATGTATTTCTTCATCAAATTCTATAGAATGAAATTGATCCTTTTGGGGAATCTAAAGACCTAACGATCATATGGGTATTCAATGGGTGAGCCTTGTCCATGTTGAAGTATTTAAGTAATTTGTTAATATTTGCTGATTGATGAATGATTATTCCATTTACTTTATGCTTAAATTCTAAAAAAAGACAAAGTTTGGTTTTACCCAAATTTATAACTTCAAATTCTTTTTTCAAATATTCAGTAGTTTTAGCTAATTTTTCTGAAGTTTCAATTAAATTTATATCATCGACATAAATTACTACAATAACAAGTCTGATTTCTGATTTCTTAATAAATATGCTTGGGCAGATAAGATCATCCTTATACATTTTCTTTATTAGGCACTCAATTATGTGTTAATACCACATGCTACCAAATTGTTTTAATTCGTACAAAGATTTTTTCAATTTTTTTGAGAATAAGTTGCGAGAAGTATATGCATCATGCATTTTGAATTTCTTGGGAATTTTCATATAAAGATTTGAGTCTAATGAGCTATATAGATATGCTGTTACAATGTTCTTAAGATGCATTTCAAATCTTTCAGATGAGTATCAGACTAATGAGAAAATAAAATGTAATCATATCAATCAAAGGTGAATATGTCTCATCATAATCAATTCTAGCTCAATGGGAGAATCATTGGTCAGTAAGTTGAGCTTTATGTTTGATAGCTGCATTTTTTTATTTTTATTTTTTGATAAATACACATTTATATTGTTGAGGTATATGAGTTAGGAGTTCAAAAATCTCTCATTTAATTAGGGAAGCTAATTCAGCTTTTATTGCTTCTTCTCACTTAGACTAATCTTACTTTTCACGGCATTCAATAAAAGATTGTAGCTCAAAATCGTTATTTTTAATTATATGAGCAACCAAGAATGTAAAAATATTATTAATAATGATTTTATTTTGATTTCAAATCTCATTATAATATGTAAAGAAATTCTTAGTATTACTAGGGTTGATAATTTTTTCATGAGTTCGTGCCTCTTTAGGGGTATTAAACTCTTTAGAAGTAAGCACAATACCAGATTCTTCTAGCGTGAATTTTTGATTCTTTCTCCATTTGTTTTTGATTAGTATTTTTTGATCCTATTGGTCTTTCACACTTTAAATGTGAGAGATTTTGATTCATTTAAGCTTATTTTTTGGGAACAGTTATCCTAGCTGGAGCATTTATAGTCAGAATATGAGATTTTGTTACCTTAGTAGCATCATTAAATACGTTAGAGTCTATTGGCTATAACCTCTAGATGGATTATATATTGCACCTCATTTTCGTACTTAGGAGTTTTTGGATCTAATTGAGATAAATTTTTCTCTTCTAGGAGAATCTTAATTGGTCTTTGTAATGTAGCCATTTCAATTTTAGGTGTCCCAATTAATGGAAAGATAATCTTATTGAAATAACAATTTGCTAATCTAATAGTAAAAATATTACTAATAGTTAGTTCTAAGAACCTAATAATAGATGATGAATTAAATCAAACATAAATGCTCAAATGGTGGAGACTTATTTTCATTCTTTTTGGTGATGTTATAGGCACTTGTATTGCACAATCAAAGGTGCTTAAATGTGATATATCAGGTTCATAACTATGAACTATTTAAAAGAGAGATTGTAAGAGACTAACACTCGGCCACAATCTTATTAGGGCTGTTGCATGCAAAATTGCATGATCCCATGCTATATTGTTGAGATTTGTTTTTAATAATAGAGTGCTGCAAATGATTTGGATATGTTTGATCAAAAATTCTGCTAATTCATTTTGAGTGTTACCATATGTTTCTGGGTGGTCAACCTCGATTTTGAGTAAAACATAATACGTATCAAAACTCTTTGTAAATTTACAAGTACTATCTATTATTAATTCTTTAATTAGATAGTTAGAGAATTATGCCCGGAACTTTATAATTTGTGCAAGTAAATGTGCAAAGGTGATATTAAATGTGGATAATAGACAATCATGGGATCGTCTATAAGATGCGTCTACTAGTACCATAAAATATCAAAATGATACACTTGATGATGTATTGGTCCACAAATATCTTCCTAAATTCTTTGCAGAAATAAAGAGAATTCAAGATCAATCTTTGTTATAGAAGGTTTGATAATGAGTTTTCTTTGTGCACAAGTTTCATAATTATAATATTTGAACAATAATATCTTTGTATGCTTTAAAAGGTTTCTTTGTATTCTGAATTATTCTTTGCATCATTGAAGTGTCAGAGTGACTAAGGTGATCATGTCATAATCCAAATTAATCAGAATTTATCAATCTTTAAGATATGGTGGAGTAGGTTTCAACGGTCTTAATCATGACACAATACAAATCTAGAAGCTTCTAGTTTCTAGATTTAAATGGGCTTAATCATCTACCATAAAATAAAATTAATAACACATCCACATATTATTCATTATATGACATTTGCATAATATCTACCATAGTATAAAATATCAGATAACAGCCATAAATGTTCATAAATTTGAAAACATAATTTATAACGTAATTAAAAAATGATTTACAAAAAAAACTATAATTTTAGATCAAAAACTTATGTTGCAAAAAATTAATAACACATCACAAATAATAATGACTTCTTCTCATGGTGAGTATTCTCCTTAGGAAATCTAGATGGATTCTCTTTAAAATGATAAAAAATAGATGATACCTTTACCAACCTACATATTATTTTCTATCTTCAAAATTATCTTTTGCATTTTTTTCCTCTCATTTTATTCTTTTCAATTAAAAAATTTTTTTAATTCTTTAATTCCTTTTGCATCTCTTTACTCATTTGTTGTATCTTTTTATTTTTTTTTTTGTAATATATCCTAAATATTCTGCATCTCCTTGCACAACCTCTCATCAAATATATTATTATAATTGAGAGATGATGATAAAGAATTCCAAATAGAATCTGGATAAAATGTAGATGCATGGATACCAAGACCGTATACTCGTCATTTTTTAGTTTTACTCTGACATTTTAAAGGTAAATATATGCAACATCAATTTTTGAGCCTCTATAGAAGGACCTCTTAATTGTGAAATAATTGTAATCATGTTTTTTATAGTTTTTTATAAATATTAAAATATAACACAACTCATCAATTACTATATTAAAAGAAATTTTATACCAGTTCAAGAAATTATCCTCTCGCTACTACAAAATTTTTTAAAAAATGAAGTTAGTAATTAAATTTTATGAGTTCATATATAATTAATCATTAGTTATGATAAAAAAATATACTTGAGTTTATATTTTATTTATAGTTAATGTCAAATAATAATTATTTAAAATTTTTTTGCTTTTATTTTTTGCAATTGTCAAATGAAACTATAAGTATAAAATGAGAAACTTAAATTTATATCATTTGATTGCTTATTTATAAATGATTTATTTTTTTTCTTGTATATTTGCTTGAAAATAAATAGTATCAGTGGACATTCTAACTCAGTCTCTTGAAAATAAATATTAATTACTATTAAGGTACATTATTCATTATGACATAGATATTATCCATTGGATTCTAAAAGGTTAAATAATAACAAAAAATTAAAGATAATTATACCAGATCTATCAAATATTGGTAGGTTGCATTTGAATTTTCATTATGTTTTGAAGGTCTGGTTCTTCATTTGCTTTTCTTGATTGATGATTGTGTGAGGTCACCTGTGACAAGGTTTTTAACTCTTTATTATTTTAGTATTTTCACCACTTTATTCAAATACTAAGAGGGATATTATTAAACTTTACATTTTTATTATATTTTTTTTTCTATTTGTCAAGCTTGTCATTGTATCTTATACTTGTCATATATTTTTAAGTATCCTTCCCTGATACTACCAAAGCATTGTTCTATTTGTATTTTTTTTGTAAAGATAAAATAAAATAATAATACATTATAATATATTTATTTTAATAGTAAATCATATTTTACAAGTAAATGCATGGAAGATTATCTCAAATTTTTTTTAATAAAATTTTTTCATACTTGGTGGCATTTTGTTTCATTTTATATTCTCCGTAACTAGTTCCGCCTTAAATATCTTTTCAATTATATGGAAAGTAGAAGGAATCAACCTGTACGTAATTTAAAATCATTACGTACATATACATATAAACAAAATACATATTTCTTGTTGTTACTAAACTAAAATTTATTTTATTTATATTTATTATCCAAAATTTGTAAACAAAAAATTTATTTTTATGATAAATTATAATGTTCAATAAGTAGCAAATGATACATTGTTATTATTGTAAAATATTAAAATTAAAAAATTATAATATATTTATAATTTCTTTCATAATATTATTTTATATTTATATGAAATGAAAAAAATAAAAAATAATAATGAATGCATGTAGTAAATTTAAAAAAACTACGTACTATTTATTATTAATTATGGGTCGAATATAGATTTTCTCATAGCTTGATATGCAAATTAAGGATAATGAATATCTTGCCGTTGCTACTGTTGCAGTATCAATACATGGACCTCCTAAGATAGATGAAACGGAACTATCAGTATCTTCTGGTAAAATAAGACAAAGATAGAATATTTATGGTATGAAATCCTTTTATGTCATGATGAGGTGATGCTAGAGTTTTTTCCGTACGTGTAAGAAAATGCATAAAGATATTTGTAGTGTTGTCATCATTGAATACATGTTGTTTTTTCCTCCATGAATTATTTAACTTTCTTTGCTCCTCCTCACACAATGAGATTCTCGGCTACTTGAATTACAATCTCTTATATTTAAGTCAAGTTACATAAATATCGAAATATATAGAGATAATAAAAATATTTTATAAAAATATCATAATAATAAAACATAATGATAAACACATTTATATTAGAAAAAGTAATTAACATATTTTAATTTAACATTAACTTTTTAACAATTACAAAATGAAAATGAGAAGATAATCAGGTAGTCAATGAATTTCAAGTAATTATTAGAAATTTCTAAGAAATTATCTTTATTTATATATTTATCGTCATCTGATTTTGCAATTAATTTCTTATTTTTATCTTTTTTAACATTGTCATCATTAATATCCAAATATATTTTATCTTAACCAAGTAAAGTTTGAAGGCTATCAGTTGTCCCATGAACAATTGAATGAAGTTTCATATTTTTTTTTAAAATGTTGATATACGGGATAAAGTAACTATAACATCATTTTCAATAACTTTAATAGTTGATTTATATTTTATTTTACATATTATTTACTAGTGGCATAAATTTCTTTTTGTGGTTGGATAAATAGTGTAATACATTTATTTGGTTTGTATTGCAAGAATAAATTTTTGTGCATATGATACAATTTATTATGATGCACATCAACAAAATTGTATTGATAATGAATTCTATTACTTATATTTGGATAATGATCAAATTATTTACACTTAAATAAAATAATCATTTTAATTAGTAAAGTAGGATATTTCACTTATAGAATTTTAATTAATCGACCATGAAAATTAGTAGTTCATGTTGTATAGTTAGACTCATTGATGCAAATATCAATATTCATTATAGTTTTATTTGAATCATATTTCAAAATGTGAAATTGGTAGCCATTCACATAATATATAAGATATGTTTGTAAACTTTGTAATGATCCTTTTGTAAGATTCTTTATTTGTTTATTATATACATTTGATGAAGAAAAATGTATCAACAAAATGATAAAGGATAAATTCATATATATATATATATATATATATATATATATATATATATATAATGTTGCACGCAACTATTTAGAACCAAGAATGATAAATTATATACTGATATTTTTCAAACTTATTTATAAAATACTATACAAGCTTTGTATCAATTAAATCGTTATCAATATGAGATTCTCATTGTCTTAATTCATGAGCAAATATTCTTCAAAAATAAAATTAAAGATATTTTAAATAAATAAAATGTTATATCACATACAATGACAAATAAATGAGAATAATAAATTATTATAAATCTTACTTCGTATAAGGTGTAATTTTTTTGTAGTTCAATAAAAAATATGTGTGTATAGTATGATATTCTAGATAATCCAAAAAATATCTTGATGTTACTTTACCATACGATCATCTCGCATGTTTAAAAATAAAAAACATATCATTTTCTTTTGATTCATCCCTCATATCATATATATATATATATATATATATATATATTAGTGACAATTTGTTATGCTAATTATATAATTATGGTCGAAAATAGTGCACACAAAATGTTAAAGACTTTTCTACTAAGTAGGCATTGTATATCGATCCTTCGACTTTGACTTTATTTTGAATATTGTTTTTTAATTTTTTAAGATATTTGAAATAGATAAGAACAAAAAATATTCCATGATTACATTAAAAATTATAGATTAACAAATAAAAAATATATTATTTTCAAATGGATGTATCCATCTATATTGCATAAAGCCCACTATCATGGATTCATAAGACAAATAAACTGTGAGATGTTTCATGGAATCAAAGAAGCTAGGAGGAAAAATAAGGATATCATTATTTAATTGCTTTATTTCTTCATTTCTTACGACATTACAAGTGATATTCTTAAAAAAAATATTTATTTGAGTCTATGCTTCTCAAATATTTTGTGAAAGTAATTTACGGAATGCGATGAGTATTAGTTTTTTCATAAATACATGATAGTTATGACCTTTTATTTCAAATAATTTATGTTTTTTCTTATCAACATATCTTTTCATATTATATGCATATTCAGCAGAGAACATGAGATCCATCAGTCATTTGTACAAAGCTTCATTTGTATTATTTTCAAAACTATAAAAAGTCTTATGAAATTTATTTGTTGATTCGTCCTTGTGTAATTTTGGATGTGAACAAAACTTTTTAAATAATCTATTGATTTAGTATTATTATTTTTTTCTTTCACGTTCATTATAATATAAAAAATATCATTAAAATTTTTTTTTTCAATATGCTTCACATCTAAGTCGTCTAATAAGATTTGTTTTCTAATAATGCAAATATCTAAAAGATATTTTTTTTCTTTCAGCCACAATGATAATTCTTTGAAATTTGCACCCTAATGTAATTTGTATCAATATCCATAATATTTTTGAATCAATATCTTTCTATTACTTTTAATATATTTCGTCACCTGATCTCAAAGCTAATACACTTTTAATAATTTAATGATTTTTCTTAAATGCATCAATATTTATCTATTTTACATGTAATAATTTATAATGATTTTCAAATCAAAAAATTTTTTCTCTTTTGTTTAGATAAAATGTATTTGAGTCTTTCATATAATAAGGATAATCTAATTTTTTTATAGTCTTTCATCTGGATAATATTGAATATGCATGCAATTCACTTATAATCCACATAAGTGCTGCTTGTATTTTAAAATTTTACTTTTTAGATATATTTTATGTTTCGACGTTTTTATCACAGAAATTCTGAGCTCTGCTATAATTGATTGTAGGAAAATAATTAATTTGTTTTTTGGATTTTTTGGACTATGCATGATAACACACAAAAATATGTATTTATTTTTTATGTACATTTATGGTGATAAATTATAAGGGATAATAATAATTGGTCATTAAAAGTGTTATTGCCCTGTTTGTTTAAATGATTGAAATTAATTTGTGCACAAGCCTAATCTAACATTTTAATTTTTATCTCCAAAATGATTTTTAAAACATTGGTCATGGCTTGAAAAAGCTTTGCCAAGCATGCAATGAAATGGGTATGAGCTATGGACCAAGTTGAACAAGCATGAACAAGCATGTTGCATGGACTTCACTTGTTTGTCCATGTTAGAAATTATAAAATAGTCATGTGAAGTTGGTGCACCTATTTTTTATAATATTTTGCCAAATAGGCATGAACAATCACCTATTATTTATTATAAAAAAAGGTCGTCTTTGATATTATATTTGAATATGTTTTTTTCATTTAGTTGACGTGGTGCAAATGATGATGAGTTTTGTTGAATATGAGTGAGATATTAAGATATTATATATTAATTTCTGTTCAATATTATCTAATAAAAAATTCATAAATTTTGATATTTTGAGTTAGTGAAATTCATATGAAATTATTTTTTTCATGCTATATAAAATAATACAAGATCAACTGAATTCTCTAGAATTAGATTAGTTTTAGAGTTTGTTTTTTGTATGACTGTAAATATGATTTTAAATAATAGATGTATATTTTACAATTATATATTATTAAAGTTTTATCATACTTAAAAAATTGAGAGGATGAATGAATGGATCTTAAAGATAAATTCAAGGGCTACAAATAAATATTGATGTATATGAAAATAATGATACAGAGACTTGAAGCTATTATAATCCGAACTAGATAGAATGACAATATATTATTTGGCAGTGGTGCTACATTTATATATATTTTATTTTATAATTTTTATGTTTGTACTTTTTGTAGCATTTATATTTATATTTTTAGACTTGGAATATTTTCTTTTAGTATATATTTTTTTATATTTATATTCATATATATTATATTTACATTTTAAATATTTTAATTTTTTAAAATTTCATATATATATATATATATATATATATATAAAATTTAGATGTGTCATACAGGCCATGCTATTATAATTTAGAGGTGTCATACAGGCCATGCTGGTATGACCTGTTTTTTCAAAGCACGATGATGTGGTCCACCTGCCCACCATGGCATGGTGGGCACCGTCAAGTGGACGACCTTGCCATGCCTTGCCGAACTCTGATGATGCATGGCTGCACGTGACAGGCGAATGGTGAAAGAAACTTATGGCCGTTGCTTGATGGGTGGCTGCCCCACGGGCTTGCCAATTATAATTGGGTATGTGACCGATTGTTTCAAAAAAAATTGGACAGTCCTGTAACCGGGCAGTCAAATTTTTTTACAAAATAAAAATTTGATTGCTGGGTGACTGCTCGTCGGGTACTCATTTGAGCTGGTTTACCGTACAGGCGTGGTAGACACATTGTCGTTCTTAGCTTGGCATGAGACCTGGTTCATACTAGCCTAGCATGTCATGAACTGTGCCATGCGGCGGCCCGGTCTGACCCGAGCCACTGTTTTTGACCGTGCTGGGCCAGGCACTACTGAACAGAACTGGTTCTCACACACACACACACACACACGTGTGTGTGTGTGCGTGTGTATGGACAGGAGCTCAGTGCCTAGTGATCAGTTCACTTATCCTGATAGGACTGATAGGCTAGGGGTCCTAGCCTAGGGAAGTGGCCTGGTAGCTAATGTTGTTCGTGATCATGTGAACCTATGCTTGTATGGGCTATTTGTGGGCTGAGTTTCACTCGTGTTTAACCTAATTTGGCATAGCCCAACCTGACGTGATTGAGCTTGTAGTGCACAACACGACGTGACAGTCCAGGCTGGCTGAAAAATACATAGTGTTCTGCATACCCTAGTTGACACTTGTGCACAGTGTGTCGCCATCTTATAGAACTTGCACCATCCTTGATATACTTTTATAAAACTCAGATAGTTTCTTGGAATTTGAATCAATCAAGGTTCTGATTGTAATACGAGAGGGAGGGGAGGAAGGAGAGAAAATTAAAGACAAGGAAAAAGAAAGTATTTTTTTTATTCACCTCAAAACCAATTAACACTATTTATTGGACTATATGTGGACTTCAGGGAAGGTAAGTTCTTCATCACAAGAACATGATAGATTTAACTGACACTCTAGGGAGTGTATCTGACATACCTGAGGATCAAACTCTTGACTCCATTATAAGAGCATTTAATCTTTTTATTAATTAGACTAACATGTTATTGGTTTATATGTTTTCTTATTCCAAAAATAGAAAACTAACATTTATATTGTGGTTGTTAGGTTGTGATAACCCACATATAGGGTTCTTATATAAGATAAATAAAAAAATAATCAAAATAAACTAAAAGTAATATCTTAACATTAATATATAGAATATACTCTTTTTGATAACTAGGCTGTGAGACATTATTTTAATCTAATATTTTATTATAAATAAGATTTAAGGAGAGGTGTTAAATGGGTCATGCCGGCATAACACGACTTATTTTTTCTTGGTCCAATTGGGTCATTGTGCATGACATTGTTAAAATTTCATGCCGTGCCAGTATATGTGTCAAATAGGCCGGTCCGGCCCGGCCCGGCATGGCATGCTAAGTGCCATGCTCGGGCCCATGCCGTCCCGAGCACAACATGAGTGCCTGGCACATGGGTACGACATGCCAACTCACGCATCGTGAGATGCTTGATGGGGGGACGACGGACAGATGCCCGACAGGCGATGGCGGCGTGGTGGTGTTTTTGTCGAAATCTTAATTTTTTAAAAATTCAATTGACTCGACTTGAATCAGTTGTCTTGAACTAGGCTGATTTCAGACCTTGGGCTCATGCAGGGCATGCCCTCCAAAAAAGTGGCCATGCCAGGCATGGTATGCCAGCCCAGTTGGGACTGAAAAAATTGACCCGGCTCGGCTTGACCTATCCTATTTGACACCTATATGTGCCAAACACGACACGATGCGCGTGACATCGGCCAAGTACGATACAGTGGGCAGGGTGATGCCTACTGTGCCTTGCGTAAAAAAATGGCACATGACCGATCAATTAAAATCGGCCACGTTCTGACCAATTAAAATTAGTAATGTGGTCACATTATTTTAAAAAAATGGACCGCCCCTTGAAGGGGCTCTCAAAATTCGATCGATTCGACCGACAAATCGGTCGAAAAAAAAATCTTAAATTGGCTAGGCTGGTTTACTGTGCCGTTGGGCCAGGCACTCAGGTCATGTCTGGCCAGGCACTCGGGTCGTGTCTGGCCTGGCACTCAGGTCATGTCTGGCCCAGCACGAGGCACAGTTCGTGCTTGCCCAACACGACACGAATTGTGCCAAGGGTACCCCTACCCATTAGACATCTAGATTCAAGATGATTGGATTGCAATAAATTATATTTTAGCACATGTATTTTTGTGATTCATAGTTTTTTTCTTCAAAAGTTTTATATGTAGAATATATCTTGTGAATTTGAAAGTTGAAAAAAAATATGAAAATGTTAAAACTACATGTGGCAAACTGACAATGTGTACAATGTGAAGCCCTTATGTACGGGGTTAGTCAGATTGAGGCAACCCACTATATGAGTGCTCACATCCATAATGTAGTAAGATAAAGAAAACAAAAAACAAAAACTACAAAATGTAACACCTCTTTGTAGCTAGTATGTGAAAGTCAAGAACTCCAAATCTAAAGAAAAGAAAGACAAGGTGAGATGTTTATTGATTGTTCTCATGTATTTTTCTCGAGGAAGAATCAATCCACTTATATATTAATTGGAGGTTATATTACTTGTTGGCTTACTATTATAATAAAGAGTTACTATTATAGGTAACTCTTAAATATCTCTTTGAATTTTATATTTGTTCTGAATCTTGAAATAAATTTTTTATTTTTTTATGATACAAGGTTATTCAAAATTATAATCTAACTATTCGGCCAATTGCATGTGCTCCATGATCACTAAAAAAATTTGGCTCAAGATTTCTTCATATACATTAGTATATGAAAAGCTGTGTATGAGTGAATTCATCAATTAAATCTAATAAATGATTATTACATTAATCTTAGAAATGATTAACTATTTAATTTTTCTTATGATTACTACAGATATGACTGTATAAGTTAAATCTGATCTGATAATTGTTAGATATTTAATTTATTTTTATGATTTTTTTTGTAAATAGTTAAGTCAACTAGACGAATCAGATTGGATAAGAAATTAGTATTTTAATAAAAAGATCAATCTCTATAATAATATTGATTGTATTTTTCTTCCTGTGATAAAATAATCTTTTTTCTAGAATATATTAATTTAATGTCAAAAATATTCGAGGCATAAGTTTTTTTTAAGAATTATAATTGAAAGTAATTCTTGATTTGAGTGATTTCTAACATTTCTTTAATCATTAGAATGGTATTCATGTGCACTATAAGTAAACTCATTATGTCACCTTTATTCATTTTAAAAAATATAGAAAATTTATAGTACACATGGATAAATTGAACAAAATGAATGCTAGTGAAAATCTTACAAACTAGTTTTATTGTTTGTTTTAGGTCGTATACATATTTTATCAAAATCATAATAAAGTAATATATTTTTTACTTCTAGTTAACATATTCTTTGTTTTTGAGATTCTACTAGTGAAATAATAATTTATTTGGAGTATATCTTAATTATTAAAGAGAAAATATCATGATTATTCACACCAAATATATGATGAAATCTCATCGCTATAATCTTTTCCTTAATGTGATGCACATTCCTACCCGAATCTCTCTTTATAGTGAATATTACATTGCAACTAACAACATATATTTTCATAAGTCATGATATTTGTTTCAAAATTCAATTGGAGTGGAGAATGTCTATCTCTCCCACTCTGACATAATAATATTTTGGGCGAGATAATGTATTAACTGTATTTCTCTTTTGTTAATTTTATGTCAAGAAAATATATGGTTCTAATAAAAAATTTCACCTAGAATTATGATTGAAGCTAATTCTCTCGTCAAGTGATTTTTAACTTGTCTTTAATCATTTGAATATCATCTATGTACAAAATAAATAAAATTATTATGTCATCAATATTTTTTAGAAACATAAAAAAAATCTAAACGCACAAACATAAATCAAATGAAGCGATTGTCGATGAAAATCTCACAAATTAGTCTTTTTATATTTTTTTGTCATATATATATTCTTATCAAGATCATAATGAAGAAATATATTTTTCACATTTAATTGATATATCATTTATTTGAGAGATTTTACTAGTGAAATAATAATCTATTTTGAGTCCATGTTAATTATTAAAGTGAATATTTTTGTAATTCACATCAAATACTGGAGAGAACCCTCTCGCTATAAGTTTTTCCATAAGATGATTTATGTTTTTATGTGGATCTCTCTTTACAATAAATACCAATTGTAGCAAGTAACATATCTTTTTGCAATTCATGGTACTAGTTATTAAAAGTGGTGTAGTTTATTTAATGAAAAATGTAACATAGTAAATTTAATGAATATTAATTTAAAATTAATATTGATATAGATAATAATGATAATCCTACCGAGAGGTTTTAGGTTGAAACTATGTTTTCTTCAATAGTCTTAAATTTATTTTACACCTAAAAAACAAAAAATTAGATAAATATTAATAGTATGGATACACCTTAAAATAATAAAAGCTAAAATTATATGGGTGTCAATGAAGAATTGACATAATGTATATATTGTCAAAAGATATATACATGTAGGAGTACTTGTGTGATTGATCAACTAAAGGGTCATGTCAATCAATGTAACAAAAAATATGATGTATTAGATTTGAAATAAATCCAATTTAGTGCTTATAAGGTATATTTAGTTTATCTTCATTGATCTCCTTCATATACTATATGATTCTGGGAGGGAAGATATGACTAAACTAATCATGATTATGAGTTTTTAATTATATTTTTAGATTTTGTAGGATAGTCAATATTATGCATATATACTTATATCTTGTTTATTATAAGATTTCTAGACCTATAAGTAGAATTAATATAATAAAATATTATAAATTAAAAAAATTTATTAATAATTAATAAATTTAAAAAATTTAGTGGAGTTGTGTTCGTGATATTCGATATATTGATTAGTCGTGATTATGTATTATTTGCATGTCTCATTGCTCATTAAGTAAACTCTAAATAAAAACTTAATAAAAAAAATTTTAGAATTTAAGATTTTGTATCCTTATAATGATCATATTATATATGATTGTATGATGTAGATTTTTAAGAATATGAAATTTAGAATAAAATATTAGTATAATTTTTGATAATATTTCTAATAATGAAGTATTATTAGTATGTTTGTTAAGATTATTAGAGACATACAATTATGTGAGATATTTTATGTTAGGTGCATATGTCAAATAATTAATTTGATAGTACAGTTGAGAAAAGTTTTTTTTTCATATTATAAAAAATAAGAAATTTACTAAAATATCTTAGGATATCTAATAGACAACTACTGTTTAACATTATATGTTTGTTTGCGTGACTAAAAAAGAAAAAAAATTGCAAATAGATGTGAGATATTATTTGAATTATACTTATTTCATGTTGAAATCATGTGTTTGATATTAACACTTGATATTTGACCATGCTAATATTAAAAGTATTGAACATATTGTTAACTATTCAGACTAGAATTTATAATATTTCTTATTAAATTTTTGAAGATTTCTTATGACACAATGAATACTTGTTTGTTTATGTATACTTTCACTATTTGTATTATACTTTGGTGCATATATAATATTAGTTACATATTTAGCAAGTATAGAGGTCTTATTGTATTTAGTATCATGATTATTAAGGTGGTAATTAAGTATTTGAAATATTAGTATTCTATTTCAACTCTGTATTATTTAATTGCCTATAAAGATCTGAGAATTAATGTGAAATGGATAAAAAATATTGTTGACATATATATATCGACATGCATGAATCATGTATACCAACTTGAAGGATTCATTAATAAATAATATTATACTATTTTCATAATATTAAATATTAAATATTATGTATTTATTGATATTAAATAATAATATTAAATATTGTTGACATATATTAATGTGAAATATTATGTATTTATTTATATAATATGATACTAGATATGATAATTATAGCTAGACTCTGAGTATATATATGAATACTATTTTCAGAGATGATTTTTTCATGTAGTTAGTCAAAGGCAAATCATGAAGTCATCCTTCAAATAGGAATGAACTATCTTGGTGCTTAGATTTTGATTTATGCTCCATATAGTTATATGATAATAATAAGAATTTAGATATTTTATTATTGTAGAAATCATATGAATCTATTTATCTTGTGTTGTCTAAAATGACATGTGATCTACTGGTTTTTTCGGTATCTAATGTAATATCAAATTTTGTATTTTCTGTGATAGCTAATATTACTTCAGAATTATGAAGATTGTAGAAGCACCAAGATTATGAAGCACTTGCATATTTGAAGGATTATGAAGATTCGAGGTTGAATATTCAGAATAATATGCAATAGATGGTGATAGATGATGATTCATGAGACATAAAGATTGAAGATATTGAGGGCACTAGCGACATCTTTAGACTCATTAATGATTTTGATGATCTGGATTTATATCCACACTAATATATCACTGACACCGATTAATCATTGATGATTCTTAATTTATGCGATAGTGGTATTGTTCTAGTACTTGATTATTTTTTTTTTATTTTTTTTTCATTATAATTTATGTATTATTAATGTATTAGATATTAAATTACACTTATTATCAATTTTATTTGATTTTTTTTATTTAATATTATTTGCACATTAATTTTATTATGCTTTTGTTCATTAATTTATTATTAAAATTAAATGAAATTTTAATCTTATATTAGAGCTAAACTAAATATAATGTCAAGTAATGATTGCGTTATTGTGATTTAAAATTTAAAATTATATTCAAATTTAAAAGTTTTAAAAATATCAAAAAAAAAGAATCAATTAATGCTAACACAAATCACCTTTAATCAACATGTCCTATACCATGCTTAACATGGCTCGACACGGCCCATCACTTTCTGGGCCAAACTTGCTATGTTGGGCTGCCATTTTGGCTCTTCTACCATCATGGGCACGACATGGTGGCATGGTCATGCCTCACTGAAATGGTCACACCGGCATGATACGATCTATTTGACACTTTTATTTCTATCATGACATAATAATATACTGGGTGAGATAATTTTTTAAAAGGAGACATATGTGTCATAATAAGATTGAGTACAACTCTCCTATTCCTTTCAGAGAATGATCCAAAGGATAAAATTGAAGGTGTTGGCTATAAGATCATCTGACTTGTTGGTATGCTAGTCTTTAGTTTGAGAAAATTATGTATGTCTCTTTTTGCTAGTATGGATTCTAAGTCATGAATAGTGAATTCTTTTAGTTTTTGGCTCATTTTGAGGTTGATTCAAAGTATATTTGTGAGTTATTGTCATATGAATTTAGAGGTGTCAACCGGGCCGGGCCGGGCCGGCCCGGCACGAGGCACGACACGGTTCGGCCGTGACTGGGCCGACCCGGCACGGTTTTTAACCGTGCCCATGCCCGGTTAAAAACCGTGCCGTGCCGTGCCGGGCCTCGCCCGAGCCGTGCCGTGCCTGGCCCGGCACGGCACGCCGGCACGGGTTCTTTCCGTGCCGGTTTCACCCGGGCACGCGTGGGCGTGACCCGTCCCCTTCTGAAAAAAAGACCGCGGGTCTGGTCTGATTGGATCCCGACCCGTAGTCCCGACTCCCGACCCGGCACGGCTTGGCCTGCCATGCCTACGGGCCGTGTCGTGCCCGGATGGTTTTAAACCGTGTCGGGCCGGGCACGGTGGCACGGTCGTGCCTTAAAAAACGGGCCGGGCCGGTCCGGCCCGGCCCGTTTGACACCTCTATATGAATTCAAGATAGATTTCTTCACCTGAAAAATCTTTTTTTTTTCAAAGTCAACATGATTTGTATATGATATATATGATGACTTCATTATGTGTATCCTCATAATGTAAATCAAGAAGTTAAGTTATATCTGTTGAATGACTCTCTCTCATAGCTAGAGGTCAAAGTGAGAATACCAAGCAATGTTTTAAAAGGTGAAAGAGTAAGGCGAGATGTTTTTGTATTCATGAGGCAAGGCGTAAGCCTCGAGGCTTTGAGGCATAAGATTTTTGAGGCTCATAATATATAATTAATTAATATTTTAAAAAATATAAAATAAAATAGCATAAATAAAAATATGAAAATAATTTTATAGAATTATTAAAAAAAACGTACTAGTTCATTACTTTCACAAAAGATCATAACAGAGTCTTAAAATAAAAAATAGATTCAACTATACTAATAGTTTCAAAATTTAACAAAAATACATAACCAAGTCATGAAATAAGAATACTAGAGTAAATTGTTTCAACTTAAATCTTTCTCTCCAAGGGCATTATCATCCTCATCCAATGTATTAAAAGTAGGAAAATGTCTACTATCATGTATTCTTATTTCATGTAAATCTTCATCTTCATAAATTAGTATCAAAATTGAACTCATTCTATTTGCCTTTGCCTCCACTTGTACCTAGCATAAATGATTAATTAGGTATAAATATTATAAGTTTATTATTAAATTTAATCAAATTTATGACTTCAATTTTTGAGTACTTGGTGTTTCATTATGTTTTCTTTTATAGGAATGTGAAGAAATCATGTGATCTGATGATGTTTGAGTCTGTTGGGAGTCGGATGACACAACTCTAATAGCATCATCAGTGAATAACTCATCATCCTGAAGCCAACAAAGATCAAGGGGGAGGAGGAGATATTCTTTCTCTGCAATCCACTCATCATCCGAATCAATCTCCTCTACCAAAATCGGATCAATATTTTGTTTTCTTTGTAGACTTCGTTCTCTCAATCTAGTATTGTACCTTACGTATACTAGAACATTCAACCTTTGATGTTCAAGTCTATTTTTTTAGTATGTATCTACAAATAAAAAAATATAAAAATATATGTGTTAAAATGAAATAAAGTTCTGTAACATTGAAATAGAAATATATGTATAAAAATTTATAAAAATAGAAATATTACCGATTCAAATGTGCTCCAATTTCTTTCACATCCCGAAACACTACAAGTAAGGCTAAGGACTTGAATAATGAACTTTTACAACTCTGGTGTTGAACCCCCAAAACGTATCCACCAACTTGTAGTACTTCTTAATGTTCGAGAATCAATTGTAATATGACTCCCAAATTCACCAATTGCTCGGTCAAATGAGTCAAACTGAATGTCAGCTTTAAAATGTTCTTGATAATCCAACATCCTATCCATGCATTCAAATAATCTCTTCTTTACCTCATCAATCTTGCATCAATTTTTCTCCAAATCGGGTCATATTTGCTTTTCACGCCCCCACAATTAAATGTAATCTTCTCCTTAGCAGAATCTATCAGCTCATAAATATAACTCATGGCTAGTCTTTTATCTGAATCAACCTCTTTCAAGACACTAACTAATAGAATAGTGGTCTTTATGCAAAAAGCAACACGAGGCTAAAAATTTGGATCAAACAACACTGTACTTCGAGCTTTCACATCTTCTACCTTTTTAGCCCATTTGCTTGAACACTATTTTTCTGAGAAGAATATTATAATAAGAGCTTGCTTTTGCTTATAAAGGTTTTGAAGAGTGAGACATAAAGTAGCAAACCGTATTATTGTTGGACTAAGAAGTTCATGATTTTTTGGAAATGTTCTCATCAAGCTAAGAACCGAAGTGTGCCCATATATGAACTTCACTACTTGCCTAGCTTGAGCAAGTATAGTTTCACGAACAGTTACCTTTTCAATATCCTCCAACATCAAATCAATACAATGTGCAGCACAATGAGTCCACCACAATCTTCTCTTTTTTTTCATAAGCCTTATTCTAATATTCACATAATTAGAGACATTATCAGTGATGGCTTGCATAACATTCTCCTCCCCAATTTTTTCAACCACGTCATCAAGATATTTGAACATTAATTTTCCATTTTTTATTGTATCAGAATCATCAATTGATTTCATAAACCAAGTGCCAGCAGTACTATTTACCAAAAAATTAATAAAACACCTACTCTTTTCATCTGTCCAACCATCTGACATAATTGAACATCCATATTGTTTCCAAGCTCATTTGTGATCTTTCATAATGATATTTAGGTCATTCACCTATTCTCTAAAAATTCATCTCCTTAATTTGTGCATAGATGGAGGCTTAAACTCGGGCCCAAAATTTGCAACAGCATTCATCATAGGAATCCAATAAGGATCATTCACAGTGTTGAATGATAGATCTTTTGAATATATAAATCTACCAATTTTTCTACACACTTATTTCCTTTCTTCTTGCTTTCACATTGAATTCAAAGTATTTTGATGAGGTTGTGAAGTGGTAAATTTATCCATAGGTCCCCTAGGAATAGATTCCACACTTTCACTCCCACTCCAACTTCCTAAGATACCAATTATTTTGGACAAAACACTTTCATGCATTGAAGTTGGACCCATACCAATTTCTTGGAGCAATTCATTTCTTTTCATTTTTTAATCCTTAAAATTGGTCAATGCATCTTTGTATTTCAATCTAACATCTTCACTAATTTTGGGGCATGGTTTCATACCATGATGAGTTTTGGCTAAGTGATGCTTGAGTCTATTCACCTGTCCCGTGCATATTTGATTGTAAAATTTATATCTCAAATGTTGTTCCCCGGAAATTTCAATAACATATTTCCAAACAAAATTTTTTCTTGAATATTTCGAATTGAAGGAACTCATTCTAAAAAAAACACCAAAAATAATAATCACATTTCTATATAACAATATAATTGATTAAAAAATAATAACAATACATAATTGAAAGGAATTTAAAAGTGAAATTTAGAATTTTATTGGTTTAAATTTAAAAAAACTAATATTTTTTAGAGAAAATTAAGAATGAAATTGGTTTATATGGTTGTTAGATTTAAAAAAAAAATTGAGGAAGAAAATAGAGTAAACATGAGCTCCGATTTAATTGAAAAAAAATGAGCTAGTGGAGCAGGGGGCATTGGGTAGGGGGCAGGGGGGGATGGGGCTGGGGGAGATTTTCCCGAATATAGGACTCATGTTTACATTTTTATTAGGTTTTTGTTATGTTTTTGAGATAGAAGGGCTCAGGAGGAAGAGATGAAGAGATGGAGAGTTTGAAGATAGATGAGATGAAGAGATACCTGGAGTCTGGAGATGAAGCCGAGATGATCGAGCAGTCGTCGCTTGAGTCTCCCCAATATAGTTTGCATTTTCTTTTTTTCTCGTTGAGCAGTTAGGTTTTTTTCCTGTTGAGCAGTTAGGTTTTTTTCCCGTTGAGCAGTTTGATTATTTTCTCGTCTAGCAGTTTGATTTTTTTTCCCGTCGAGCAGTTAAGCTTTTTGACAAACGCCTCAAGGTGTTTTGTCGGTGCCTCGCTCCGAGGCGCGCATCATGGCGCGCCTCAAAATTGCCTTTGAAAACCCTGATACCAAGTAATAAAAAAAATATGTCCAAATATAGAATTTGGAATCTTATTCTTTCTAAACTTCTTAAAAAGTAAATATTACTCAAAAAATATAATATTTGTACTTATAAAATCTTTATATTTTTTGGTAAAAATTATTTGAATTTTTTATGTAATGGAATATTCAAGAAACATATATATATGGCCTTAGTAATAACACAAGGCCTTGGTAAAACATATTTGATAAAATAATTGGTGTCTATTGATACTATCCTAGGGACATTATGAACAAAGTAATTGCTTCCAAAAATTTTGGGAAGCATACTAAATAATTTCTTTAAATGATGTATCTAAAGTGACACACATTGAGATATGACATAAAAATGTATTTAGTTGATACAGTAGTTTGTAACTAAAAGTAGATGTGTCAAACGGGCAGGCCCGGCCCGACCTATTGTTTATAAATAAAATATGACATTTATAATGCTTGCCACATTGGGAACCTCTTATAAAATATATGTTGGTAAAACTATGACATTGTGTACTAGGGAAACCTCTTATATAAGGAGCTTGTCACATTGGGACATCCTACAAGTTTGCTTTCATTTATAATGCTATAAAATAAAATAGATAAAAAATATAGTTTATAAATCATAACATATGTATAAATTTATGAGAAATGATAAGATTATTATTTATAAAATTAAAGTTGTATATATTCTATTATATATTTTATATAATTATATATCAAATATGTATATTAGAGATGAGGTACATGAGTATCAATAGCATATAGGAGTGTTTCTTTGGAGGGAGGATATACCAGTGCCTAAGGTTCTTGTTTTATTGTGTGGTTTGGAAAAGATTAATATCTTAATAATTTTATTATTGAAAGTCAGAGATATTATCTTTTATGAGTCTCGAAACCTAGACTTATCATTTTAGATGAAATTAATTTTCCATCAATTCAAGGAATGACTTATATATGTATGCAACATGAAGATTTTTAAGCTGATCACCTATCTCAGTATTATTTTCGATCAAATATATTTTATTTTCTAGTTTTAATGAGATTCAATATGATAGTATTTGTGTAATCGTATTAAATATATTTTTTATATTATATTTTATCTTTATACTTATTGTCTATTAAGCAAAGTAAATATATATATATTTTTTTGATTCTTTAACAATACTAGTTCAAATGCTATATTCATGATGGACTTTATTGAGTAGATTGGTTTTGATTTTATGAGTGAGTTTTTTAATTTTTGTTTTCCTTATTTTTTTTTGTGTATACTCACTTACAGTATACTTGATGGCCTTTTTGGAATATATTTTTTTATTTCTAAAAAAATGGCATGTACTCTTTTGTATGTATTGATTAATTATTTTTTGTATACTTAAAAATTATATGTACACACTACCCCATTAGTATGCCTTTGTAAAATACGACTTCATTATTATTAAACATTTTTCTTGAAATTGATGCTTTCTAACCCCATGTCTACTTCTCATTGTATTAACAAATTTTATTATTGAAAAGAAACAAATAATCATGCACTGTATATTCATAAAGTTCTATAAGTGGAACATGAAGCATCAAATATAATTTTAGTTTTCTTTAAAAATGGATGGTTCATGATTTTTATTGGATCACAATAATTTAAGTTTTGTTAATAAATTTTAATGGCCTTGAGAGAGTGAATTTACAAACATTTAACTATAATTTGCATTCGAATTTTTATGTCTAGCATATTGGTTTAAGGTTGGAAGATCAATGAGGTGGGCTTTCACTTCTGTTGCATTTTAATGTTTGTCCTGGGGTCGCAATTTAAAGATGTATATGACAGTAGAGTGGAGGAAATGTAAAAGAAATAATGAGAAATGACACCTATCTCAATAATACACCCAATTGAATATATATAAATTGTTTCCTGTTGTGAAGCATGAAAAACTGAAATTATGTTCGTTGATTTAGATTTGCATTATATTTTATGGACATAACTCATTTTTCAGTTAATGGTGCTTTCAAATGTATATGCATGTGTGATTATTAAGTATTTGCGTAACCTCTTTGTAATGTGGAAGTTATAAGGCCAACATTTAAGTTTATTTTTTTTGCAGCCTGGTCCAAGAAACTGCATTTTGCAGTGTTACATCAAGCGTAATCGAAATAACCAAATGTATTATCTTTATCTTGGCTTAAATCCAGGTCAACTGATTAAATCTCTCTCTCGCTCTCTCTATGTTTTCTTGATATTTATACCCTCATTGTCAATCTCGCCTCATAGGCACCTGCAGTCGTTCTGAAGCCAAAAATTATTAAGCAACTAAAAACACCCAAAATAATAAACTGCATATAAGAGAACTTACACATTACTAAGAAGATCCTAATTCTATCTATATAAAAAAAAATGCGGGGCAATCCACATGTTGATTCCTTTCATCCTAAGAAACATAAAATCAAAGATAAACTATAAAAGTATTTATTAAGTTGGTGTGTAAAGATTTTAAACTTTAAATTTGAAGGAAAAATAAGTAATAATATACATTCTCAAAGTATTTGTAAATATATTAGCTAGTTGATCTATAATAAGAATATAAGTAATAATAATAGCTATATCCTAGATTTTCTCCTTAAGAAAAAATTAATTAATTTCTTTATATTTTTTTTACTAGAGAAATATTGAATTTGTGATTATTTGACTTACTGCTTGATTATATTGATAGATAACAATCAAAGAAATGATAGGAAATCTTATTTTATTAACTAGATGCTTGATCCAAAAAAAATTAATCGATAGTTGTGGGCATTGCTTTCTACTTTTTTTTTGACACTGGATTTAGAGATTATAATTTGTCTTATAATTTTTAGGAGTTTAGATTATCTACCAAAAAAAGAATAACTAATTTTTGATCTCATTTTTATGCAAGATGATGTCCAAAAAAAACAATACCAAATTTTTCTAGGAGTTTAGAGTATGCTATATAAAATTAAAAAAAATAACAAAATATATAAACTACATACGTTATATCTGATCTCATCAACAAAATATCTCAAATCTTTTAGAAATCGAGATACTTATTCCTAAGCTTTGATTGAGTTAAGGAGATTTATATTTTTTATCATTATTCGACGTAACATTGGATGAAATAATATTTTAGAAAGACTAAATATTTTAATATCATTAAGAGTAATACTAAAAAAATATTATAAAACAAAAGATGAGAATACAATAAAATCAATGACATAGAGCATTGAATATAATTTTTCTTCTTATTTTGTATAGTAATTAAAAGGTCAAGGTTAAAATAATTTATTGCAGGATATTTTAATTTTTTTGAAAATTTTATTTTATTATGAGAAAATTGAGCATGACACTTTCTTTCAAATTAAATATGATCATATGGATAATTAAGTATCTCAATTCACATCTCATTTAGAGTTGGACTTTGCAGCAATAATCTCACATGGACTAGAAGATTTCTTTTTCAAGAATATCACATTCTTTTCATCAAAAATAGAATTAACTTTTTTTTGAATTTGTTGACACATGTATTGGTTCTCTTCTTGAATAATCTATTCTTGTTGGAAGCCCAAAGGAAAATTCAAATGAATAAGGAATTACAAGATGTCTAGATGAAACTTTTAAATTCTTACATAGTTTGGATTTCTTAAAAGTGATGTATGCTCAAAAAAAGTATGTATGTATATATATTAGTGCTTATTAGTATTGTTTCAAAAGAGTTATATATATATATATATATATATAATGTGTGTGTGTGTATTCGAGTTGTGTGGTAATTAAGAAAATTATATTTATTATCTTGAGTATTTTCTCATCATGTTTGAAAAAGAGATCCTGAGTAAAGTATGTGCTTCCAAATATTATAGAGAAAAAACGAAGAATTTTTTTTTAAAAAATATCATATTTGAAAATACACATAATAGAAAAGAACTAAGGAAAATTTTTGGTGGATCAAGTAGTTGATAATATTGTATCTTCCTAAATATATTTTAGAATATTTTAATTATAAAGAATTACTATAATCATCTCAATTAAAATGTATTTTTATTCTATACAATTTTTTATTGGATGTACTAATACTAGAAGTCAATTGAATTATTTCATGGGTAATATAATAAATATTAAAGTTATCATATATATGTATGAATATTTTAAATTATTGTCATATCTAATGATTAAAATATCAGTTTCTATGGATATATCGATACTTAGATTTTATGAATATATTAGATATATCGAAATTTTATCGGTGTATATTTATATATGAGCACCAATCAAGAATAAATATATCAGTCTTGATGGATATAATGATATTTAGAATTTTGGGATATTTCAAAAATATATTGATAAATAAATTAGAAATATTTATCACCGATAGCATCTAATACGTTTGTTATTTTTATTAAATTTATTTTGATTTTTTCTTTAAAATTGATGAAAAATAAAAAAAAAATATTGAAATTTATTTCAAAAAAAGAAAATATAAGTATGATAAATATAATCATTAATAAAAATAATATAATAACTCAAATAATCTCTAAATATCTAAATCAATAAGATAAAATAAATTGATACTCATACAATTATGACTGACAAGATAAGAAATTTTGAGTTGATTTTCTATTTTATTAGTCTCACAGTCTAAAATATAAACATCTGTAATATCATGGTCCATCCTTCATAGTTTGGACATAATTGAATAATCAAGTAGACAATAAACAAAAAAAAATTATGAATGCCACTTAAACAATATTAGGATGTCTGGCCATAGAAAATAACACATACAAACTATGGGTGAGAATATGAGTGATTTGGGTGGGATCCTTGATCTGTGCTCTGATCTGCACCTCGCCAGAAGTCTAAGGGCTGCTGGACCAATCACATATCTCTATATTCTGCTCAGTACCACACCCTCACCACGCTGTGGCATATGCATCATGTGTGTTGCAATTCTGTCACACACCTACACTCTGCACCATGCATGACTGTCACATGTATGTCACCATACACGGTGCACGTGTAGTATGCCTGCATGATATTCCATTCATGTTTGACACGCCTGCACATACCCATCGCATGGGACACTTCTCACCCATGGTTTAAAATAAATTAAAAATACTGACTCTGATATCATATATAAATTCAATATACTATAAAACAATAAACTGCATATAATGAAACTCACTTTACAAGGAAGATTCTTATTATATATATAGAAAAAGAAAATGATTGGTCACTGGTCATTGAAACATAAAATAGAAGTTAGACTACAATGATTGGTCAGATTCTTTAATAAGTTTTTTTTTTTTTTTTTTGTTATACGTAAACAGATTTTTGATTTCCTTCTTTTCAGCAGCTATTGTTTAACTGATATGTATTTTCCTTGGTATTATGATAGCTTCGAATGATGATGGTAAGTTCCTTCTTGTTGCACGGAGGTGTAGACGTCCTATGTGCACAGATTATGTCATTTCTTTAAATTGTGATGATGTGTGTAAGGGCAGCAACACATGCATTGGAAAGTTGAGGTACAGATAAGCCAATGCGTTGCCCAAGTGGTCGACTGATAATCTCATCTGGTAATGTTCCATGGCTCTTTTGTGGCAGGTCCAACTTTTTGGGGACCAAGTTCGTTGTCCATGATGGTCAAATGCCAATCAGAGGAGCTAAATTTTCTAGATGTCATTCCACAAGGCTGGCGAATAGGAAGCAAGTCTCTCCTCAACTTCCAATTGGTAGCTATCCTGTTGTCCATATTACATATGAGTTGAATGTCCTGGGTTCAAGGTAAGAACAATCTCTCTCTCTCTCTCTCTCTCTCTTATTTTGCTTTTCTGGGGTCTATTTTTTGGGTTTAATTAAATGCACTAGTTCTATAATAAGCATTGTTCCTGATGCAAAAAAAAAGTTTGAATCTTTTTCGAGAACGTCCATTTTAGAAAGATTATAAATAAGCATCAAGACTCTCAGACACACACACACACACACACACACGCCCACATACATATCCATATATATTTTCTCTACGAATGTATATTTTCTGTATGGAATATTTTTTTGATTATTCAAATTCTATCTGCTAAATACACACCCATACACACATAATACATGCATTTGTGTTGATTGTATGATACTTTCTTTGAATTAGAGGCCCAAGGAGAATGCATTGTGTAATGGATGCCATCCCAGCCTCTGCTGTTGAGCCTGATGGAGTTGCCCCAGTTCCTACAGAAATATTCCATAGGCATTTAGAAACCACTTCATCTATTTCCTTCATTAGATCAAGGTCTAGCAGCGTAGACAATTTAGATGCCAGTCCTTCCTCTAAGGATGGCCTGCTAATCTTAAAGAATAAGTCGCCAAGGTGGCATGAACAACTCCAGTGTTGGTGCCTAAACTTCAATGGGAGAGTAACAGTGGCTTCTGTTAAGAACTTTCAGCTAGTTGCTTCTCCTGAAGATGAAACTGCTGGAGAAGGGCATGAGGGAATAATTCTCCAGTTTGGAAAAGTTGGGAAGGATGTGTTCACCATGGATTATCAATATCCTATTTCTGCTTTCCAGGCATTTGCTATATGTCTCAGCAGCTTTGACACAAAGATTGCTTGTGAATGATTCACTTTAATCCTGATACAGCTCCAGGTGATGTAACTCTTCATAATGTTTGCGTCTTCATTTTCGTGGTGGCATTTGATTCTGCTGATGCTGATCTTATGCAGTTCCAGTGCTAGATTTACGTGCAATTTCCGTTTTCTTTTGCATTTTATCTCTGAGTTTGCATGCATGAATATACATCATATATCAAGGCATTGTTGTGACTCTGTATTGCGATACTATGCTAACAAATGGGAGTTAAAAATTGGGGCAAATGATCATGGCATGGGCGCCCCTACAATAATTTTAACCCTTACACAGCCAACTGCAACCAAAAATTTAAGATCAAAGTTGTAAAGCACGACATGTTAAATCCCTTGGGGTTTGAACGTGGGGTGTTCCTTGTTTGATTGAAACCCTATGCATTTGTAGTTGCACTAAGTGTAATAGTTCTAATATTCTCTTCAAAGGATTCTCGGGAAAATTCTCATATAGTACGAGTGGATTTCGCTTATTTTTTTGTTTTTTTTTTCAATTATTTATGGAACAATTATATTTTATGTTTCTTGGTTTAAATTTTACCTAACTCTAAATAATTGGGTTAAAGTTTGAGATCTTTGATTTGATTGGTTTAGATGTTTATTTATTATCTATTTATGGGTCTAGAGGTTTCAACCCTGCCTTGCTAGATCGACATGACTTAAATTTTTTAGGCTCAATTGAGCCGGCCATCATGTTGTGCTGGACACGACATGGTTTCTTCCTTATGGGTTGTGCCGTCTCGTTGTACTATTCGATGGATATTTTTGTTATCCTATCTAACTGGATGAAAAAGTTATCGTCTGATCATCTCTGCATAAGGTGTTGTTCATTATACTTGAAGGCTTGCTAAAACTACCAAATTAAGGCACAACTTTTATTACTTTTTTGATTTGGTATAAATAATTTTACCATATTTAAAAATTATTTATTAGTTTTAAAATACAATAATTCAATTTTATTAAAATGTATCTAACATGTTATTATTTCAAATATATTAATATATGATAATGGAATAATGATGAACGGCGAACAAATACAAATTAATAGCCATGGAAAATTATTACTAAATATGAAAGTGAAATATAAATAACATTGTAAAATATAATTAATAAATATATTATTTATCTAAATTTATAAAATCAGGCAACCTCAAATAATTAGAATAAGACTTAGTTGATTATTATGATGATCTAGATTTATAGATTTATTATCTCAACTATCATTAGCTTTCTTATAGGTTAATTTGTCTTTTTTTTATTGATAAAAGAAAATGTATAATCCCTAAGCTGGATCCCACTAGTTTATGTTAGAATAAGATATGAAAATGGGTAGGGTGGTTGCTTCTGCAAAAGTGCCAACCTGGCATAATAGAACATGGCATGGATTGCCTGTGGCATAGGTGCGTGCTTGCACGACTCAACATGATTTGTCAGCATACCTGGGCTGAGTTTGGCTGGAGTCCAATGGCAAGATGGTTGTGCTCGTGTTGTGACGCTGCCCTTGTGAACCTGTGACCCGAGCACATCATCACATATAACAGAGTGGATAGGTACTGATGACATTATCGTGCAACCCGACCTAACCCAAAGTCTTCTTGATGCAATGTCTATTCAAACCATTTCGTCAAAACTATTTTTTTGCAGTGGTTTGACTGAATACAGTAGTTTGGTTCTGTCCAGTGGTCAAAATAAACAATATATATTAAAATTTACCCTAATTAGTTTATCTATAAATACATAAAATTTAAATTTATTTTGATATAAATTACTTGAATTTCTAATATTTTCTAAAGGTCATATTTGGTACAAAAGCTCCTACTTAGTGCAAGGTATGAGAGAGTTAATAATTCAATAGTCTTATCCTTAAAAATTAGAGTCTATATATATCATGGATTTTTTCTCTAATTTTTTGAACTTAAGAAAAATTTATTAATTTTAAATTTAACATCGACTGAAGTATTGGATAATAATTCTGTAAAGGGGGGTGTATTATTTGTTAAGTTGTAGGTATTTATTTTTATTTTTATTTGATGGCTATTATTATTTTATTTTTCATTCTATTATTATAAATTTAGATTAGCATAGATAATTTTTTTAATATTTAAAATGAATCTTAGCGAAATAGATAAAAATGAGTTTAATATTCCTGGGGATTTAGATTTAGAAATTATAATTTCATCTATTTGTCTCATCGACTTTTTCAATTTCTATTGTATTTGTCGTTGTTTCATTGGCATAACATGATAACGATGCACTAGGATTCTAGATGGGTGATCACAATCAAAAAATAAGTTTTTTTCTTTGAGTTTTATATTTTATTTTAAGATAATTTTGTCTCATTAAAAAAATAAACGATAAATCCTTATTTCTAGATTGAGTATGAGTACAAAGATAAAGATCAGAGCTATTATGTTGAAAGCTTGTAAGCTTTAGTGTAATTATTACTCATTGGAAGAGCTGAGCCTTTTAATTTAGAGATTGACTGTACTTTATTGTAATAGTTTGATAGCTCAGTATAATATTGCATCTCAAGAGAGAATGAAGTATATTTAGTGTCGTTGCAATTTCAATTAGTAGAAGATTCAGGATGACTTGATAGCTATCGTCTACATGCTTGATAATGAGTATACTGTAAACAATTTCATGAAGTTGCATAAAGGATCACAATTATTTTTTTATGTTTTTAAAACTGAATATTTGTGGCATGCCCATACCAATTTGAAGGGGTGCAATGAGGTTTAATCTCAACTTGAGGATGTATGTGTAATGTTAATTCGATTTTTAATTAATAAAAATGAAATTATATTTTCTAATTTCTCTTCTCTCTCGCTCTCTCTCCTTGATTCTTCTGAAGCCCCTAACTTGGTATCATAGATGATGAGGGGTTGTGGGAGAATGAACGTAGGTGATACATGTTGATGTGCATGGTGAAGTATTGTGTGCCACTATTGGATACAGCGTTCTTCTGCATTTGACTCTAGTAATGGTGGTGTTAATAGCGTGTTAGTGAGGTGAAATGGTGGTGTCATGGTCGTATGGTGAATTCATGTTGGTGTCTACGATGTTTTTTTGTGGTGGTTTCCTCGGTGCTTTTCATGGTGGTTCTGTTGGTCATGCTGTGACACTGTTATAGTGGTGTTGTGTGTAGTGGCTGTGCCATGGTGGTGCTAGGCCATGTTATGTCCTGTGATTTATTAGAGGATTGCTTAGGTATCACACACTGTGACCTCAGTAATGATCTGTGTTCACAAGCACACATGGACGTGCATGCTACAGTGCAAGCCTCCATGCACTGTTGTCACACATCCCTTGTGTCTGACTGGCATGAATGCCCACAATGTCGACTTCACGAAGAGGTGGATGCACCTCAATTGCGTGTTAGTAGGCACAGTTGTGTGGTGTTTTTTTTTGTGTGGCATTAGGTGTGACAATGGGTGCGACAATAGGAATGATTTCTCGTGTTTTCCTAATTTTAAGGATTAAGAATTGGAAATCCTAATTTTAGATTAGCAGGAATATTACACTTTTCCTAATTTTAGGATATTTTTCATGAATGTTTTTTTTTTCATGAATAAAGGTTTAAAATTGAAAAACCTTTAGAGGGGCAAAATGGTATTTTTTTTTTTATTGATTGTTGTGTTACAATATCATTTTGCAGATGCATGCCATTTTTTTGCTAGTGCTTAAATTGTAGGAAGAATGGATATATCAGAGTGCTACACAATTTTAAAAGAGATAAGCTGATTATTAATGTTATCCAAGAGTGTTTATAGAGTCTTTTTGTTGAAAAGGATATTTGTGATTTCTCCTTTGTAGGGAAATAATGTATTTCTTGTTTTTCAGGTGCTAAAGTCCTTGTATCTAGTTTCAATTTAATGTTTTAGGATTATTAACTCTAGAAAAAAAAATACTAATATTATAAATTATCTTTTTTTTTTGAACATTATAGTAATTAATGATAATTCTTTAAAAATTATTATATATTATAATATTCAGTTTGATTTTTTATTTCTTTTGTCTGTTTTGTTTATTAATGATTTTTTATTAGTTTTTTTATAAATGATTTAATTTTGATTTTATTCTTTTTTTTTAGATTTCATTTATAAGATTGGAATATATTGAAGAATGTTTCTTTGGGACTGACTCGCTAAGCATGGTGGAATGTATGTCTTTTCTGATACATTAAGATCTCGTGATGGGTATTTGAGTGTGTTGATTTGTTTGTTTATTTATTTTTAACTTGATCATTTATTATTAGCCAAAGTTTTGACTATTTTATATCTTTAAGAATATTTTTATCTTAGAGTGTGAGATATGTCAGTTAGGAAATTATATCATAGTTTTTTATCGTAGATGCCAGATTAATGTGAGTAAATATTTATTTGATTTGGTATACTTAGATGTTTGAAGACTTAATAAAGATGCGATCAGATATGATTATATGTATTTAATTATTTTTATTGATGATTATTTAAATTATACAAGGATATTTCCTTTTAATGTTAGGTCATATTTATTTTTTATTCTTTGGATATTTCATAAAATAAAAAAAAATTATTTGATAAAAACAATTTAATATGATGTGATAATATATTATAGTATATGTTAGACAATTTTTCAACACATTATTTTTTATCATTTCTCAACATGTGCCTTTTTAGATTATGCATTATGGATAGATTACATTTAGTTTATCTCATAGAATTTTAGAATTACTTGGCCTATAGGTATCCAATAGAACATATTGGATCGGGATGGTTCACTGACCTTTGGTTTAAATGGTTCATGTAAGCTTGTGTCGGGTTAGGTTCAATTTAGGTTACAACCTGGCACACATCTTAGTTTGGCTAGCTTAAGTTAACCGTAGCCTGCATATAGCCCAGCCACTGCTAGCTTGTCTGTCCTAGCCTTTTATAGAGGTGTCTATGGGGCTGTGTGGGGATCACACGATAGGTGGGATGAAATTATTTTTGCATACAATGCACCCAGGGTTGTAACCAGCCGAGCTGCTCGCGAGCTGCTCGGCGTTTGGCTCGTTAGAAGCGTGCTTGAACTCGTTTATTAAGTTAAACGAGTTGAGCCCGAATATCATTTTGAGATTCATAAGTTAAATGAGTCGAGTCCGAGCATCCTCAAACTCGGCTCGTCAGCTCGTATATAGGCTCGTGAATAGGCTCGTGAATAGGCTCGTGAGCAAGCTCGTTAACCAGGCTTGTGAACAAGCTCGTGAACCAAGCTCGTGAACATGAAGAATGCTTGATGCACAACAAATTTTTCTTACAAATGAACATGATGAATATTTTAACTCTTGAACTTTAATCAAGTTAATTGAATTTTTATTATCTTATCTTTTTAATTTAGTTGTATGTTAGCTATTTTAGATGAATATTTTCTTTAATTCCCGAACATCATTTTGAGGCTCGTAAGTTAAACGAGCCGAGCCCGAGCACCCTTAAACTCAGCTCGTCAGCTCATAAATAGGCTCGTGAATAGGCTCGTGAATAGGCTTGTGAGCAAGCTCGTTAACCAGACTCATGAACAAGCTCGAGCCTTCTCCTTTAAAACCGAGCCGAGCCGAGTCTGCCTAATACTCGGCTCAACTCGGCTCGGTTACACCTCTAAATGCACTAATCTGGATATTCTGCAATTTAGTGGAATACGCATGCTAGCAATGAACTTATCCTTACCTTACTAAAATTGAGAGGAGGAAAAAATGTATCTTATGCATTATCATTATCACATTCTGGGTTTATATATAATATAAAATTATCTTGCAGCTGTATTAAAAATTATGGAAGGAAAGTCTTGTACACAATGATACATATATACTATAATCATACATAGTATTTGACACTGAAAAATAGTGTGTATAGAATTGACAAAAATAAATTTTGATCGGGTTTTTGTGAATATGACATGGTTCTTATTAATTTTAATTTCTTTGACATTTCAATTTCTTTGTTTTTTAAATTCTCATAAACAAGGTTTTTGTTTATTTCAAGATGCTTTGTGCGATTGAGTCGTATTGGATTCTCATTAATCTTAATTATTAATTGGTTTTCACAAAACATTTCAAAATAATCTCATTAACCCAAAATATTCATTCATCATCATCATCATCATATTTAATATACGTGATCCCTAATCATTTGTTCAAAGACTTCAGTGAGAAGGATTCCAAAAAATTTGCAAACTACCCTCTCCAGTAATCTCTCTCTCTCTCTCTCTCTAGAGTAAATGTTCTCCTTTACGTCAAGAGTAAAGGAGAACATTTACAGTGGGTACTTGGGGAATTAAAGCGTGCTCGTTTGCTTTTTACAATTCCATTAATTCTGAATTTTGTTTTATAGACTCATTTACAGTCAAGTGGGTATTTTCCAAGAGGGAGACATATGATATGCCATATGTGTTGGGCTGGACAGGCTGGGTTGGCTCAGCATGACCTTAGCCAGGTGGGCTGTCCCTTGGCACTGGTCCATGCTCGGGCATGGGTCCAACATGACAGAGGTATCTAAGTCCTATACCCAGGTCTGGGTCTGGGTGCATCCCAAATTCCTGGCCAGGTTGGGTTGCTTTTTTTAGAATGGTAGGTCACCTTGGTCCAACTGAATTGAGTGCGAAATGTTTATTAGCCCGTGAGAATGATCGTGACCCAAAGTTGAAAGAAATAGTGGGACTAAGAACATATGTTGTTTGGGAAGATGAAAAAGTTGTTAATAAGGAATGATAATCAACCAAATATGTTAGTTGTTTGGTGACTCATTTTGAAAGAGTATCGATCAAGGGGGAGATAAATAGATGTGTCAAATGGGACGTGCTAGTCTTAAGTGAATTTTTTTTTGCTGGCCTAGCTGAGCCATCGGGCAGGCTCGACATGCCCTCAAAAATGTGCAGCTCGGTCACTTGTTGGGAAAACTGGGTTGTGTCGGATCAGGTCATTAATGAACTTAACATGAGCTGGCTCAAGGCATGAGCCGTTTTTAACACGAGCTCATTGTTAACCCCAAGGAAGCACGGATACGGCTCCCTATAGGCGTGTCCTCGTGTCGGACACTCGGACACGTGGACATGGTACGGACACGACACTGATATGTGTCCGATATGCCACGTGGCGTATCGTTGATCAATCCGTATCCGATACGCCACGTGGCGTATCGGAGGGATGTGTTGGCTGTCGTATCCATGCCGACAATGCCCGACGATGTCGCACATTATGGTCAATGGTTGATTTTGTGAGGTGGTGCAAGTGAGCGCGATTCTATGGGGCGGCGGGGGTTGGCGCAATTCTTTGTTGGGGGCAGGGGCGGGCGCGATTTTGGGGAAGCAGGGGGCGAGCACGATTTTGTGGGGATGCATGGGGTGGGTGTGATTTTTGGGAGGCAAGGGGCGCGCGTGATTTGTGAGAGGCAGGGCACGATTTGGGGGGGGGGACTGATTTTTATAAAATAAAATATTTTTTATTTTATAAAATAAAAAAATTATATTTTTATATAATATAAGATTATTATTAAATATTATTTTATAAAATAAGATAATTATAAATATTATTTTATAAAATAAAATAAAATATTTTAATTTTATAAAATAAAAAAATATATATTTATTTAATAAAATATATTATTTTATTTGATAAAATATTTAATGTTTATAAAGAATAATTTTTATTTTTATTTTTATTTTTTTTATCATGTCATATCCTAGTTGTATTTGTATATTAGTTTTTTTAAATTTATCGTATCCCCGTATCGTATTTTCATGTCTATGCTTCTTAGACTAACCCAATCAAGCACGTGGATGGTGATACATGTCAAGAACATGTTATTTTAGGCAATTCATATATTGTATATTACCAACATCACTATATTATGTTTTTTTAAAATTTTGAATTATTAAGTATTTATTAAATTTAATATATTTTATAATATCATTTTGACAAGCCAAGCTAGAAATCTTATGATTTGTGATTGAATATTTATTTATATATAATATACTAGTTTATGATTTTTCATAAATTTAAGCATAAAAAATATTAATAATTAATCTAGTCATTAATTTCTCTTGCAAAACTGTGATTCTAAATGAAGACTATTTATTGAATACAACATCTAGTTTGTCAACTATTTTATTGTCCCGCGCAAAGATTGGTTATTTTTTTGTGTTGGACAATAGGATAAAATATTTTTCTTACTCTATTCTTTTTTTTTAATAAAATTATAATTAACTAAAAAATTTAGACTATTTGCACTAATCAATATTTTAGTATAAAAAATAAATAAAATTAATTTTTTAAAAATTAAAATAAATCTTATTAGAACTAATAATAATATTTTTTATTTTTTTAATATTATAAAAGTAATTGTAGTAGAGATAAGATTTGGTTGTTGATGATAAAAATAAATCATGACAACATTTACTTGAAGAGAGAGGAAAACATTAAGAAATTAGATTTGTATGTCTCTATTTATAGGAAAATAAACATTTTTATAAAAGATTTTTTATTCAGCTCGATGGTCAAAATCTGACCATTGAATTCTATCAAATAGTTCACTAAGTCATTGCCAGCTTATCGAGGTAACAAATGGGTTGGGTGGTCCTATCTGACTCACGACACGACCTGGGAAAAATGGGGTTCACAAGACCCTGCATATCCCTTTTGCACGGGCCTAGCACGGCTTGCTCGCCACAATACCATGTCACATGCCGCAACTCGATTGAATGGCTTGCCCAAGTGGATTTTGGGCCGAGTGACAAATCATACCCATGTCGTGTTTAGGTAGAGGTGTCAAACGGGACGTGCCGGGCCGGCCTGACCCGTTTTTTTTTGAGCACGGACGTGCTTTCGTGCCGGCCCAGGCAGGGCACGGTTAATGTACCATGTCGTGCCTGGCCTGGCACGGTTTAAAAAAGTCGGGCCCGGCAAGGGGAACACCGAACACGGATGAACCCGTGCCGGTGTGCCGTGCCACAGGCACCGTGCCGGCCCGGCCCGGTAAGGCTTGTGCCTTACCCGGGCACGGGCAGTGGATTTTTTCGTGCCGGCCCAGGCACGGGCACGGGATTTTCTCGTGCCGGCCCGGCCTGGTTGACACCTTTATGTTCAGGTTGTTGTGGGTCAGGTAGAAATTTGTCTCGAGTTTGGCATGTGCGATCACGCACTGAACATTGTAAGACTTAGTTGTGGGTTGGGTCGGCTATTTCAGTTGTGGCATGCGACGTCACATGCCTAAGTGATGTGACCTATCAACATTAGTTGTTGTATTTGCTATTTGATTACCAATGGTCATAATCTTCACTATTTAATTATTTATGATTCTCAAAAATTTAAAGTTATTTATGACGTACCAAAAAGTTAACCATTGGCTGTTGCTAATGGTTACTCTTAAAAAAAAAAATTATAATAGTTTTATTAATTTCCTCTATTTGATTATTTTCTTCTCTATTTGATTATTTATGATACTCAAAAAAT
Organism: Sapria himalayana; assembly: GCA_029783825.1. Taxonomy (NCBI): domain Eukaryota; kingdom Viridiplantae; phylum Streptophyta; class Magnoliopsida; order Malpighiales; family Rafflesiaceae; genus Sapria; species Sapria himalayana. The sequence continues at coordinate 2,555,040 of JAREIK010002147.1, forward strand.
CCAAGTTATATTTAGTTAATTGTATAAAATATAATTCTGAATGATTGCTAATGGTGTCTGGTCTGCCAAATTATGTAAGTGTTGTATTAGCTAATTGCTGGTTTATTTTTGCAAGGTATGTGCATATTATATATATATATATATATATATATGTTTTAATTTTATATAATTGAGTCATCGAGAATATTATAAATAACAATACATTTAATTTGTTCTACATCTACTAGTTTTAATGAAAATGAAATTATCAAATTGAACACCTAAAGAGATGCACATAACTATATGTCAAAAAATATGGTGAATTATAGATCATATGAAAATACAGTTTAGCTGGTATGTCATTAAATTTGATTTTACTTTAGGTTCAGTGGTTCATATCTTTGAAACAATGAGTTCATCAGAGAAAGAATAACTTATATGATTATTACTAATGAGGTGTTCACATAAATTTTTGAAAGATCATAGATTAATACTTCACAAGCAAAAATATATACAACACGCATATCTTTAGATTCATAGATATGCATAATGGAGTGATATCGATAATATTCTATATATGAATTATTCATAATGATGTGTATTTTGTAGAGGTGTCAAACGGGCCGGCCCGGCACGGCCCGACCCATTTTTTTAGGGCACGAACGTGCTACCGGGCCGGGCACGGCACGGTTCCTGTACTGTGCCGTGCCCGGCCCGGCACGTTTAAAAACATCCGGGCACGGCAGGCCGTGCCGTGCCGGGTCGGGAGTCAGGACCTTGGGTCGGGATCCAATCAGACCCGACCCGCGGTCTTTTTTTCGGGAGGGGCCGGGTCACGCCCACGCGTGCCCGCGTGAAACCGGCACGGGAAGAACCCGTGCCGCCGTACCGGGCCATGCACGGCACGGCTCGTGCCTAACCCGGGCACGTCACGGGCCCGGGAATGGTTTAAAAACGTGCCGGGCCGGCCTAGGCACGGCCGAACTGTGCCGTGCCTCTTGCCGGGCCGGCCCGGTTGACACCTCTAGTATTTTGCATGTAATTGTTCATCATATTAATTTTAATTGAAAATTAAATATAAAAATATTAGAATTTCTTAAGATATTATTAATGTCAATTTGACGAGCCTTTTTAAGGAATACAAATTACAAAATAAAATATATAATATCAAATTTAATTATGTTATAAATAATGATGTCAAAATATATTTATTTGTAATAATAATCATTGAGCATCTCCTAATTAAGATATTTTATATTAGATTCATGTATTACATTATAAATTTAATAATACAAGCTAGATTAAAATTAATTTTTTACTCATTATAATATATTAAAATTTTTATAAAATTTATTAAAATGTTTAATAAACTAGAAGAATATTATAATTTAAACTTTTAGTTACCAATGTATTATATCTGATTTTGTGAATAATAATAAAATTACATAAGTTATAATAAATGAATCTCATTGAGATAAAATTTTTATTTTTAAAATTTTTTTTATGATGTGATGAATTTTTGTTTGTTCGTATATATTTTTATATTTTATTATGTTTTTAAGTATATATGCAGCATAAGTAGAGGTGTCAAATGGGCTGGGAGTCCCGGGCACAACTTGGTTCAGCAATGTTTGGCCCAGCACAACACAGTCTAGATTTGTGCCTCATGTCGGGCTAGGCATTACTAGTGTACCTGACATGGTGGCATGGTAAACCTGCTTGGGTCATCACCCGATGGGCTCTTGGTCGGTAGGGCATCCGGGCAGTCCTATTTTGTTAAAACAATTGGTTACGTGACCGATTATAATTGATTGGCCTATAAACTGGCCACTTGTCACACAATGGGTAATGTGACATTGTTGGGCATGGCTGTGCACTTCGTTGTGCCACTGTACCGTAATGGGTTGGTGGACCATGCTGTGCCAGGCACGACATGAAAATTTAATCGTACCATGCATGGCATTGCATGGTATCATGGATGTGCCTTAAAAAATGGGTCATACTGATATTGCACAGTCAGTTTAACACCTCTAAATATAAGTAGTTAGTTTAAATAATATATAAAATACTCATATTTTATTGATATAATTATTGAGATGAAAAAAAATATGATATATTTTAGTCAACTATGTTACCATTTTATTATGATATTTGTATTAGAGGTGTCAAACAGGCTGATCCGAGCTAGCCCAACCTAGTTTTAGGTGGCTCAACGGGCCACTGTGCCATGCCTGACACGACATGATACAATAACTCTGTTGTGCTTGGCTTGACATGACTTCATCACAGTAGGCCCAGCATGGCCCGTCGGCCCGGTTATGATGAAACAGTGCTTGGTCGGGCCTAGATTGGCCAATTCTCGCTCGTTCGGGTTGGGTAGGTGGATGGTTTTTAGTTATTTTAATTATTTTTAATTATTTTAATTATTTTAATTATTTGAAAATTTTTATTGTACATTTTAATTATTGGCCAATGGGCCTAGATTGCCCATTGGCAGAATTTGAGTCAAGTTTGGACTAATTTGAAAATTTTTAATTATATTAATTTAGAATATTAAAAATATTATACATTTTAATTATTCAATTCTTAAAACATAATTACTTAAATAATTTTTAGTTAATAGTTAATTGTTAAATTAAAATAAATAATTAATTCTTTAAATTTTATTTTATTAAATTTAATAATATATAAAGTTTATTATAATAAACAACTAAAATTTTAAAATTAAATATATATGAATTAATAAAACATAAATATTAATAAAAACCAATGCAGATCACAAAATTAATATTCAAGAATTAAACATCATTTAAAGTAATATGATAAAAAAAATAAACAAATACAAATATAATGTAAATAAGTAAATCCAAAAAAAAAATGAAAATTATTATCAGCAGATAGTTTTACAACAAATGATAAATCAAAATGATAATATATGTCAAAGATAATTTTTAGATGTGGACTTAGGAATCCTATGATATGCAGGCTGAAAATATATCTGCATAATATAGATTGTTCCTTTTTTAAAAACTATTTAAAAAAATATTTTTTTTGATTTTTTTTAATTTTTTTAATTAAAAAACGGGCAAATTTTTTAGGATTGTCGGATTCTGCTCTATAACTGTTGAAGGCAAAATCAAATGAATTAAATTTAAATATTTTAATTCTTTTTTAACCGTTGGGTCGGTTCAATCGACGAACCAACCAGAATGGTCGTTGGTTCTAGATCGATTTCTAGAATAATCAGCCTCAGGTCTGGGGTTGGGGAAAAATGATCACGGGTCAGGTCGGTCGGGTTACGGGCCCAATGAAATTTTGGATCTATCGGGCTTTGGTGGGGTTGGGTCGGGGTACCGCTTGGTTCATGCCGATAATCTATGTTCATGGACCATGGTACCAGGCCGTACTAGGCCTAGAGGTGTCAACTAGGCCGGGCCGACCTGGGCCCGCCATGGTTCAGTCGTGCCCGTGCCTGGCTTTGCATGCTATAGTGCCATGCTCCCGCCCATCATGCCCTGCTAGGCACATGGGCATGACATACATTACCATGCACCGAACGTGGTCAATACGAGCTGACTCCCAACAGGTGAGGCTCGCCGAGCCCTGAAAGGGCGAAGTCGCATGGTGGCACGGTGGTGTACCGCAAAAATCCTAATTTTTTTTTAAAAATTAGGGTTTTGTCCAACTTGAACCAGGCCGAACCCGATGGTTTTCCGGCCGTGGGCCCATGCATTGGCCGGCACTGTACAGTAATTATGCCGGGACATGCACAACATGGTTACTGTATCATGCTGTGCTTGGCTCGACACGGTAACCCTGTCGAGCAACCCAAAACTGGGTCGGGCTGGGCCGTCGGTTTGACACCTCTAGCTTGGCCCGATACGTGATTCAGTTGACCTAGGCATGACACAACACGAGCCATGCTGTGAGCACGCCAGACACGGGCATGAGTATGGCTCCGTATCGTGGCGGGCTAGGCATGGCCGAGTCGAGCTGGGCTCAGGTCACCAACCAATTTTGACATCTCTAATTTGTATGAATTTTAGAATAAAAGTTAAATAAGTTAAAAATATTATCATATTAATATGTATTTGTATTAATTAACTATAAGAATTAGAATATAAAAATTATGAGCAATTATACAATTTTTATAAATATTATGAAAATAATATTGTGAATTATTGTTTATGAATATAAATGTTTATGAAAATAATATTATGAATATAAATAATATTATGATATTTATATATTGATTATTATTTATGAATAAATAATGTAGTTCGTCCAATAGATGTGAATTATTAAAATATTTATATTTTATTTATTGTTTATTATTGTACACTATTGATGTAAAATATTTTTTACGTGTTGAGTTTTGAATAAATCTTGTGAATTCATTTTTGTCACGCTATCTGTGGTGTTTAAAAAGATGTATGAATGATTCATCAAATTTTAAATGATGAATTATATAAAAAAAATTAAAAATGTACCTATCAAAATCATAATTAGGCAAATGATAATAATGATATAAGTTGAGGAGCAAGACCACTAATAATAATATAAATTTTATTTATAATGATCAAGGATATTCATTGTTCCTTTTCAATATAATTATAGTTTCATAGAATTTGAAATTAGCTCATTATGTTTTAATTAAAAAAATTTGTTTTTTTAAAATTGTTATTAAAGTTAGCTACAAGTACAATTTGTTATTGCGCGCACACACACACTCACATATGTATGTGTGTGTGCATGCATATGAGCATAGTTTTTAAATGTATTTTTTTAATGCCTTGATACGTGCCTCAAGGTGAGATATTCGTAAAACGCCCCAATGCATAAAAAAAGTGTCGGCTTGACAAAGCTCTTCGAGCTCCATGATGGAGCTTGACGGAGCACCTCGAGCTTCACCGTGGAGCTTGACAGAGCTTCACGCAAGCTCCATTGAGCTCGACAAAGCTCCTAGTGCTCCACGATGGAGCTTGATGGAGCTCTTTGAGCTTCACCTTGGAACATGACGTAGCTTCACGCAAGCTCTATCGAACTCGACGAAGATTCATGCAAGCTCCATTGAGCTCGACGGAGCTTCATGCAAACTCCATTGAGCTTGACAGAGCTCTTGGTGCTCCATGATGGAGCTCCACACGAGCTCCATTAAGCTCGACGGAGCTCTACGAGCTCCGTCGTGGAGTTCTTTGGAGCTAGAGAAGTTAAACAGGCCAGGCTAGTACAGCTCGGCTCGTCTCGAGGCAAGACATGATTCTACCGTACCTAGCCCGGCATGGCACGGGAATGATCCATGCTCGTGCTCGTGCAGGGCCTGTTCATGGTACGGCTTATGCCATGCCATGCCTAGGCCAACTAGGCCGCATGCTGGGCTAGGCACGACTCGATACCAAGGCCCATGGGCACATCATCTCGTCACGAGCTGAGATATGCCCGATACACCCATCTCGACGGCCCCAACTTGATCCTGAGGTCAGACGAATCCGAATTTTTTAATCGGCCCAAACTTGACCCACAGTCTTTTTTGACTCGAGTTCGAGGCCCTTGACACCTTTGCCTCCACTGACTACTATATTCCAAAAGCTGAAGTTTCTGGAATGTGAACTGTTCAGGTTAGTTTGCCAGTCGAACTGACACAATGATAATAAAAAAAATCAATCTAAGCTGTTGGATTTTGCCTCTAACGGCTATGGTACATAATCCGACGGTCCTAAGGATTTTGCCCATTTTTTAATAATTAAAACTAAAAAAAAAATACTTAAAAAAAATTCTTATTTAATCTATAAAATTCATCCTCATTCTAAGGTTTATGTTTTAAAATTATAAATCTCCTGCTCTTTTTTTTTTCTTTCTAATTTTCTCTCTTGGGATTTTGGCATTTCGCATTTCAGGATTTAGCTTTGATGTGGATTGTGCTGCACGTGTGGTGCAGACATAAAAAAAATTAAAATTTATGCATCATGGTTCACGAATCACAAGTATTTTTTTATTAATTAGTTTATTAAGTATAATATTATTAAATTTTAAATATTTTTTTCTTTAGTTTAGTCTCTCTCTAGTCTAAAAATAAAAAAAATAAAAAAATGACAAATAGTAATTTAAATTATGAAAACAAAATTAATTATAATTTAAAAAATAAAAATTCTATGGAAAAGTTAGAGACTGTTGAAACTTTGGTTTCTCTGGTCATCTTACCCAAAATTACCAAAAAAATAAAAAATTAGAAGAAATTCAGTAGTTTAAGTTCACTTTAATATAATAAAATAAATAAATATTAGGAGTGTCGAAGAAGGATCTGTACAGCGTAAATATTATAAAAAAAATTTTAATCTGTAAGAGTTCGTGTAAGACTTGGCACCTTAAGAGGATGTTAAACTATACACCAAAAAATATGGTACATTAGATCCTAGGTAAACTTAATGTAGTAGTAGATTTTTTGAGGATGGATCCAGTTCATCTCAAAGTTTACTCATTTCACATATCGCAATGAGTTGGGGAGGAAAGACATGACTAAACTGATCACCATGATGAGTATTTTCATTAGATTTTTAGAGGATCCAAGGGTAGTCAGTATCATGCAAATATATTTTTAGCATGCATATCATATGATTCTTTAGTTCATATATAGGAATGATATACTAAAATATTATAAGTTATAAAAATAAATAATAATTAATAAAAATAGGAAATTTAGAGGAGAGGTGTCCATGACATCTCATATATGGACTAATTACGATAATACAATTAATGCACGCCTCACGCTCGCTATATAGTTTCTAAATAGATACTAAATAATAAAATTTTAGGATTTTCTAAGATTCTTCATCATCATGCTGACCTGATTATTTTTAAGTGCATTATGAAAATATTTAGAAAATACAAAATTTTTTAAAAAAAAATTCTAATATCATATTTGATAATGTATCTAATAATAAAGTAGTGATTAATATGTTTGTTAGGAATAATTGAGATGAATTATTAGGAGAGATTTTTTACGTTAGATGCATGTGTCACGTGATTAACTTAATAATAAAAGTTGGGATGAAGGTATGTGCCCCTACTTGAAAAAATATACGCAACTCACTAAAATATATTCATACACTTCCTAGACAACATGAGTTTGGTGTTTCTGTTTATCAGCGAATCTTAAGAAGAAAAAATTTTAATCAAATGTAAGACACCATTAAAATTATATTTTTCAGATATAGAGTCGTGTGTTGGATACGAATACGTGATATTCGACTACTCCAATAGTAAAAGTGACGAACTTTTTATTGGTGACATTGATTGAGCTTCAAAAATTTTATTTATGAAATTTCTAAAAATTTTTTATGACACAATAAACATGTCTGTCAGTTTATATTTTCTAGATTTGTATTGTACTCATAGTTGTGAAAGGCACGCTTAAGGCGCACTCAGGCTCAAGGCACAATCACTCCCTAGCTATAGCGCCTCACTTTCCAAGGCATGCGCCTTACTGAAGAGGCACACCTTATATACTATAGTTTTTTTTTAAAAATATATTTATTCTCAAAATTTATAATTATATATTGAAATTTATATAATTTTATTTATTTTTTTCATCAAAATTTATTTAAATATTAGTAACATTTATTTTTTTATCGATAGAATCATATTTAATAAAAATTTTTGTGTATCTAAAGTCACATTTCACTTCACAAAAGCTCACGCCTTAGGTGTGTCTTGCGCCTCAAGGCTCCAAGAAACCTTTGTGCCTTGGTGTGCCTTGTGTTTTTTAAAACTATGATTGTACTCAGGTGTATATGTAATATTAATAGCATGTTTATGAAGTATTAAAATGACTTGACACTTAGCGATATGGTCGTAGAGATGAAAACCAAATACTTAAAGTATTACTCTATTTTATCTTTTTATTCTCTGGTTGCCTGCATGGATCCTAGGGTTGAAGTGAAAGAGATGGAGAATATTGTGACTTATATTTTCTCGTGCATGAACTTAAAAGATCCACATTAAGTGTTTATTCACGAGAAGTTAACTGAGTTCTTCACATACTATAATACTAGATTAGAGGTGTCAAACGTGCCGGGCCGGCCCGGCCCGGCACGAGGCACGACACGGTTCGGCCGTGCCTGGGCCGGCCCGGCACGTTCAAAAACCGTGCCCGGGCCCGTGCCGTGCACGGGTGAAGATGGACCCGTGCCGTGCCTGGCCCGGCACGACATGCCGGCACGGGTCCATCCCGTGCCGGTTCACGCAGGCACGCGTGGCACTGGCGGCGTGCCACGCGTGCCGTGGGGTGAGTCGTGACCCATCCGGGCCCCCCCCCCCCCCCCCCCCCCCCCCCCCCCGCCGGTAAAAAGACCGCGGGTCGGGTCCAAATAGACCCGACCCGCCGTCTTTTCTGCCAAAACCCGAATCCAAAAAAATTTCCAACAGAAAAAAAATTTTTTTTTTCAAACTTGAGCGATTTTCAGCCCTTGGATTCGCCTCCAACGGCTAGGGGGCAGAATCCGACGGTCCTCGTGATTCTGCCCCTTAAATATATTAAAAAAATTCAAAAAATTAATAAAAAAATATTTTTTAAAAAAAAATAAAACTTTATTTAGCCTATAAAATCTACCCCCCTCCCTATAACATTTTATGTTTTTCAAAAACAAAATCTCTCAATATTTTCTCTCTCACATAAACCGTGCATCTCTCTCTCGGCCCTCGTGAATTTGATTTCGGCTTGGATTTTCGTGAAACTCAACTTGAGTTTTGAACATCAAAGCTTCCTGCGGTGCACCTTGCACGTGAGTGACCTCATTACTTTTACCGGGTAATATAATTTACTTTTTTTGTACTTTCTCTCTCTAAAGCTTCTCTCTCTAGAAAAACTTACGAAAAATAAAAAATGACAAATACACCTAACACGTATTTAAATTTGGAAAATGAAAATGTTAGTGTTACACAGACGTCCGTGGCTCCTGAAACTTTGGTTTCTCCTGTTGTCTCAGCCCAAAGTTCTAAAAAACAAAAAACTAGGAGGACTTCTGTAGTTTGGACACATTTTAAAATCATAATACAAGTAGATGTTAGGGGTGAGGAACATGAAATAGCACAGTGCAAATATTGTATGAGACTTTTAACATGCAAGAGTACATGTGAGACTGGGCACCTCAAGAGGCATGCTGAAATATGCTCCAAAAAATATGGACCGTTAGATCCTAGGCAAACCCAACTTGGCACTACATTTTTTGAGACTGGATCGAGTTCAGTCTCAAAGTTTACTCCCTTCGTATACTCCAGCGAGTTGGGTAGGGACGGCATGACCAGGCTCATCACATTGATGGGTCTTCCGATCAGATTTTCAGAAGATCCGAGGGTAGTGCGCATCATGCAGACTTATTTTCAGCCATCCTATCGTAGGATTCCTATGTCCACATCTAGGAGTGACATACTAAAGATATATAAGTTAGAAAAACAAAAAATAATTAAGAAATTTTTGGCATTTAGTGGAGTGGTGTCCGTGACGTCCGATATATGGACATGTCACGATGATTCTTCTTATGCATGTCTCACGAGTCATTATGTAGATTCAAACTGGATTATCAATAAAAAAATATTAGAATTCACTGAGATTCTTCATCTTCATGATGGCCCGGCCATTTTTGAGTGTATGATGAAAATATTTAGGGAATATAAAATTCAAAATAAAATTTTTAGTGTCACTTTCGATAATGCTGCGAATAATGGAGTAGCGATCAACATGTTTGTTAGGAATATTAGAGACGCACCATTAGGAGAGATCTTTCATGTCAGATGCATGTGTCATGTTATTAACCTGATAGTTCAAGCGGGTATGAAGGTGTGTTTTCCCGCGTTGGAAAATATACGCAATGCACTCAAGTATATTCGCACTCCTCGCATACTACAAGAGTTTGGTAATCTCTGTTTGTCTGCGAATCTTAAGAAGAAGAAATTCCAATCGGATGTGAGACATCGTTGGAATTACACGTACCTGATATTGGAATCATGTGTTGGATACGAACACGTGATATCCGACTACGTCAATAGTAAGAGTGGCGAACTTATTATTGACGACACTGACTGGGATTCAGGAATTTCATTTATGAAATTCCTGAAGATATTTTATGACACGACGAAAATGTGTTCGTCGGTTTATACGCCCACCACTTGCATTGCACTCCGTTGCATATGCAACATTAGTAGCATGTTTAGGATGTATCGAGCGGACCCGACGCTTAGCCATATGGTTGCAGAGATGGAGACCAAGTACCTGAAGTACTGGTCCACCATTCCATCTCTTTATTGCCTCGCAACATGCATGGACCCTAGGGCTAAGGTGGAAGGGGTTGAAAACACCCTGACTTTCATTTCCTCATGCATGAACCTGGAAGAGCCACCTGAAGGGTTCATTTACGAGAAGTTGACAGACCTGTTCACATACTACGATACTAGGTATGGTGGTGGTGAGACTGTGAGTACGGACTCTGATACCTTGTTCGGAGATGATGCTTATTCCATTAACCTAGCGAGGGGGAAACGTAGGGGTGGACCTTCACATAGGAGCGAGCTGTCTCGGTACTTAGATACCGATTACTGCTCAATCCTATCACCTTCTGACAATAAGAATCTTGATTTATTACAGTGGTGGAAATCATATGAGTCTGCCTATCCCGTGCCATCTAGGATGGCACGGGATCTACTGACTCCTCCGGTGTCGAGCGTAGCATCGGAGTCTGCTTTTTCTGTTGCAGTGAACGTGATTTCGGATAGGAGATCGAGATTACGTCCAGATATGGTTGAGGCCTTGGCATGTTTGAAGGATTGGGAGGAATCGAGATTTAGCATCAGTGATCGTGCTGAAGCTGGGACTGTGACAGACACTGCAGTCGCATCCACATCCACTACGATGGCGGAGGAGCTGATTGCCGATGATGATGACCCATATGATACTGATCTTGATGTTGCGGCTGATGATTCTCATGATATGCCGCTTGACGATTGATGCTCATCTACTCTTTTTTTTCGATATTTTTTTATTTATTTTATTTATACGCTTTGTTTGTACTTTGTATTATACGTTGTGTTGAAACTTATACATGTTTTGTTCGGACTATTGGTTTCAAAAGCATGAATGGTAATTTTTCATTTGTGTAGTTTAAATTTTTTTTTAATTTTAATTTTTACTAACTTAATGTATTTATTTATTATTTTACGATTTAAATTTTATTTTAAAAATTAATAACTTTAATTTTTAATATATAATTAATAAATTATAATAATAAAAAAAGCTAAACTTAATTGAATAAAAAATTTTTTTTTTCTAATTTCTAATATTTATTTGTTTTATTTAATTTTAAATTTTATAATTTTTACAAAAAATTATATTTTTTAATTATTACATATACTCTAAAGTATATACAGAATAACAGAAATTTAATAAAAAAAATAAAAAAAAAAAATTTTTTTATAATCTGCCAAGTGCGGAAGTGTCAAGCAGAAGCACGGGCTGTGCCCGTGCTTGGCTCCCGGGACCCGGACCCCGGTTGAGCCGGTCCAGGCGTCCAGGCTGGACGCCTGCCGTGCGCCTGTGCCCCGCCTGGCCAAGCCAGGCCGTGCCCGTGCAGGCCGGGCACGGCACGGCACGGCCTTGCCGTGCCCACGGGCCGTGCCGTGCCCAACTTTAAAACACCGTGCCGTGCCCGGCACGGCATGGTAGCACGGTGGGGCACGTGAAAAACGGGCCGTGCCGTGTTGGGCCAGCCCGTTTGACACCTCTATACTAGATATAGTGGTAGTATTAGTGAGACTGAGTACGGACATGGATATTATATTCAGAGATAATAATTTTTTTATTCAGTTAGCGAGGGAGAAACGACGAGGTTAACCATAAAATATGAGCGAGTTGTCTCGATACTTAGATATTAATTATTGCTCAGTCATATCACATTTTAATATAAAAAATCTTGATATATTATAGTGTTGTAGATCATACGTGTTCATCTTTTATGTGTTATATAAGATGACATGAGATCTACCAACTCTTCCGTTGTCGAGTATAACATCAGTCTTTTTTTTCTGTTGCAGTGAATGTGATTTTGAATGGGAGATTAATATTACATTTTAATATTCCTGAGACTTTAGCATGCATGAAGGATTGAAATGATTCAAGCTTGGACATCCAGAATCATGATGAAACTGCAGTAAAAGTTGAGGAGTTGATTGCTGATTATGATTCGTGTGATATTGATATTGATGATGATATGATGATTTATGAAGCTAAGGATTGACGATTGCGACATTCCTGTTTGATATTTTATTTTGAATTACTCATTTACATTGTATTTATATTTGTTTAACTATTAATTGTGATATTATTTTGAGATTTGAGTTTGTGCCTTTGTGGATTGTTGTATTTGGTGCTTAAACTTGGATATTAATTTTTGGTGAATTTTTATCTTATATTGATTTTTAATTTGTATTCATATAATATCATACACTTTAACACTTATACTCATACACTTTTAGTTTTAAAATGTATGCTGTTTATTATAATAAATATACTTAATGTTTTATTATATTTAATAAAATAAAATTTTAAAATGTAATTATTTATTTATAATTTAATAATTAATATTAACTAATTACTAAAAAATATTAAAATTTTTTTAAGTATTAAAAATATATAAACATTACCTAATCTAAAAATATATATAAATTTATAATAAATTAAATAAGGGCTTGTACGAGCCAATTCTGACCAGTATGGGCCCGACCTGGCATGGTTTCTTCACATGTTAGGCTATCGGGCCGTGCCGGGCCATGCAAGTCATGGTGGTCTAGTTGGGCCACCTAAAATTGGGTCGGCCTGACCTGTTTGACATATTTAGTTGGAGCTCTATGAAGCTTCATCGAACTTTTCGTGGAGCAGGGGAGAGGGGCGAGGGCGAGCCGAGAGGGAGTGAGACCAGGGAGAGGTGTGAAGGGCTAGGGAGAGGGGCAAGAGCAAGGGCAAATTAAAAAATTTATATAATAAATTATCAAATTTAATAAAATTTGAATATTATATTAATTAATTATAATATTAAATTAAAAATAAAATAAAAGTTAAAGATTTAATAAATTTAAAATTTATTAAATTTATGTCTTACGTCGTAACAAACAACGTATGCCTTGATGTTTCGAGGCTTACGTCTCATCTCACAAATATAAAAATATCTCATCTTATGTTTTCGTATTTTAAAACTTTGCATATAAGTAGTCTACTGTATATGTGCAGTGTATGCATAAAGCATATATAAACTATATATATGCAAATGTTGACTGGAATATGATTCCGAGTTTATAATAAATGCAATATGATTCAGAAATTTATTAAAAAATTATAGAAGACTCAAAAAGTGACAAGAAACCTCAATTGGGCATTCGTGATCCAGACCTGGCCCCTCGGATCAAAATTTTAGTCATTGGGCTGCATCCACCATGAAAATTAATGTAACACACCAGTTCCGCATGGACTTGTCTCCGCCAACATGAACTTATCACTGATTTCTGTGATTTTTTTTCAAGTATGTTTTGCCAGCCAATGATTGGTTTTCAACACAAAAAACTAAGAAACCAAAGAATTGTCCAAGGACTTGTAAATCACATTGGGATTTATTCTGCATTTGAGCTTTGTGATTTCTTCTTTTCCACAGGGGGTAATGTTTGATCTCTTCCACACAAATTTTGGCTAGTTGGCTGGTGTTCCTCATACATTATTCTTTCTTGTACATGTTCCCAGTACGTGAAATAGATTTGTTTGATGAAGTTAATCCGCCTTCACATTGGCGTTGTGTGTGAGTTTCTGGATTTTAATTTCACGGTGGTTCTACTTTTATCATTCTAAAATTTCTTGCCAAATAATGTATCTTTCTCAAACTATTGTGGCTTTCATAAGCCTCTGCCTTGTACCAGTCACTTTTTTTTCGCAAAATCTTGTGTGGCCTATGAAATGCTATCACTATCAAGTTTTATTGTTGAGGGTTTAAAGATGATGATGTGCCTTGGTATGATGACACGTGTTTTCGTCTAAGGATGATAAGGTCTCTAGTTCGAGACCCATCAAACATTTTTTTTAGATTTTTAAGAATAATATTGTCGAGATGTTAAATTATCAAGATATTGTGCCAAGCAGGAGTGTTGTTCATGAGGATTATGTGTTTTTTGTGTTGCGTGACTTGGGTCAAAGATGATATAATGGGTCAGAGGATTATGGACATTCATGATTTGTTATTGATATATGAATTTCTCTTTGATCAACAAAATTCCTTTGATAATGCTCATCATGTTCCATCTATTGGCTTACATATGAGCCCTAGGGTAAGATTTTCATCCTAACAGCATTATAGGTGATCTGAGCAAGTATCCAATGTTCTTGGAGATTGAACTCATGTCCTTGAACTAGAGCATTCATCCTCATTTCCTGATCAGACTATCTATAAGTTTGAATATCATTGTTAAGATTTGAATATCAACATTGATGTTGTGTGTGTGTGTGTAAATTATTATTTTTATTTAATAGTGTTTTTTAAATAAAAAATAATAATATACCTAAAATGTGATAATGACATTAATATTAAATTATTTTTTTTCAACATAAATTTTCTGTTCAATATGTAGATAGAAAAGAATGAAGGAAAGTAATATTTAGAAAAAATATTAAAGGTCATGATTTAAACTTGTAAAAATGTCACCACAAGGGTGTCTTAGTGTTGTTGCACTAGCACTTGTTTATACTTCATAGATAACATTGGATCAAAGGAGATTTTTAATACGTGGTAATGTAAATGGACGCAATGCAGTATTTATTTCTTAGTTTCTCCTTGCACTTTATTGTTAGATGCTTGTGAGCTGCTTGTGAATTGAGCTGTTCAAGTACATCTCTATCCTGAGACATCTGCTGCTACTCAACACATGGCTAACCATAAATTGTTGGTTACTTTAGAATCATAAACTAGGCAGTCCTAGCTTGGTTCTAAACTAGGCTGGGTTTCTAGCAGTGATAAAAAGTTCTAATATATTCATCGATATATCTCCGAAATATTCATAAATTCTAAGTATCAATATATCCATTAAGACCGATATATCTATCCTTGATTAGTGCTCATATACAAATACATGGTGATAAATCTTCGATATAACTTATATATCCATAAAATTCAAGTATCGATATATCCATAAAAACTAATATTTTAATCTTTGGTTTTCATAGAGGAACATCATACATGCTTGTTGCTGCCAATTCTGATGGCTCAATAGATGTTTTTCTGATGGTTTGAAATATACAATGTTCAAAGTACGCAACTCATTTTTAAATGCAGAATGAGATATGTTAATATATTGATAGTATTATTCCTAAAAGTTAAATAGGAGGCATCCGATGAGTCTCAAACTTGATACGCACAGTCATTAGACGAAGATATTTACAATTATTAAGACATGACCTATAACAAATAAATGCAATATAAGGATTTTTCAGATAATTAGTCATTTTAGTATTATTATTACATAAATATATTTAATTTCTGAATTTTGATGAGATTTGATGTGTTATAATTTATATAATTAATTATCTATAATTTACAAATTATTTGAAATAAAGTTTTCAAATCTAATAATTTCTGAGAAAATTCTTGGTTATGATATATACACATATGTTTAATGTGTGTATGTGGTAAATGTACGGTTGCAACTTGGGTCGGGGTCAAACTGAGTAATTTAAACCAAACCCAAGAAAAAATTGGATCAGGATGGAAGTTTTCATGGTTTTGGGTTAGGCTCTAATTGAAAATTTTCAACTTGAATTCAATTTAGATTGGATTTGAGTTAAAATCCATGAAAAAAAAAACGAAAAAATAAAAATGAAAAAAATTATTTTTTCCTAATGAAATATAGCGTCGCCAATCTATGTTTCAAAAAAAAATAAAAAAGGGGAGAATTATATTTTGATGTACCAGACATAAAATATTTGTCTTTTGGTATATCAATTTTTTTATAATTTAAAATAAGGGCATCAGATTTAAAAATAATTAAGTTTGGTATACCAAATTTTTTATAATAAAAAAAGAATCACATTTTAAAATAATTAAGTTTTGATGTACTAAAATTCATTAACTCAATTTTACTCTTTGAAATTTAAAAAAAAAAAATTTAACTTAATTGTTTAGTTAATCAATAGTGAAAACCATGAGAAATTAATCATGTCCTCTATTAGACAATATCGAGCAAGCCACTTGGTCAAACATATATTATTGAGTATGAAGCAATAATGAAATACTTATATATAAATAAAAAATAAATGAAAACACGTATATAAATATACATAATTATATATAGATATAAAAATATATATAAATTGACAAGCATACACACACACAACAAGAAATCCTTAAACCAGAAATGCTCGAATACATTTTTGATTTCATCGCTATGGATGAATAGCGGTGAAATTAATAACAAAATAGTTATGATTCTATAATTTTCTACGATAAATTTTGAAAAAAAGATCACACAATGATATTTCTATAAATAGTAATGGGGAAAATTTTGTCGCTAAATATTGTGATAAAGAGATCTTGGATTTCGGCGCTAATTTTACGACGAATCATTAGAAACATATTTTGTGTTTCTAAAAGAGCAACGGATCAATAAAGACACGCATGACTCCGTTTCTATTTAGAAATGAATTTAAAAATGAAAAAAAAAAATCTATTTTTATTGTTTGCAACATGTACAAATAGTATTTATGTTGTTTCTGTATGTTGTATACAATATATAATTACATACATAAATTATATGACCAGCAACTAAATAAATATATTCACGTATTATTTATTAAATAACATTCACATAACATCTACCATAAGATAAAATGGCATATAATAAAAATAAATATCCATAATTTTCAATACACAATTTATAACAAAATTTTAAAAACCTTTAACACAAAAATCATTAATTCGAATCAAAAACAAATTTTGCAAAAAGTTAATAACGCATCACAGATAACTACGAGTCATTCTATTGAAGAGTATTGTCATAAATAGATTTAGACGAATCATTTTCAAAATGATAAAAATAGATGATGTCTTTGCTAATTTACACATTATTTTTTTCATCTTCAAAATCTTTTCTTGTTTTTTCTCATCTTTTATAATCTTTCAATCTTTTTTTTTCTATTCTTTAATTTTTTTTTTGCATCTCTGTATTTTTTTGTTGCATCTCTTCATTTTTCCTTTGCAATGTATCTTGAATATCCCGTATCTCCTCGTGCAACATCTCTTCAAACATGTTATTGTAATTGAAAGATGATGATGATGAACTTCAAACAGAACCTAGATAAAATGTGGATGCATGAGATCTAGAAAATACACTTGCCATTTTTTTGGCTCGACTCTGACATCCTAAAGATAAATATTCACAACATCAATCTCTTGTGCCTCTGTAGAATGATCTTTCAATTGTAAAGCAATTGCAATCATATTTTTTATAGTTTCCTAAAATTGTTAAAAAAAAACAATATTACGTATCAATTGTTATATTAAAAGAAATAATATACTAGCAAAAAAAATTATTTTTTCGCTATTGCAAAATATTTTAAAAATAATTTTATTAATTATATTTAATGAGTTTATTAAAAAATCATTAGTTATGATAAAAATATATATTTGAGTTTGCATTTTAATTACAATTAATGCCAAATAATGAATTTATTTTTTTTATCTTTTAGTATTTTCAATTATAAAATTAAACTACATGTAAAAATGAGAACTTCACATTATTATCATTTGAGCACTTGTCAACAAATGATTTATCTTTCTTCTTATGCATTCATTTGAATACCTCAAATGGTGTTGGTGGACATCCCAATTTAGTCTCTTGTAAATAAATATTAGTTACTATTAAGGTACATCATTTATTATGACACATTTATTTTTGATTTTAAAAATATAAATAATAACAAAAAATAAATGATAGTTATATCAGATCTACCGAATGTTGGTAGGTCACCTTTGAACCTCTAATATGTTTTGAAGGTTATGATATTCACTTGTTTTTACTAATCGAGGATTGTGTGAGGCTACCTAAGACAAGGTCTTGAACTTTTTACAATTCCATTAATCCCATTATTTTATCCAAATACCAAGGGTGACACTATTAGGCTTTGAGTCTTTACCATACATTTTTCACTATTTGTCTAACTTGTCACTGTATCTCATACTTGCTACATATTTTCATGTATCCTTCATGGATATCACCAAAGCATTATTCTATTTGCATTATTTCTTTAAAAACTAAATAATATAATAATACATTATAATACATTAATTTTAAGAGTACAAAAAGGAAAAATAAGTAAATACATCAAAGATTTACCTCAAATTCTTCTTAATAAATTCCATTCATACTTGGGGGCACTTTGTACTACTTTATGCCCTCAACAACTAGTATCTCCTTAAATATCTTTTCGATTGTACGAGAAGAAGAATGAATAAACTTATAAGTAATTTAAAATTATCATGTACATATACATATAAACAAAATATATATTTTTTTCTGCTACTAAGTTAAAATTTACTTTAAATATTATTAATGATAATGTTCAACTAGTAGCAATATAATGCATTATTATTGTAAAATAATAAATTTAAAATTTGTGATATATTTATTATTTTCATTCACATATCATTTTATATTTAATTTAAATGAAAACAAAGAAAAGTGATAAAGAATAAAAATAGTAAATTTAAGAATGTTATGTACTATTTATTGTCAATTGTATGTCAAATGAAGATTTTTTCATTTCTTGGCATGTAAATTAAAGATAGTGAATGTCATGCGGGTGCTGCTACTGTAGTACCAATGCATGGCCCTCTCAATATAGGTTTAACAAAACTAACAGTATCTTATGGTGAAGAATGACGAAGATAAAATATCTGTGGTAATAAATTTGTGTATGTCATTATGAGGTGATGCCAACATTTTCTTCGTACGTGTAGAAGAATATAGAAAGACATATGTAGTATTATCATCACTGAATACATGAATATTTCTTCCTCCATGACTTATTTATTGACTTCCTCTATCGACTAATTCTAAGAAAGACTTTGAGAATCTCGACCATTTGAATGATTACCTCTCATACTTAAATCAAGTTACATAAATATCAAAATATATAGAGGTAATAAAAACATCATATGAAATATCATAATAACATAACTTAATGATAAACACATTGACATTAGAAAAAAATCATTAAAATATTTTAATTTAACATTCACTTTTTAATAATTATAAAATAAGAATGAGAAAATAAAAAGATAGTCAATACATTTCTAGTAATCATCAAAACTTTTTAAGAAATCATCTCTATCTACATATTTATTATCATCTGATTTTGTAATCAATCTTCCTCATTATTTTTTTTTAACATTGTCATCATCAATGTCCAAATAATTTTCACATTCACCAAGTAAAGTTTGAATACCATTATCTACCCCATGAATGATTGAATAAACTTCCACTTTTATTTTTTGAAATATTGATACACGTGATGGAGTAACCATAACATCATTTTCAACAATTTTAACAGCTAATCTGGGTTTTATTTTATATATTGCTGACTAGTGGCTTGAATTTATTCTTGTGGTTGGATAAGTGGTGTAACCCACTTGTTCGGCTTGTACCGCAAGAAAAAATAGCTCGTACTCATGATAAAATTATTATGGTGTACATCAACAAGGTTATATTGGTGATGAATTCTAATACTCATATATTGAATTAGATCAAATCATTCACACTTAAACAGAACAGTCCTCTTAATTAGTAAAATAAGGATACTCCACATGTAGAATATCAATTAGTTGACCATGAAAATCAGTAGTACATGTAGTATAATTAGACTCCTTAATGAAAATATCAATGTTCATTACAACTTTATTTGAACCATGTTTCAAATTATGAAATTTATATCTATTTACATAATATATGTGATACCCCTATAAACTTCATAATAATCCCTTTGTAAGATTCTTTATTTATTTGTTACATATATTTGATGAAGAAAAATATACCTATAAATTATAAAGGATAAATTTATACATATATAATGTTGCGTGTAACTATTTAGAATCATGAATAATAAGTTATATACTGACATATTATTCAAACTAATTTGTAAAATTTGTTTCAAGCTTTGCATCAATTGAATCATCATCAATATGAAATTCTTTTTACCATTATTCCTGAGCAAATATTCTTCAAAAATAAAATTGAAGATATTTTGATCAATTAAAATGTTATATCGCATGCAATGACAAATAAATGAGAATATAAAATTATTATAAATCTTAATCAGTATAAGGTGTAATTTCCTCACAGTTCAACAAAATGTATGTGTGTGCAACATGATACTCTAAGTCATCCAAAAAATATCTCGATATTGTTTTACCATACTATCTACCCCATTGTATGAAAATAGAAAGTATATCATTTTCGTCTGATCCTAAAGGTATCAAACGGATTATGCTAGGCTAGCATGACCTATTTTTGGTGGCCCACTCATGGCACGGTATGATATAGAGGCACGTATCATGATACGACTCAAAAAGGGCAGACATAACATGGCCTAACCAGCCCAAGTTTGTTGAATTTTGGCTAGTTCATGCCGGGCCTTGTTGGTTTCATGGCAGGATGTGCCAGAATGTGCTGTTTCAGCTCGTTCGAAATCGAGTCATCCCTAACTTCTAAATATTTTAAATTTAAGACTAAATTAATTAATTAATTAATTATAAACAAGAATAAAATCAAGTACAATTTACATTTTCATAATGTAAATTTAAATATTATATTAAATATAATATAAATATTATAAATATAAATCATTTCATTTTCATAATGTAATACAAGTACAAATTACAAAATAACAAAGAAATAAAAATCAATACATCAAAGATTAACATCAAACTCATAATTATCTGAATAAATAAAGAATAAAATAACAATGGAAGCAGCAAGCTCAAAAGACAAAAATAAATCGACAATATAAAAATGAGCAATCTTATAAACATATGATGGTATCACTAGTGGTTGGCCATAAACATGTGGTTCAATCTCAGTCATCATCAAAGTCTCACGAATCATCATCAACCACTAATTCCTCTACTTTTGTTATAATTGTAACACGATCCTGGATATCCAAGCTCGAATCCTCTCAATCTTTTATGTATGTTAATGCCTCAATAATATATGACCGTAATCTTGATCTCCTATCTGAAATTATATTCACTGCAATATAAAAAGTTGATTCTGATACTATGTTCGACACTAGATGAGTCAGTAGATCCCGTTCCATCTTAGACACCAGAGGAGGTTCTTGTTATCGATATGTGATAGGATTGAGCAGTAATTAGTATCTAAGTACTAAGATAGCTCGCTCTTATTCGACAGTCTATCTTATCATTTTCTCCTCGTTAACTGAATAGAGAAGTCATCGTCTTTGAATATGGTATCCATGTCTGTACTTGGATCTTGATTACTACTATCACCATACCTAGTATTGTAATATGTAAATAGCACAGTCAACTTATCATGAATGATCCCTTCAGGATGGTGTTCCTAGTTCATGCGTGAGGATATGTATGTTAAAACATTCTCTACCCCTTCCACCTTAACCTTAGAGTACATGCAGGTAGCCAGACAATAAAAAGATAGAATGGTAGACCAGTACTTTAAGTAGTTGGTTTCCATCTCAAGAGTCATATCACTAAATGTCAAGTAATCTCTAAACATCCTAAATATGCTATTAACATTGCATATGCACCCAAGTGCAATGCAAGTCGTGGGAGTATAAACTAATGAACACATGTTCATCGTATTATAAAAAATATTTAGGAATTTCATAAATGTAATTCTTGTAGTTCAAAGTATCGTAAATAATAAGTTCGTAACTTTTACTATTGACGTAGTTAAATATCACATATTCACATCCAACACATGACTCCAACATAAAGTATGTATAATTTTAATGGTATCTCACATTTGATTGGAATTTTTTCTTCTTTAGACCCACAAACAAACAAAGACTACCAAACTCTTATTATGTGTGAGACATACGAAGAAATTTTAGTGTGTTACATATATTTTCTAAAGTGAAAGGAAACAACATTCATCCTCGCCTGTACTATGAGATTAATGATGTGACACATGCAGCTAACATAAAAAATCTCTCCTAATGGCCCATCTCTAATGGTCATAACAAACATATTAATAACAACTCATTTGTTAGATGCATTATCAAATGTAATACTATATATTTTATTTTGAATATTATATTCTCTAAAGATTCTCATCATGCACTCATAATTAGCCGGGTCATCACGATGATGGATAATCTCTAAGAATCCTAATATTTTTTTTATTTAGTGTCCATTTAGAATCTACATAGTGAGCGATGAGACATGCATAAGATGCATCATCATGACTTGTTATTATATCGGACGTCATGGATATCATGCCACTATATTTCATAAATTCATTAATTATTATTTCTTATTCTAACTTATAATATTTTAATACGTCGTTCCTAGATGTGAAACTATGAATCCTATGATATGCAGCCTGGAAATAAGCCTGCATGATACTGAATATCCTTGGATCCTTTGAAAATCTAATCGGAAGACCCATCATGGCGATCCGTTTAGTCATACCTTCCCTCTCTAACTCGTTATGGTATATGAAAGAGGTCAACATAGAGGATGAACTAGATCTAACTTCAAATACTCAATCACTAAGTTGGGCTTGCTTATGATTTACTGCATTATATTTTTTGGTGCTTTGTTCGGCATGCCTTTAAGATGCCTAGTCCTATATGAATTCCTATAAGTTAATATTTTTTTTATAATATTTGCATTGTACTAATTTTTCATCGGCATCCCTAATATTTTAAATTTGTATAATATTAAAGTGAGTCTAGACTATTAATTTTCTTTTAGTTTTTTTAGATGTTTGGGTGAAGCTACGGGAGAAAACAAAGTTTTGATAACCTCGTACCTTTTCGCAGGGTTATCATTATCCATATTATAATTTTTAATTTTGTGTTAATGTTAATTTCATTAATATCATTAGAATTATTATTTATCATTTTTTATTTTTATTAGTTTATTAATATATTCTAAAGTATTTTATTAAATTAATTATTATTTTATAATAAACTATTAATTAAAATAAAAATATAAAAACTAAACAAAATTAATTATTATTTTAAAATAAAAATATAAAAACTATTAATTATTATTTTAAAAATAATATTTTTAAAGCATAAAATCTTATTTGCTTACCGATGTGCGATGTCCAATATTCGATATCTGATAGCCGATGTCTGCACCGTAGTCTACACCTAAGTCCCAAAAGGAGAGAGAAAGAGAGATGATACGGGAGAGAGGGGGGGGGGGGGTAGAGAGAGAGGGGGGGTAGAGAGAGAGAGAGAAAGAGAGGGGTAGAGAGAGAATAAGATTATTGATAGAAATATGATATAGATTAGAGAATAAAAGGAATATATTTATTGATTTGAAAAAAGTTAATTAAAAAAAATCTTTTTTTAATTTTTTAGGATTTCTTTTAAATTTATTTGGGCATAATCTCGACAGCCATCGGATTTCAACCCCTAGCCATTGGGGCTTAATCCAACAGCTGAAAAACACACATTTTTTTCAATTTTTTGACTATTGTGTTAGTTCGACTCAATGATTCTAGAAGGTTTAGCTTCTAGGCTCAAACTCGGGCGAGCCCGACTGCTCATGGTCATGGGTGGATGTTTGAGTGCTTGGGTTCAGACCACGCTTGAACCTGGCCTGATATCTATTGCACAGTTCGGGTCATGCCAATGAACCATGCCTTCGGGCTAGGAAACTAGGTCATGCTTGGTCTGACATGTGGCCCGGGAGAGCTTGGCATGGCACAACATGAACCATGCTGATAGCCAGCTCTACACGGCTTAATTGGACCGTGCCTCATGTCAGGTCTAGGCTACTCAGCCCACTTGACACCTATATATGATCACTCTCATATCTTATACATTCTTTGGTGATAATCTTTTATGTTGATTATATAATTATGATCGAAAGTAGTGCGCATAAAATACCGAAGCCTTTTCAACCAAGTAGACATTGCATATCGATCATTTGATTTTGACTTTATTTCAAACATTATTTTTTTAATTTTCTAAGATATCTGAAATTGATATATATTATAAAAAAAATAATTGATAGATAAATTAAAATTTTATATTAACAAATAGAGAATATATTACCTCTCAGATGTATACATCTATGTATTGCATAAGACTTGCTATCATAGATTTGTAAGACAAATGGACTAAGAAATATTTCATAGAGTCAAAGAAACTAGAAGGAAGAATATACTCAAGTTCACATAAAATTATGGGGATGTCATTTTGTAATTACTCTATTTCTTCATTGCTTATGACATTGCAAGTGAGATTCTTAAAGAAAATATTTATTTCAGTCAATGCTTCCCAAATATTTTGTGGAAGTAATTCATGGAATGCAATGAGTATTAATCTCTGCATGAACACATGACAGTTATGACTTTTTATTTCAAATAACTTATACGTCTTTGCATCTTTTTCAAGACAATAACAAGCCTTATAGAATTTATTTGTTGATTCATCCATATGTAATTCTGGACGTGAATATAACTTTTTCAAATCCTCTCTTGATTTGACATCATCTTTGATCTTTCCCTTCACATTCATTATAATAATAAAAATATTACTAAAAAAGTTCTTCTCAATATGTATCATATTTAAGTTGTATCTAGTAAGATTTATTTTCCAATATGGCAAATCCCAAAAGATATTTTTTTTCTTCCAGCCAAAATGATAAATCTTTGAAATTTGTATATTGAGGCAATCTACATTAGCATCCATAATATTTTTCAACCCATATCTTTCAATTACTTTTAATATTTCATTACCTGACCTCAAAGGTAACGAATTTATTTCTAATATTTTGATTACTTCTAATATTTCGTTACCTTCACTTTTAAAAATTTTATAACCTTTTTTAAATGCATCAATATTCATCCAAAATGAATGTTTCACATGTAATAATTTACGATGATTATCAAACCTTGAAGCCTTTTCTCCTTTACTCAGATAATATGCATCTGAGTCCTCCATGCAATAAGGACAAGCTAATTTTCCTATAGTATTTTATCTGGATAATGTTGAATATGTAAGAAAGTCACTTATAGTTCACATTAGTGCTGTTCGCATTTTAAAGTTTTGCTTTCTAGATATATCATATGTTTTGACACAATCCTCTCATAATTTTTTGAGCACTACTATACGGGGCTGTAGAAATACATCCAATTTGTTTTTTAGATTTCTCGGACTAGTGATGATAACACAAAAATATATATTTATCTTTTATGCACATCCAAGGTGATAAATTATAAGGTGTAACAATAACCGGTCATTAAAAGTACCATTGCCCTGTTTGTCCAAATGACTGAAATCTATCTGCACACAGCTCTATCTAATATTTCAATTTTCATCTGCAAATAATGGATAACAAACATTATAATTATTCAAGAAGAAGAATTTAAGCAATGCCGAATCATGATATTTTCTATAACATGATTTCAATGCCAACTCACATATCATTAGCAGTAGTATCAGATACAAATAATCTTTGTAGATGAGGAACCAATGAGAAATAATACATCTTTTTATGAGGAATATTTATTTTTTGTCTTTTACATGTATTTCTTTTGTATCGAGAAAAGTTACAGAAATTACATATAATTATTTCACTGTTTATATCTCAATATATCATACAGTCATTAATACAGTAGTGTATTTTTTTAACCGTCAAACTCAAACCTCGCATTAACTTTTTTGTGCCATAAAAACTATTTATTATAACATTATTCTTCGGTAATAATTCAGATAACAATTAACATATTTTATCATAATACATTTCTGAAAAATGGTGCTTTGCCTTTAAATTCATTAGTCAGGTTATCGTTGATAACTTTGAGTGGTCATACGGATTATCTTCCCAAACCTCTTTTTTTGAAGCCTTTACTATTTTAAAAAATTATTTTGCTGATAATATTGGAATATCGGTAGTGATATCCATATTTAATGAAGGACCAATAATATTATTCAAGATTACTTTACATGCATCATTTGGATTGTCAAATTTCATTGCAACAGATGAATCAATATTTCTATATACATAATGCTTAGTTATTTATGGCACAACTATTTCATCATATTTATACCAAACATAATTGTGCTAACAAATCTATTTATTACAAGATGATATCGCATTTTGTCTACATCATAGAAACTTTGATTTTGACATTTAAGAGTATTACACGGACATCTAATTTTTATTTTATTTATAAATTCATGCTTTATTTTAGTAGATACAAAAAAAATTTCAATCTCATTTACAAATTCTTTAGTTAAAAATCTATCTTTCAGTCTTATTTTCATCCATTGATGATTAGATTGTATAATATCTTTCATTCATGTAACGCAACATTAATATTTTTGGAATTATAATTAGCTACATAGAGATTTTTTGTAATAAAAATGTAGTAATATTTTCACAAAATTACATAAATCAAACAAATAAGCTGTAGTAAAATAAGTATTAGATAATTCTGGATTAAAATTATAAAAGGCAAGTTGTTCCAATGTAATTTTGTCATCTACATAAAACTAAAAATTTGATATTTATCTATATTAGATGAAATTACATTTAAAAAGAAAAAAAATATATAATGTCATACTTTTTAATTTCAATAATAATAATAATAAGTACTAAATTATTATATAAACTTATTATATATATAATATAAATAATAAATAAATTATCAATGTCAATATATTAAAAGTTATCAATGAAAAAATATACAAAATAAACTAACTATCAATGGAGAACATTATTAAATGAATGAGAAATTTTTTTAATCTATATGAAGCATGTAGTATACATAGGCATATACCACATGTGACATAAAATTTAATTTTTTCCAATATTAAATAAAGGTAAGTGTTATTTATTTTATTACATTTTAGTGAAATGTAGATCAATTATATTAAAGTAACTTCTAATTTTTTTAAGTTTTAACAATTTTTCGTTGCATTTCACTATTTTAATTGCATACCCTATGCTTATATTTTTTTTCTTTATTAGTGTTATTACATATTAACATTTAGTAATTGTTTTAATAATTATAAATTATTTATTGTTCAGGTTATGTCATTAAAAAGAGTTATTCAATTTTGATATCATTTAATTATAGTAAATAAACTAAATACAATATATTTTTGGTGATATTAACTATAGGTCAATGGAAAAATACACAAAACTATCATAAATCAATTTGGTTACAAAAAAATCATATATATAAAAGCATGAGGAAAAATTATAAAAAAAATGTAAACAATATATAATTTCAATTATATTTATAATAATTCAGCAAAATAATTAGATAAAACCAATATAAATATTAAAAATGGAAAAAAATTATACGAAACATTAAAACACACAAATGGAGCTATTCCTGAATACAATACATATAGAATATAAAGTCATGATTTCATACCTTAATTATGGATAAAAATCGCGTCGAACAATATATGGATGGTAGACAATCTAAATATGAATCAGCTTGTACCTGATTCATGCTGGGTCGTACCTGGACTTGTCGGGTTGCGTTGGGTCGTATCTAGTTTTTCTAATTTTTTTTTAATTCACCTGGATCCTCTGGCTGGTTTACCGTGCCATTTGGATAGGCACACGACCCATGCCTGGTTCGGCATGAGGCACGACTCATGTTGGCCTAGCACGCCATGAATCATGGTGGCCTGGCACAACATGTATCATGGTGGCCCGGCACAACATGAATCATGGTGGCCCGGCCCGGCATGAGGCGCAACTCATGTTGGCCCGACACGACATGAATTGTGGTGACCTAGCCTAGCCCAAGGTATGGTTCCAGACTGTGAGTTTGTACGATGCTGTGCCAGGCATGGCTGAAACAGGGTGGGCCCCTAGCCATGCTCGGGCTGCCCAGCCCATTTGACACTCTAAATAGATGCAAATATTTATGTCATTAAATTCCACGCAAGCATATATGCTTCTCACTTCGTGGATCATTTAGTGATGATATAAAAAAACTTAAAATATCTGTTGCAAATCTGTTCTTTTCAATTTTTTCATAGTTTTATTTATTCCGTTTCAAATCTATTCCTAATTTTTGAAACAGATTTGAGCATTTCTATTTTTCATTTCTAAAAGATTTATTTCTCGTAGTGATATATATATATATATATATATAATATTATTTATTTATTAATATATAATTATATATACATATATTATTATAGTTTATGTATAATTATGTATATATAGATAGATATTTATATATATGTTTATATGTACATGTGTGTGTGTGTGTGTGTGTGTGTGTATGTGTGTGTGTGTGTTTATATAGGTGTGTGTGTGTGTGTGTATTTCTATATGTGTTTCCATTAATTTTTTTATTTATATAAGAGTATTTCAATTTGCTACGTGCTTGATAATATAAGTTTGACCGAGTGGTTTGCTTATTTTTGACTAATAGAGGACGTGAGTTCGAGACATGATTAATTTCTCATGGTTTTTATTGTTGATTTACTAAATAATTAAAGCAACTTAAAAAAAATTTAGAGGGCAAAATCGATTATTGAATTTTAGTATACTAAAGCTTAATTATTTTATAATTTTATGTAATTTTTTTAATTATAAAAAGTTTGGTACATCAAATTTAATTATTTTAAAATTTTGTGCATTTTTCTTTAATTCTAAAAAGTTTAGGGTTTTTTTTTTAATTATAAAAAGTTTGGTTGCCCAAAACATAAAGGGAGAATTGTGTTTTGGCGAACTTACCCCAAGGTATTAATAAAAAAAATTCATTTTTTAATATTTGAAAAAAAGACACCAAACTCTTAATAAATTGGAATTTATTGCAATCAAATAGATTAATCCTAAATTATCCTTCATTAAATCAAAAGTTAATTTTCAAAAATCTTATCAAAATTCTAACTTGCCCCTCCTCTCTCCCCTTGCTCTCACCAGTCTCCCCTCGCCCCTCTCCCATCGCCCTTCTCCCATCGCCTTCGCTAGTCTCTCATCGGCCTCGCCCCTCCCCCCTCGCCCTCCTCCCTCGCCCACACTAGTCTTTTCTCACCCTCGCTTCTCTCCCCTCGTCCTCGCCTCTCTCCACGAGCTCCATCATGGAATAGGTTGGAGCTTGTGAAGAGGGGCAAGGGGGAGGGGAGAGGGGTGAGGCAGAGGGGCGAGGGTAGAGGTGTCAAACGGGCCGGCACGGGCCAGCCCAGCCCGTTATTCTAAGGCACGATTGTGCTTTTGTGCCAGGCCAGGCACGGTTTAAAAAAACTGGGCCCAGCACGGCCTGCAGGCACGGCAGGCCTTGCTGTGCCTCGCCTGGCCAGCTCGGCCATTCCTATCCGAGCGGTTTGGGATACGGGGGACCGCGGGTCGGGTAGAATCAGACCTGACCCGCGGTCTTTTTTTGCGGGAGGGGCATCATGGGGTTGGGCTCGCGGGACACCCGGCACGGGATAAACCCGTGCCGGTTTGCCGTGCCGTGGGCCGAACCATGCCGGCCCGGCCCGGCCCGGTTGACACCTCTAGGTGATGGGGAGGGGGAGGGGAGAGGGGCGAGGGGGAGAGGGGAGAGAGGGAGGGAAGAGGGGCGAGGGCGAGAGGAGAGAAGCGAGGGCGAAGGGAGGGGCAAGTGAGAGTTTTGATAAGAGTTTTGAAAATTAAGTTTTGATTTAATGAAGAGTAATTTAGAATTAATGTATTTGAGTGCACTAAATTTTAATTTGTTAAGAATTTGATGTATTTTTTTTTCAAATATTAAATAAGAGGTTCTATTTTTTAAAAATGTTTTGGGGGTTAGTGTATCAAAATTCAAAACACAACCCCCAAACATATATATCTCAAAAAAAAAAAAGAGTATATATATCATTTTAAAGTTATTTTATAATTAAAAAGCTATTCTTTATGACATATTGTTTTTCTTGATGTGAGCACCAACCACATGGTTGACGTAATCATATGTATTACTTGACGATTTTACAGTCAACACAAGATAATAATTAGTTTTATTTTTATAAGATGTCATCCATTGTTGACAGTTTCATTGAATCAGATCGAGTTTTGTATTGAAATAATATATTTAAAAAAAAAATTCAAAATTTAAGATTAGTTTCAAAAATATGCCCAAACTAGTGCGTCTGGAAACAGTGTGGCAAATGCAATCATTGTGAATATAAGCATCAAAAGAGCTGGCCCGGGCCCGACACGGTTCAGCCATGCCCGGCACACTATAGTGCCGTACCTTGGCCCATCATGTCGTGCCTCAGCCCGTCATGTAGTGTCAGGCACGTGTGACCATGCACCGACCATTGTCAATACGAATTGATGCCCGACAGGCGAGACTCACCGAGCCCTGAAAGGGTGAATACTCGCCGAACATGATGGTTTTTTTGGCTGCGGGCCATGCTGGGCAAGCACTGTACAGTAACCATGTCGTCCAGTGAGCTCACTAGAGCTCCATCGTGGAACTCGATGAAGTCCACGAGGGAGCTCGTCGAGCTCTAGCGAGCTCCACGATGGAGCTCCACTTTGAGCCCGCTTGAGCTCAACGGATCCCATGATCTCCACGAAGAAGCTCACTGGAGCTCCACGAGCTCTATGTCGAGCTCGCTGGAGCTCCACGTCGAGTTCACTAGAGCTCCTCGAGCTCGCTGGAGCTCCTCGAACTCCATCATGGAGCTCAATGGAATTCCACGAGGGAGCTCATCGAGTTCTAGCAAGCTTGACATGGAATTCGAGGAGCTAAGTCGAGCTCCACAATGAAGCTCCATCGGCGAGCTCCTGCGAACTCCACTTCGAGCTCGCTTGAGCTCGATGGAGCCCACGAGCTCCACGAAGGAGCTCACTGGAGCTCCATTGTTTAGCTCGACGAAGCTCCTCGTCGAGCTCGCTGGAGCTCACTTGAGCTCCTTGAGTTCCATCATGGAGCTCGATGGAACTCTACGAGGGATCTCGTCTAGCTGCAGTGAGCTCCACTACAAGCTCGTTGGAGCTCGACGAGCTCCTTCATGGAGTTTCGTCAAGCTCCACAATGGAGCTCCTAGAGATGGGCGAGGGGAGAGGGGTGGGAAGAGAGGGACGAGATATGAGGGCAGATGGGTGAGGGGAGATGGGCAAGGGTAGAGGGGCATAATGAGATCTCCACATTGTTTTCAATATCCGTCATTCACAATGCCGGCCTCAGATTTTAAAAAAATCTACAACGTGGAAATGGTCGTCGTTCACAACGACGGGCATTGCCATGCTGTTTCTAGATGCACTTGTTTGAGCATATTTTTGAAACCCACCTTAAATTTTGAATTTTTTTTAATATATTATTTCCATACAAAACTAATTTTGAGGCAGTGCGTCTTCTTCGGATGTGAAGGCTCATAATGGTGGCATGATTGTGCATGGATATTGGATCAATTTCCAGCATGGTCACAATGGTGGCATGCTTGAGCATGGTGTGGCTGTTGGGATTTCGGGCGTACTTGCAGTATGTGACACTACTGATATGACTCGCATATAAGGATCCTAAAGGGTTAGATGGATATTTAAGTATGAGGGCAATCTCTAACTTGGAGCTAATTTTTGGGTAGAGTTAGGGCCTTAAGCATGGATACTTTACATTAATGCTTTCATTGAAAGTCGGGTGCATAGTGAAAAATAGATACTTGGTGCTTGATAAGGATTGGAGTGAGAGACATCCCAAAAGGGTAAAAAGGATACCCGATACCATGAAGAGTCCGGAGTGAGAGCCATATATGATTGTTCAATTTCTCAAGGGGTATGAAATGATATGACCCACATCGAATGATTCCAAGGGGATAGATGGTATTTAAGTATGAGGTCAAACTACTACCTTTGAGGTGGAGGTAGCTTTTGGGTTTGGATACCTAACATTGATGTTCTCATTGAGAGCCCGATGTGTAGTGGAAAAGGGCTACCTAGTGTTTGATAAGGTTATGATCGAGAGCCATCCCAAAATGGAAAAAAATGCTATTTAGTATCGTGAATGTCTTAGCAATTATTTTATAGCTTGATTGTATTTGTAGGGTTTTGAAAGCTATACCATCTACAACCTCATGCAATCAAAATATAATATTAATAAATTCCCTATTAAAACATACTCAAATTTCTTGTATATGGCACAACATATCTTGTATGTCTTAGATTTGAGTAAAATTTTTTCATGATCATCACGTTGTTCTTCTCCATGTGTGTGAAAAAATTATCCTAATTTTCCTTTGTATCATCTATTAAATTATGAGATAAATTTCATGAATTCTACTCACCCACAAGCTCTTTTTAGATTGGGTAGAAGTCATCTATCGATTTCCCTTTTCTATCAAAAATATTGGTTTGGTTGTTGGTGGTTTCACACTTTCTTTTTACTATGTGAATCATCTTAGTCTTTTTTTTTTCTTATCATAAGCTTTGAAATTAATATTTCTACCTTAATTTTAGTTTTGAATTTTTGAAAAGAGACATGGTGGCAAGTTTCATAAGCGGAGAAAAATAAAATTGTTTTACAAAAAATTAGGATTATTGTATTTTATAGGGTTAGGGTTTAATCATGATTGCTAATAAATAGCCATAATTTTTAATGTGATCATGATTTTCTATAAAGCATAGTTGTAATAAAGTTTGAAAATCACTACTTCATTGGTTATGTAAGAGAGTCATGATTGGATTTGAATATCACAACTTTGTTTGACTTTTAGAAAGAATTAGATTTGAGTGTCAAGACATCTATTGTTGTATATACAAGTATATGACGTGGGTGTATTTGTAAAAAAAATAGTATAACACGCTGTAGAAAAGTAAATATTGGGTTATATTCCAAGAAGTATTATGTTTAATATCCTTAGCTAGATCAATATTTTTATCTCCAATTTAATTAGTAATCTTTAGATCATGCTAATTTTTTAGTATAATCTTTCTCCTCAACTTATCTCTCAAGATTTTCCTTCAACATCATTCCATCTATCATGTTCATTTCATTGTGATACTTTTCAATAGGTGTTGCTACTTTATGAAAAGTCATGACACCACTGGGTTTGTTCCTCTTCACTAAGGTCAGACTTGTTGTGAAGTCATGGCCTTATATTTTCTCTCTAGAATAGTTGTGTCATGGTTTCTTTCTTAATCTTCTATTTTATCAAGTTGTAGTTTGTTCTCTTTTTGTGACTTCTTCCTTCTCCTTTCCCACTTGTCGTGACATCTTCCTTTTTCTTTGGAATAAGTTGTGGCCTTTACACTTCCTTCTACTTTCCACTTCCTTCTGTTGCCCCACTTCTTTCTTAATCTACTTTCATTATTTTTGTGACAGTCATGATTTTCTTCTACACAGTAATGTTAACATCTTCTTTATTCTGATATTCATTAATACTTATACTTATCTTTGTTTCATTTTCTCTTCCGGCACATCAATATTCATTATTTGATTTTCTTCTTTTAGTATTTTTTCTATAGTTTTGAAAGTTTTCTTTATAATTATACCATATTCTAACTTTGAGATTTTCTTCATTTTAGTTTTTTATTTCACATTTTCAATGTTGTTTGACTTATCTTATTCAAGTCTATTGTAATATTTTCTATACTCAGCATTTATTTTCTAGTTCATTAGCTTCTCCATTTTTTGTGGGCCATCAATCATCCAGAAAGTCAATCCATCTAAAATCTACTTCTTTCCTTCATTTGTTCAAAGGAGCCTATCTATTCTCAAATAATTTTCCTCATCATCAACTAGCATTTGCAGACTTTTATATGGGTTGAATTTTATTTGTTATTTGTCTATATGAAGTATAAATATCTTTCTTGATAGTAATCATTACCTATCTAGTCACTAAGAATAGTTATCCCAAGATTAATGAGGCATAATGATTTTTCTCCATATCTAATACAATAAAATCAATATGTAAAATAAAATTTGCCAACTTGACTATCATGTCATTGATTATCTTTTTTGAAAACTTAATCGATCTGTCTACCATCTATAGTGAGAGAGAATTTGAGTTACCTCACTAAGATTCAATATTCACACTATAGATAATGATATTAGGTTAACACTTGATCTCAAATTGCATAGTACCTTTTAGAAAGTGTGCTACTCAATAATGCAAGAAATCATGAAACTCCTTGGGTCTTTTAGTTTTCTCAGGAGTTTTCATTAAATGATTTCACTATATTTCTTAGTCATATCTATGATTCCATACATCTCTAATTTTTCTTGCTACTTATATTATCCTTCATAAAATTTTACATAGTTGAATATTTAAGATAATGCATTAGCAAATAGAATATTGATTTCCAACTTCCTAAAAATATTGAAGAATTTCTAGAATTGTTCATCTACCTTTTCTTTTCTGAATCACTGCAGAAAATGAAGATTAGTTTGGATAATATCATTTGTATAATCATTCTCTTACACATTATCCTTCTATTTATTGATTCAATTATTCTATGTCTCCTTCAATTCCATATCTTCAAATGTGACAGCTGGTGGAATGAATTGGGCAATAGGTTCTAGTAGTGTCAAGACTTTGGGAAAGATCACGTGTCATGATATTGGAAATCATGGTGGAGGAGGCATGACTTTGGGAAAAGTCATGACATTATCATTCACAACTTTCTCCTCTACTTTAGTATCTCCTTTTGAATTATATTCTATTTTGTTTCCTAATTTTTTGTCACTACTAAGTGTGATGAATATGCATCTCTTTGGGTTCATTTTGGTATTTTTTTGATAATTCATTTATGTTGTTCTCTTTTATTGATAGTGCTAGTTACCCAATTTGATTCTCAATATTCTTCACCATTGCATTCACGTGTTGTAGCATTTTTTTTATCCATTACATCCACTTCTCCTATAAATTATTCATCTTCTATCATTA
This sequence comes from Sapria himalayana, assembly GCA_029783825.1. Taxonomy (NCBI): domain Eukaryota; kingdom Viridiplantae; phylum Streptophyta; class Magnoliopsida; order Malpighiales; family Rafflesiaceae; genus Sapria; species Sapria himalayana. The sequence continues at coordinate 2,590,138 of JAREIK010002147.1, forward strand.
TAAGTAGCAAGAATATTATCTTTACGTGATAGTTTTTTTGCTCCATTCGAGTGGTTATTGGAACTCGAGGCTCTTTGTATTGGATATCCTATTGTATTACTCTCAAAAGTTTTCAAAAATTATTTCATGTTTTACTATACATTCTCATATTCTAATGATAGTGTGTAGGGGCATAATTTTTGGGTAGGAATATATACTTTCTATTTTGCATAATGTTGATTTCTTCAACATGATAGATGGCTTTGAAGTTGGCAACTTCTTATTGTTTTCAGATAACTATTTCTCTCATACTGTTAAAATTTCTTCTTCCTCAATAGTGATTATGCAAAACTATTGGATTGCACTAAAATGTTAACAATGCACACCACAATAATCAAACACTAATTTTAACGTGATTCGCTTGCTGTTCAACTTGAATAACTGCATCCACCAGAAAAGTGCTTAGCGATTATAGATTAATAACCAAATGTTATAGTACAAAATCATAGAGAGAGAGAGAGAGAACAAAGCATCAAACAAATTACGAATACAACAAATTTATAGGAAAATAATAGGGTTCTATAGATGGAATGGGCCAGATCAATAGAGTGGATCAGGTCACGCTCCAAAATTTTCTCTGGCCAATTGACTGGGCAACAAGACCTCCATTATTATCCTAGTGCCATGTGATTAATTTCTCAACATATTAATATCTGCACCTTTAAATAAAATAGATAAACTAGATAATAAATGGTTAAAAAGATAATAAAACAAATTATATACTACATATACTAAGCATTTTTAGGATTTGGGCTTCTATTTTTTGAAAAATGCATCAAACTTTGCTTTCTTTATTGTCAATTTATCGAAATTTAACACTCTAGTTTACTTTCTTCAAAATATTTGTTCATTTGGTATTTGATAATTATTCTTTGAGCTTAAAACTAAAATTCAAATCTATGTTGTGGGAACATTCTCAATAGATCTCTGAATTAGTCTCAAACATCATATAATATCTCATACTATTCTTGTAAGAATTGATTTATCTTTTTCCTTAGTTGAGAGTAAGAGATAATTTTTAGGTGAGGAGAACTTAGTCTGGTTGCAATAAAGATAAGATTTTTTTTCTTTTTCTTTGAGAAAATGTTAGAAGTTGCTTATAGTATTTATCTCATGAATTAATTGAGAGTTGCTATGAACTTGTTTAAGTTTTCATAACTAACTTTTTTATTTTCATGGTGTCACATAACTATTTGGATCTTTTGACATTCGCCCACCATACTAATATTTTTGCACCATGACTGTGTTGTTAGCCTCAACTCAAAGTGGTTCACTAGCATTTGTTGCTCTTGTAATTCAAAAGTAATTGTCAATCAACATTGGCCACTAATTGTCTACCATGATATGGCCAGGAATGAGCTATTAGATAGCTTATCATACACCCCTTTGATTTTTTTTATTGTTATCATTATCTTCAATGTTTCTACTTTTATGTCTCTATCTAAAAATAGTTTTTTTTATTCTCTCAATTTTTAGGTCAAAAGTTATTAACTCAATTTCAATACTTTAGCTCGTGTAAGTGTGATGTCTACAAAACAAATAAACAAAAGAAAATAAAAGCAAAATACAAAAATAAAACAAAAATAAAAATTATAATCAACTCAACTAGAAATGAAATAATCTTTTACAAAGATAGTTACAACAACTCAAGTTAATTAATTAAACTAAATAATCCCAATCAATAATATCAAGAATTTATTATGATTTTGTTATAGTATTAAAATTAATTATCTGTGATATAATTCTAAAAGCTCATTAGACAATTGATTTTGTTTAACGAAGATCTATCATAAGTAGAGGTGTCGGGTGAGTTGTCGTACTGGCATGACTCCTTTTTTAGGTCTGTCCTGGCCACCGTGTCATACCCAACATGACATGGTATTTAACACAACCATGTTATGTCAATATGACATACTATAGAGGTGACAAGTGGGCCGGGGGCCGCGCATAGCCCAAGGCATAGTCCAATTGAGCTGTGCCTAGCCCAGCAAGGCATGTTCCTAGAAGTGTCAACCGGGCCGGGCCGGCCCGGCCCGTCACGAGGCACGGGAAAATCCCGTGCTTGGGCCCGTGACGTGCCCGGGTTAGGCACGAGCCGTGCCGTGCCGTGCCAGTCCCGGCACAGTTCGGCCCGTGGCATGGCACACCTGCACGGGTCCGTCCCGTGTCGGTTATCCCCCGAGCCCGACCCTGTGATCACCCCTCCCGCAAAAAAGACCACGGGTCGGGTCTGATTGGACCCGAACCGTACGACCGGGCCCGACCGGGCCCGACAGTACCTGTCGTGCCTGCGGGCAGTGCCGGGCCTGACTTTTTAAACCATGCCGGGACATGCACGAAGGGGTGGGCCGGGCCAGGCCGGCCCGGCCCCTTCGTTTATATATGTATTAATACATATGTATTAATACATATATTAATATACACACACGTAAACATATATATATATATATATATATATATATATATATATATATGATTTTTTACCTTCTAATTCTAATTTATTATCTATCTAATTTCTCAAAATCTTAAAACTATAATATTGTGTATTTTTATTTTATTTTATTATTATAAAATTATGTAAATTACTATTGGCAAGTTACATGTTCTATTTCTACATCCATGATCAACAAAAAATAAGTTATAGTTATAAACTATTGGTTGGTCTCCTTGGGGTCGAGGTCTTAATTTTTGAACGTCGATGGTTACAATTTTTTCTGAACTATTTCTTTACTAGAAAATTTCATAAGTAAATAAATTATCTCATACTCAAAATTATCTAAAAAATAAAAAATTATGATTATTATAAAAATAAACTAAAATTGATTTAGATAATAATAATCTAACTGAAATATCTTAGACATCTTTAGTATTAATAAAAGAATAATATTAATAAACAACTTTTTTTGAATTAATTAACTTTGAATTTATTAAAATTAAAATTGTAGAGGAGTCAAAGAAGAATTGATATAATATATATAATAAAAAAATATTTGTAATATTGGTGGCAGGTTCAATACCTTAGGAGACATGTCAATCAATGTATAAAAAAATATAGTACATTGGATCCCAGGCAAAGTCAACTAACTGATGAGATTATTGAATTCGGATCAATTTTAGGTTTTATAAACATTATTTATTTACCTTCATAAATTTGTAATAGATTGCATGATTAGGTTCATTATTAGAATGAGTTTTCTACTAAATTTTGTAAAAGATCTCATACTAATTAATTGTATACAAAAATACTTTCAGCTTGCTTATTGTTGGATTCATATGACACATGTAGGATTTATATAATAATACATTATAAAAAAATAATTAATAATTAACAGACTTATAAAATAACGTGGATATGCATCAGTGATGTCTGACATTTAGACTTATTATGATGACAATGCATTTACATATTTTTTTTGTCCACTTAGTTGATTTTAATTGGAATAAAATAAAAGATTATTAGGAGTTCATGAGATTTTTAATCATTGTAATAACTTTTCCATATATGACTATTTGTCAATAATCTTTAAGAAGTAGGAGACAAAATAAAATATATAATATATCATTTAATAATGAGTATTTTAGTAATAATTATTAGTGATGACCCATTAATTAAGATTTTCATTTTTTTTTTTTGATAAGTAATAAATTTTATTATCAAAAATATCTGTACAACCTAAGGAAGTTTCAAACTATTATATTCTTTGCTAAAAACAAAGTAAATTTTAGTTTTAATTTTCCTAACTAAAATTTATGCATTTTATGCTTTTCCTTCATAGATTCTTCTATTCCTTTCTCGCCATATGTGATATACAGCTGCTGCAAATGATGCTTTCCAAAGATTGTTCTTTGGTGTTTTAGCCGTATACAGCATCTTGATAACTTTGAAACCTATAGAAATTGAGCTTATGTCATCTTTAAAATATATTAAGTTTTTCAACTCATCCAAGATGTACCTAGAAAAATAGCACTCAAAAAATACATGTTTCAAAGATTCTGCATGACTGTTGAATTCATATTATTTGATGTTGAAAATGCTTGGTCCTTTGTCTTGAGCCTTCCGTGCTTGGCGATCCATAAATTAATATCATGCTTGGGCACATGATTCTTCATTCAAATTGCTTTTGTCCAAGCTTTCTCATTTTTAGTATCGGTTCCAATTAAGAATTGGTAGACATCTGAAATAATCTAGCATTTTCATCCCATGTATTTAAATTTATTTCAGCTTGTTCCAGAGAGCCTGCTTTAATAATCAAGATATCCCTAATGAAGATTAGGGGTATCCAAAAATGATGGATCCACTTAATCCAAAGTAAATCCTCCTTCCTATTTATCCACCAGAGTATTTTGATGAAGAACGTCATATTCCATATGAAAATATTTAGAATACCAAGGTCTCCAAGGGGAATGGGCAAGCATACTTTCTCCTAAGAGACCTCAGGTCTATATTTGCCAATTTTTAGTCATTCTCAAAGGAATCTTCTGCATGCTCCTTCAATTGCATTAATGATGTAATTAGGGAGAAAAAAAAACTAAAAACTAGTATCCTTTGATTCCTTGTACAACTGTGCATAGGAGCTATAGTCTTCTAGCAATTGAGAGAATTTTACCGGCCCATTGGTGAATGACCCTGATAATTTTAGCCAACAGAATAAAAAATTGAGAGGATATTAGCCGACTTGAAGAGAGAGGAATCCCATGGAAAATAAATGAAAGAATGCCTTCTTCATATCTAAAATTTTTGATAATCTCCTCTTTTGTTTCTATAATTACTCATCCAAAGAAGATGTTCTATTTGGAGCAGTTCACATTCGGACTAGAGACAATAGTGAAAGCTTTAAGTGTGTCTAGGATTAATGTGGTGGAAGGAAAGTCCCCTTTAGAAAAGATGATCAAATCATCTGCATACATTGAGGTATTTTCAAAGAAGCACATCCCGAATGAAATGAGAAACAATCTAAAGATGTTACTACACTTAGCTATCTTGAAAGATACTCCATGCATATGGCAAAGATATAGGGGGAGATGGGTCTCCTTGCCTGATACCTCTATTACCCTTAAAGAAACCGTGAAGTTGTCCATTTATTACCACCAAGTAGGAAGTTGTGCTAATAAATTCATAGATGATCTCTATTAAGCATTTGGGGAAGTTTAGACTAGCTAGGACATTTGTTAGGAAGTCCTATTTCATGGAGTCAAAGGACTTTTGAATATTAATTTTAAAGAAACATCTCGACTTTTCTGTGCATATCTCCTAATCAAACTCTGTGCTAGAAAAAATTATTTGATATTAACCTCCCCTTAACATAAGCCCCTTGTGCTAGATTTATTATGCCACTCAACACTAATTTCAGTCGTGAAACAATGAGTTTCGCGATGATTTTATATATCACATTACAGTATTATATTAGCATGTAATCTTTAACCATGGATATGTGTGAGGATTTAGGAATTAAAGCTATATAGACATAATTGATTTTCCTTAGCATTCTTCCAGAATGAAAGATGCTATTTACAATATTGAACATATCACCCCCAATATGATTCCAAGACGCTTAGAAAAATTATGCAGTGAAAACGTCAAGCCCAGGTGATTTTGAATTCCTCATGGTAAAGACAACATTCTTTATTTTCTCAGAAAAAAAAAAGATAAAGAGAGTAGATTATGATCTTTTTCATTAAGTTTCAGCCCATTAGCTATAATATGTTCCTCTATTCTAATTCTACCGCTGGATGACCCCAATAGTGCCTTATAATATGATACAAAAATCTCTGATATATCATCTTTGGATGTTGTGTCTCCCATCCTCTTTAATAATAGTGACTATTTTGCTCTTTTGCAACTTAGAGCTAGTTAGAGGATGAGAGAATTTCTTATATTTGTCGCTCTCTTTGAGGTACTTTATCTTGGCATTTTATCAAATAAAAGATAGTTCATATTCTTCTAGCTTTCTCAATTTAATTTTAATATCTACTTCACTCTCCTTTAAGGCTGCATTATGACATTTAAAAAAATTTTTTTGAACAGCTTAAATAGCATTTTCGGCAAAAGACACCATTGCACTGATGTGCTCAAAATACTTTTCATTCAGTTTTTTTAGGGGTGCCTTTAGTAACTTCAGTTTTTTGACTAGTTGAAACATCTTAGAACCAGAAATTTGTTCCTTTCATATACTAAATAACAAAGGAGTAAACTTTTTGTGAGAGTGCCACGTATTACAAAATTTAAAAGGAATTAATCTCTCTTTATTTGAAATTTCAGAAGACATGAGCATAAGACAGTGGTCAGAGAAGACTCATAGAACCTGAAATCTTGCATGACTATCCAACTGAAAATTGACCCATTCACTATTTTTCATTACCCGATCAAGCTTGCTAGAGACCCTACCATTTGTCCACGTGAAGTAGATTCTTGATGAGGGAAGATCCTCCATGATTAGTAGTGAAACACATTTATGAGTATCTTGGCATTCATAATTTATAACGATTCTACCTCCAACCCTATTTAATCCAGATATGGGGGAGTTGAAATCCCTGATAAGAACCCATGGGGATGAGTCTGCCCTCCCTACCTCAAGCAGGTTATCCCAAAGACTCCTATTGACGATAGAATGGAGGCCATAGATAACCGACATCCTAAAAGAAAACCTCTTCTTTTTATCTTCCACTTGGAGATTATTGTTCTAGGATGAGCAAGAAAGTATAATGATGTCTAAGGTCTGGGTGTCCCACAGAACAAGGATTCTCCCATTGTCGCAACAAGAAAAGTTATCAAAGGAATTCAGTCTTCTAAACTTCATTTTCATAAGCCAAGCTAGCTTTTCACCACTAAGTTTGGCCTATGCGATGGTAAATATGTCAATAGAGTGGGCATTGAAAAGTCTAAGAACTTCTTTTTGTTTAAAGGGGTAACTGAAACCCCTTAGATTCCAGTAAGCAAACTTCATAAGATGCTTCTATTTGTTCTTCCCTTATATTGCTTGTGCAATATCGTTGATGTTAAGTTTTTAAATATTAGAAAATATATCATGTAATTAAAAACTCCTCGCCAGTGCCCATATGTGCTGGATAGGAAATTCTTTTACATAGACCTTCCCTCATCTTAAAACATAAAAAGAACATATCATTTACAGACACGGGTCTTTTGAACATATACAGAGATACAACCAATGTTGCCATTACATAGTAAGACAAAGCTCTTAAGACCACCCTTACAGACAAGAGACTCCAAGAACCCCTAAGTTTCTAGTGCCTGCGTGAGAGAGATCCCAGAAGAAACCACATGCATTCATGCATCAATTCTTGCACACAATGTTTTGTTTTAAATAAATCAGAAATGTGTCTATTGCCTCTAAGAGAAACCATGGTGATTTTAGGACACCGAGCTCATTCTGGGATGGTATCCTTTTATATCTTTTTAAGTATCTTCTCAGAGTTAACCTTTTATATAACGATAAATATATCACATAGCATGCATCAGTCAAAATCTTTTTGTACCTACCATCGAATCCATCACATCCATTCAGTTTTGTACATGATATGCCACCCTCACTCATAACAAGAAGATCTAGACCCAATGTTACATGCAAAATACCACCCTTACATGATGTAACATATGATATTCCACTCTTATGACCAAATATGTCTCTCTTACAAGCATACAACATACTGCTCAATATGCTATCCTTACTGATGCCTAATATGCCACCCTTTCTGACTCCTAATATGCCACCCTTACACAGTCTACCCCCTTTATAGATTATGCCACCCATACAATCATAGAAATGCATTATGCAACCCATACAATCATAGAAATATATTATACCACCCATACAATCATATAAATATATTATGCCACCCTTACCATCTTTACAATCATAATCTAACCCCCATGCATATGTCACTCTTACATATGATAATGATGGATAAGATTTTAACATACAATCACACAGAACAAGAATATTTTCATAAATTAAAAAGTTTAGGATAGAATTCCTTTCATTCTCTCCCATAGAGCATATATTGTCATAAATCTTGTATCACTTCTCGCTTTTTTAATTTTTTTTTTTTTGAGATGAGTTGGAGATATCCTATCGCCTCTTTTCCTGATTACTATTAGGTGTCGTTTATTTTTACATATGTAGCATACAATACAATCATCGACTAGATTACAATAGTGAGAATTCCTATACCCTTCATACAAGATGATATGTTCAAATTCATAACTCTGCCCCACTAATACATACGAGCACACACCCTTACAAATAATCTTTACATGGTAACTTATCCCTATTATAACATATGCATATGTTTCCCTAATAGAAAGCCCCCATACACATTCAAGTAGGTTATATGTATCTATAGATTTTTGCATATATTGTACTTTCCCATTATGTGTTCCAACATTTCCTAGTATAGCCCCTTCTGAAGGAACTATAAGTTAAGTTCGTGTATCACAATAGGAAATGTGGGGATTAACCTTTCTCCCTTAAAAGGACACCCTGCATATTCTGTCGAGGGGCTATTCAGCATATCGATACCCTTATACCAGGGTTCATTTAAGTAAACACACAAGAAAGTCAGGCGAATAGCCCTGGAACTCCAACACCACAGCAGACACCACCACATCAACCACAAGCCTAGAGGTGCTCCCACCTCTCCCCATAATACCCTTAAAATAAGCATGTTCAACAGTAGGGAGAGCCATAAAAGGCTCTCCTTAATCCAACCTCCAAAACTCCTATAGTATCTCCATTTCACATTTTTAAGGGAGTTGTGAGCTCCTTTGAAAGGGTTAGATAGGGCCATGTGGGGCAGAACCCCTATAGAGATTTGGTTTACCTTTATTTCTCGAGTTTAGAGAAGGGCATTCCTTTGCAGTCTCCCTCTTTTTCTTCTTCGGTTTAACCAAGGTAAACGAATCTTTCTCTTCCACTTGATTTTGAACTTCTTCATGTTGAGGCATAGGGAATTCAATTCTTTGTGTTGATGAGCATTGGCCTTCCTCTGTGGGGGATCTTTCACCATTTGTATATTCGAATAGCTTCTGCCCTATTTTGATGGGAAATTATGGATCTTATGTATTCATTAACTCCACTGCTTCAGGGTTGGGTGGAGGGGAATTATCCTCATCCTTGTGCTTCTTTTGATAGCTATTAATTGAGTGGCCAAACATAGAGTAGGACTTGCAATATAATGGGAGGTTTTCATAACATGCCGATATCGGCTGGCAAATTTTTGAACCATCCGGGAAGTTGAGGAATATTTCATTAGACAATTCTTCATTAAAATTAACTTCAACTAACGCTTTAGTATATGCAATTCTAGAAGTATTAGAGGCTAGTTTATCCATATGCAAGGGATGCCCTATGTAACTTGCTGCTTTACTTTTGCCAATATGGTTCCAAAGATGTATGAGGAAGTTTTAAAACTTCACTCATATAGGTATTTTGACTATTTCTTTTAATCCATAATGAAAACCCACATGGAGGGACTTGATTTGTAATGATCTGCCAAACCAAGTATGGGCCAGCTTTTAATACCTCCTCCATATCTTCCATGAATTTAAATTTAGCAGGATCCATCCACTAGGATGTTGGACCATTTGAATACTTAGTTTCCATTGTTCGTCAATGAACTTCTTAAGTAATCCAAAACCAGGGTTTTTCATTACAAAATAACCAATTAAATAGTTTTTTCATATTTCTAGACCTTGTTGTATATCTTCATTCTCAAAATATGCATTTCCAGAATTATTAGAGGGTAAATATGATAATTTCATAGTGTTTTCCAAGATTTTGTTACTCAAGAACAAGTTACTCCATGAAACTTTTTTCTTACCGAAAGTTTGTGGTTGTTCCTAGGGGAGGGCGGTATGTATGTCTTCTTTGTTAAAATCCTTTGAATATCTAGTTTCTGGCTTAGTTTTTGCCATCATTACAGTAGAGTTTTGTTTATTGCTTCCATATTAGTGTTTCCAGATAATTCATCAGAGTTTGAGAGATGAGAGGCAGAAACTTCCATTTCAATGTTAACATTCACATAATTTCTATTTTTTTTTTTGCAACAATCATCAATCGAGAAAGGAATAGACTCTTTGTCAATTGATTTTCAGAAAAAATGCAAGTTAGAACCACCATTGGCATGGGCAGTGTGCACATCTGAAGTTTGATTATTGCATTTTTCATTCTAAAATTCATTTGTATTACCCAAATAATGCTTAAATTCATCAGAATCACCATGGTTTTTGTTAACGAAATGATTTTTGAGAAGAAAATCATACGAATCAACAGAGAGCTTTCCGTAGATTGTTCCCCATGTGTCGCCATCATCAAAAATAAAATTTGTAGCCTTAGGATCATATCCAGAACACACTACAAACCTCGTTTTGTGGTTGCCTCTTGGAAATTCATCATTATTCTTCAATGGAGCCGTGACAGTTGCATCGGTATCGGGAGGCCTTGCGGCATTCTTAGGTTTTTGATTTTTGAGATGAGTATCGGGCGGTCCTGTAACGCTCATCCCAGACACACACACACACACACACACACACACACACACACATATACATACATACCTACATTCATACATACATACATACATGCATACATACATATATAACCTAAGTCCCAAAACCTACTTCACCTCTAACACTTACACAAATCTAGCATTCCTAAGCTGAATTTTCTAAGGATTTGATGAAGGATTAGGGTTTTGGAGGAAAACGGGGAGGATAGAGGGAGGAGATAAAATGTTATAAGATTTTCATATTAAATACATATGTCACATAATAAATCTAATAGTATAAGCCGACTTAAAAATAATTTTCTCCTCATTAGAATAAATATAGTATTTTATGATATCTAGCATACTATAAGACTTTTATAATCTACATGAGTCGATAGGCCTCAATAAAGAAATTTTCATGGATATTTAATATTATTGAAATTCTTCATATCTGATATTGGATTCATGAGTTAGTTACAAATATTTGATATACGACTATGTTAATAGTAAAATTAGTAAAATAATAATTAACGAATTAGATAGTAACATGAGATTTTCCATTTTAAAATTTATAAAAATTTGGTATGATATGATAGATATGTATTCGTCAACATACATTCGCACATCATATATTATTCTTTGGTGCATATGCAACATACGTAGTATTTTTAACCAATATAAAAAATATCCATTTATTGAGAAATAACTATTGAGATGTAATGAAAATATTTAAAATATTGATACTTAATTCTACCTCATTATTACTTAGTTGTATGTGCGAATCATATGATTAAAGTTAAATGGGTAGAAGATACTATCAAATTTATATTCACTTGAATAAATCGATAATAAGAATAAGAGGAAAAAACCAATTAATAATTAAATAAACTATTTTAAGTATTACAATAATAAGTATAGTATAGTTTTAGCGAACCTCTAAGTGTGAAGATTGAGATTATATTCAAAGATGATAAACTTTTTTATTCAGTTAGTTATAAACCAATGACAGTGAGGTTCACCAAATAGGAATGAAGTATCAAAGTACTCACACATTGATTACTAGTCTATCTCATTTCATGATGATATGTAAAATTGGACATATTATCCCATGCTAAAAACCATGTTGTGTTGAGAACGGCATGGTGGACCGGTTGGGCTTCAAAAAAAAAAAAGGTTATGCTAGCTTGGCATTGTCTATATGTCTTATATAGACCTACTTCCATTAGACGAAGATACTTATCATCACACCAAGTTATGACCTTGAAATTTAAACTTGCAATACAATGACTTTTCAAGTATCACCCAAAGCCTTGGTGAACATAAATATCTTAATTTTACTAACTTTGAGGATGCCTATTTGTACTAAGCAAAAATCATGATGTGATCACACAATCATTATTTCACATCAACATGCATTTTGTATGTATTTTGATTGTAATACAATATTTTGTATTCAAACAAACAAAAGTCTATTATTTACCCATTTGTTGAGACTCAAAATCATATTGTAGCATCGTGTGCTACACAATTTCTATGGATTAAAAATCTCTTGAATGAATTACATGTTATGTTTATTACTTCCTAAACTAGAAATGAGAAAATTAAAAATTATTTAAATATTATACACAGAAAAGATATAATTAGATACATCTCATATGCTTTGAAAATATGAAAAAAAAAAAAAGACTATCATGAGACTTTAATTAAAAAACAGTCAGCTTGACAAATAAATTAAGAATATAGAAAAAAAATATAAACAATTAAAAATTTATATTGAGATAATCTAAGAATACACCCACAGACACACACACACACACACACAGATACACACACACAGATACACACACACACACACACACACAGAAAGTCATATTTGTGTGTGAATTATTTTGTTTGGATAACTAAAATTCACATGACCAACACTAATTATATATGAAAATAATATGTTAATAGTGATTATCGTATCCAAACACAAGGCTCTCGCTTGGTGCATGATATGAGAAATATTAATATTTTGACAATGTTACCTCTATAATAATCAAAGATATCACATATGATAACTCTTGAACTCAAAATCTATCATTATTAAACGAAGATATTTATTATCATATCAAGAAATCATTTTCAATACATACATAGAATATGAAGAGTCTCTAATTACTTAATAATTACAATAATATTCTCGTCCTAATATTTAAATTCTTATGATGTCTGATATGTTAATATTTGTATAATTAAAAACATCCCATCTAATTTGAAAATATGAAATAAGACAATTACTCATTTTCAATTAAAAAACATTTAGCTTGACAGATTAGTAAAAAAAAAATAGAAAAATATAAATAATGAAAGATTTAGATTAAGATGCTAAAAGAAAAGAGTTTTGTACGGAAATAAAGCATTTAAAATAAAAATATTCAAAATTTAAGGCTGGTTTCAAAAATATGTTCAAATTAGTGTGTCTGGAAATAGCGTAGCAATGCCCATCGTTGTGAACGGCATCCATTGTCATGCTATTGATTTTTTAAAATCTGAAGTCGACATTGTGAATGCTGGCTATTGAAAATACTATTATCGTTATCTCAACTCACCTCTCGCCCCTCGCCCCTCTACTCTCGCTCGTCTCCCCTCGTTCATTTGCCCACACCTTTCGCCCATCTCACCGCGCTCGTCTGCCCTCACCTCTTGCCCTTCTCTTCCCACCTCTCTCCGCCGCCCGTTTCCAGGAGCTCCTTCGTCGAGCTCCGTCGAGTTCCAACGAGCTTGACGTGGAGCTCGATAGAACTCCACGAGCTCCACGATGGAACTCGAAGAGCTCCAGCAAGCTCGACATGGAGCTCAAGGAGCTTAGTCGAGCTCCACGTCGAGCTCGCTAGAGCTCGACAAGCTCTTTCGTGGATCTCCATCTAGCTCCAGGGAGGTCTACGCGGAGCTCACTGGAGCTCGTCGAAGAACCACGAAAGAGCTCATCGAGCTCCACTATCGAACTCACTCGAACTCCTTTGTGGAGCTCCACTAAGGCGCTCGTGGAGCTCCAGCGAGATCCACTTCAAGATCGCTAGAGCTCAACGAAGCTCCACGAAGGAACTCATTGGAGCTCCTCGAGCTCGCTAGAGGTCACTAGAGCTCCTTGATCTCCATCGTGGAGCTCGATGGAACTCCACTAGGGAGCTCGTAGAGCTCCAGAGATATCCACTTCGAGCTTGCTGGAGCTCGTGGAGCTCCGCCGAGCTCCACGCCGAGCTCACTGGAGCTTGACGGAGCTCCGCAAAGGAGCTTCTGGAGACGGGCAGGGGGAGAGGGGTGGGAAGAGAGCGGCGAGAGGTGAGGGTAGAAGGGCGAGGGTAGAGGAGCGAGGGGTGAGTGGAGAGGGTCGAGAGGGCGAGGGACGAGGGGTGAGGGGTGAGGGGTAAGGGGCAAGAGGCGTGAGGCGAGCTGAGATAATGATAATGGTATTTTCAATAGTCGGCATTCACAATGCTGGCTTCTGATTTTAAAAAATCAACAGCGTGACAATGACTGCCGTTCACAACGACGGATATTACCACACTGTTTCCAGATGCATTATTTCCATACAAAACTCCAAAGGAAAAATGAGTTAAATTTATAAAAATTTGTACAATAATCATATTGTTTCAAAAATTAAAACTCTCATAATCAATCCTAATTATATTAAAAATCAATACTCTAATGAAAATGAATATTCATAAAATTTGTATGATAATCATGTTGTTCATCAATAGCATTCCAATATTAGTATCTACTATAGGAATACCATCTCACAGTAGTCCACTACAATTGTCTCATAGCAATGTCAATTATTAATTCCACAGAAGAGGAAAAATTAAAATAATTTTTTGTAGAATTCATATTATTCGTGTTGGGCAATTGTACTTCCACGGTAGTAATATTAAGATACTGACAACAATAAGAATAACAGAACAACAAACAATATATATCTAATCCACAATCTAACCACGGCAGAATCAAAAATGAAAAATAAAATATCAGAAATAATGTGGTTCGTTAGTCGCTCAGTATGACTAGTTATATCCACCAGAAAATACTTATACGTTACAGATTAAACTAACAAAATATCTTACAGTATGTGCCGCACAGAGCAATCGCGATAAATCACACAAAGAGAGAGAGAAGACGAACAGTTTCCGGTTCCAAAAAAACAGCAACCCAAAAATTAAAAATTACAAAATATTTTATAATACAAACTCTCTCGGTTCATTTAAACAGAGTGGGTCGGATCACTGTGGAACTTATCAGTGTGTATAGCGTTCCAGTCTTCTACCCCTTCAATACAATATCATCTCCTCGGTGAACATTCAGTGTTCCCTCTCTACCACTAAATGAATATCCCTGATCGTCCAGAACATCAAGAGAAATGAGATTCATTGTCATCTCAGGGACATATCTCACATTTGAAAGTGAGACTATTCGGTCATCCCAAGTTCTCAGTCTGACTGTGCTGATTCCAACCACCTTACATGGTTAGCTGTTCCCCACCACAGCATGGTCAGCTTCCTTCATGTCATATTTGTTGAACCACTCCAAGTGAATGCTTATATGGAAGGAAATACTAGTATCCAGGATCCAAGAATCTGATCTTGCGATCATTGTGGAGGTTACCAGTATAAGGTCTTCTCCATCATCCAGATCATCAAAGGTCACAGCAGCAACAGGTGGGGGATTAGGCTGACCTTGCTATTCCGGCCTTACTCTCTTCTTCGGGCATTCAATTTTCTAATGCCCTTTCTGTTTATAGTAGTGACAAGTGTCACCCTCTTTTGATCCCTTCTGAAGCTTATTTCCCTTCTACTTGAATGGAACAGGTTGTGGCCTCCTATTTGTTACCACCAATCCAGTAAGATGTTGTTCAAGTCGTTCAACCGCATCCTTCTGCCTCATCTCTCTAGAGTGTAGGGTAGCCCGAACATCCTCTAGTGTAATCTCTTCCTTTCCCACAATGAGAGATTCGACAAAAATTCTCATAGGAATGAGGAAGAGAAACTAAGAGTAGAAATGCAGCATTCTCATCTTCTACCTTAGCATCCACATGTTTAAGATCCATGAGGATGCTGTTTAAGTCATCCATATGCTTCTTCAAAGAGGTTCCCTCTTACATCCTCAGTGTGAACAGTCTTCTCTTCAACATAAACTTATTTGCCAATGATTTAATCATATGCAGTGACTCAAGCTTGCCAATGATTCTCATAGGAATGAGTCACAGTCCTGCAGCAGATTTCTCATCTGCCACCTCAACAATGACTTCATCCGACAAGCTTAACAGAATGGTGGAGTATACTTTCTCTTCACGTCTCTAAGCCTTAACCTCAGTTATTCCAAGAGCAGCAGCAGTGAGAGGACCGAAGTCTTGAACCAGAGGACTCCAAATATCAAAATTTTTCAAATGTGCTCGTATTTTAATCTGCCACATACTAAACTCATTTCCACTATTGAATTTCTCGATTGTGGTATTTAGGATTCCAGCAATTTCAACAGAATATCGCTCAGAAAATCACAAACTTCAATAGCATAATTTCTCAAAAAAATTCCGAAATCCGCTGTGATACCAATTGTTGGGCAATTACACTTCTACGATAGTGATATTAAGATATAGAAGACAACAAGAACAATAAATAATATATATCTAATCCACAATTCAACAAAGACATAATCAAGAACGAGAAATAAAACACCAGAAATTACGTAGTTCGCTAGTCGCTCGGTACAACTAGCTACATCGACCAGTAAATACTTATGCGTTACAGATTAAACCAACAAAACATCTTACAATATGTGCAGCGCAGAGCAGTCGAGATAAATCATGCAAAGAGAGAGAAGACGATGAACAATTCCCATTTCCAAAAAAACAACCCGAAAATTAAAAATAACAAAATATTTTATTATAAAAACTCTCCAAGTTCATTTGAACCGGAGCGGGTTAGATCATGGGACAGGTCAAACTTTGCTCCAAAAATTTTGGCTCGCTGACCGGAAAGCGAGACATCCGTTATTGTGCTACTGCTATATTCCCGGACTCTTAATATTTCATTTTCAGTACTTAAAATAAAAATATTAAAACAGAAATATTTGGTTATATAAACAGATTATCAAAAACCAAATTACATATACAGCACTTTGAAATTATCTTCAATCGCGAAGTCACCTTCACGGGTTTACATCTTAAAATTGCATTAAAAAATATCTGATGACTGAACAACTCAAACATACAAAAAACTTAAAGATTCACAACTGGCAACAAGGCCACGGGCATCTCCAAGGGCATCGCCACACCAGTCTGGCTATCATTGGGAGCCACCACTTGGTCGCCCTAATCCACTACTGTTGATGGCAGAAGTAAATATGTTAGCAGTATATGCATAACAGCTTTTCAATTCATGTGACTTATGCTCTGTAACAGCTTTTCCATTCTGTGTTTCATAATGGGCTGGCCATGCTGCGTCCTCTTCAACATTTTCTCCCTTCCTGCCTTCCTGCGTGCCTCAGCCTTTGTTTGTGCTTCTTGCCTTGCCTTTATAATTGCATCCCTCTCCATTTTTGCCTTCTCAATCTCTTCATGCTTATTCTCATATATTTCTCCTATGCTGTACGAACGACCTTTCTTCTTCCTTTTTACCACCATGCCACTGTTATCCTGAAATACCCCACAGCAACAAGTCGCCCTTTTTAGTTCCATTAAAAATTTCACAATAAATCAAACTTCTCCAGTTCAACGTGCAATGCACAATCAAGCACACGCATTTACCTATAGAACAGAGAACAACTTTTGATTTTCAATTTTTTAGTTTTCTTTGAATCTGAATCTAGTATATGACTCATCTATTTCTTATCTATATGGAAAGCTCTAGCAAACACATTCATTTTCTAAATCAGTAATTTGTTTTTCACTTCTGAGAAAATAAAATTAGAATAAAAAAAATACAAAATTGTTTCATAATTCCTAGAAATTTTGAAAACCATAAAATACTTCAAAACATAAAATCTCCTACTAATCCATCCATCGTATATAATATAATATCATTAGTAAACATTTAAGTGGCGAACAATATAATATCATAAATATACATTTAAGTGAGTAGGAAAAACTTCACCTTGCCCACATTAAAAATTTATTTGGAATTTTCAATTTATCTAAAATAAAAGCAAGTTTTTCCTTCATTATAATCTATTTTAATTTCAATTTTATTTTAGTTTGTATTATAATTATTTTGTTTATTTTATTGTTTTGGGATAAAATTGTTTTTCAAATTATTATTGTTGATTTTATTTTTTTTAACATTGATATCAAAGACGAGATTTTCGATATAAACTTTTATGATTAATACATATCCATAAAAATTCTGTCAAAAGAGAGATGCGAACATCAAGCTTCAAGGTCTGTAATTTCCAAGAGAATATTGCAACCTCACCACATATCTGTAAACTTTTTGATGTGTTAATACAAATAAATATTACTATTCTCACATATCACTCAATGTAAAAATAAAACAAATAATAGTGAAATCTAAAATAAAAAAAAAATTAATGAGATTAATTTTGCATTATGAAAAATAAAAATTAATATAATTATAAGGAAAAATAATTGATTAGATAAAATTAAAAAAAAATCTCATCAAAATTAATGAAGATAAATAGAACGAGATAGACAGTAATACAATTACCGATCTATATTTAGTACTAGCTGATGGAGTACTAATTACTATGCAATATGATGAAAAAAATATACAACAAATAAAATTTGAGATACTCTTACAAAATTATAAGAAACAAAGTCATTTCACAATAATATCTTCTTCTTAAAAATGAGTCAATACTCTTCAAATAAACTTATCATCAATCTGATGAACAATATCCTTATGAATTATATTTTAAAAAAAACATACACAAAAATAAGAAAGATATACATATAAGTTTATAACAAATAAAAACTCTGACGGTGATAATGAGAGAGATTAATAAAATAATTTTCTAAAAGGAGTCTGAATTATAATAGATCAAAATCAAAAAATAAGAATAATATTAAATACTACAACTATGACAATAAATAATACTTCAAAAGAGATTGTTGGTATAATAAAAAATAGAAATGATAAGTCATCAAATACTTAATTAAATATTGCAAGTATCAATGAAGAATACAATATCTCATGCAACAAAGTGCCAACAACAAATAAAAAACATAAAATAATTTGATGATATTTGATTATTAGACTCGGGAGATTTATGACATATCATGACATCTCGACGAGAATAATTTCATAAATATGAATAAATCTCAAGAGGTTATGTACACATGAATGATAATCATATTTTAAAAATTATTAGTATTGATACTATCAAAATAGAAATGTTTGATAGTATAGTTTGCCCCATTCAATAAGTACAATATATGAAAAACTTAAAGAAAAATTTATAGTCATTGAAATAAATATATAGTTGTGAATTTAAAGACTCATGTTGAGAATGTAAAAATAAAAATTGAGAGAGACATATTTATAATTATAAAAGAAGAAAAATAATGATAAATCTATTCATACTTTAAAGAGACTAAAAAAAATTTAATGCGTGTGTTATATCATTTAACAAAAAAGAAATAATAATAAAAACTAATGCATGAAAAAATTGTGATAAACCTATTTATGCTTAATGGTAAAACAATAAAAGAAACTAATGCATGCATTATATCAATCAACAATGATGTGACATCTTAAACTAGATCACATGTCATATCAATATTTAAAGATTCTCTAATACAAAATTACTTCCACAACTCAAATTGGTAGATCTATCTTTTTGTGAGCATTATATTACAAGTAACAAGCATAAATTAATGTTCAATAGATTAATTGCTAGGAGTAAGTATATTATAGACTTAACTCATTCTGATATATGAGAATCACCAAAAATATATCAATGAGGAGTAATATACTTTGTATTTTTCATTGATGATTATTTGATGAGATATTGAATATATCCAATCAAGAAAAAATTAATTTTTTTTCTAATTTTTAAAGACTTCAAAGTACAGGTAAAACTTGAATATGAGAAAATAATTAGATATTTAAGGATATATAATAAAAGAAAATATATAATCACATACATGCCATATCAAAAAATGAAACAGCCAAACAAATGAACAAAACTTTTAATAAAATAAATGAGAGCAATATTAAGAACAATAAATTTTATTCAACTCTTTTTGAGTGAAAATAACTAATACTGTATATTATGTTATAAATCAATCACTAATAACTATAATTCATTAAATATACCAATGAAGATGAAGACTAATAAGCTAGTAGATTACTCAACTTAATATTTTTTTAAAAATTCTGCTTAAGTAATGTATAACACCCAAAAAAGAATAATGAATCCAAAATTTAGAAAATATATATTTTTAGAATATGATATAGTAAAAGGATATCACCTATGAAATCCAATATCCACAAGATAATTATTAGCAGAAATATAATCTTTAAAAAAACTCAACTACGAAGAATAAATAAAAATGATAATATATTGAAACAAATTTTAAAGATTATAACTATATAAGAAAAAAATAATCTAAAATAAAAAACTAGTATTTATGAAGGAAACATTAGGGGAGAGGTTCAAATAATTTGAAAATGAGGCTGTATAAGTTAGTTGACCAACTCATGAAAGAAAGCTGCTAGCTTGATGCTCAAAGTATGTTACATAAAACAATATTATATATTATCTCCTAACAGAAGATAAAAGACTATTAATATTTCATGAAGCTTCATGTAGCTCAAATACATCTTTGTGAATGATAAGAATAAAGAAAAAATTTAAGCTATACACAAGAGAAAAACTTAGAAATTAATATTAATATCATAAGAAAGAAAAATCATTGATAACATATAGATCTATAAGATCAAGAAGAATAACAATGATCAGATAAAACAATATAGTATAAGATAAGTGATAAAATGATATACTCAAAAAAAAGATATTCAATAAGATTTTTGACTTGATAGTTTATCTAAAAACAATTAAAGTGCTAACTTTGTGTATTATATTTAATTTCTATTTGGAGTAATTAAATGTGAAAATTTTATTTCTAATTGATAACTTGAAGAAAAAAAGTATATGCTCTAACCAACAAATTTTATTAAAGCATACAATGAAATCTTAATTTATAGATTAAATAAATTTCTATACAATCTTAAACAAGCGTAGAAATATTAGTGTAAGAAATTTAATTCTTTCATCATTAATTTTTGGTAAAATAGACTCAATTCAAACCATTGTACATACTACAAGATATTTAATAATAAAAATAACTTCATCATTCTATAATTATATATGAATGACATATTAATAGCAAACCTCAACATATGTCTAATTTAATAATAAAAAATATAATTAATTAGAGAATTTGATATGAATAACTTAAAAGTAGCAAACAAGATTCTAGTGATACATATTTTTCAAAATAAAAACATGTAGAAAATTTAATTCTCTCAAAAAAATTATCTTAACAAGATCTTGAGATACTTTAACATACAAAGTAGCAAATTAATTTTTAGCTCATTTACTATTGATTTCAAAATATCCTCAAGTATGTATCATAGCACAGAAAAAAAAATGAATGAGATATCTGGAATATCATATGCATTAATAGTAAAAAGTTTAAAATATTCATTATGATTTGTATAAAATCAAATATTGCACAAGCAATAAAAATAATTAGTTGATTCATAAATCCTGATAAAGAATATTAGAATAATATAAAGAGAACTCTCAGATACATTAGAGGAATGTCAAATATTATATTATATTAAAAGTGCCAAGTGGGTCAAGTAGTCCTAGCGTGGCATGAGGCACGGGCTGACTGAGTCATGCCTGACCCAGCACGACACAATATAGAATAATGCCTAGGCCCGTGACGTGCCAGCTTATGACATAGCTCATGCTATGCTGGACCAAGAGGTGCAGATCTCGTGCCTAAAGGTGTCAACAGGGCCGGGCCCGAGATAATATAGAATAATGCCTAGTCCCGGCCCAGCCCGACACGGAAATTTCCCGTGCCTGGGCTCGGGTAAGGCACAACCCATGCCGTGCCGTGCCGAGGCCAACCTGGCCTCTTGCCATGCCTGACCCGGCACGGTTCGATGGCCCGTGGCATAGCCCGTAGGCACAAGTCAGGGTTACACACAGTCCTGCACCCGCACCTGCAGACCTGGCCTCCCAGCTTCCCAAACCTGCATACATGGGTTCCCAGCTTCCTGCACCCTCACGAGTCACGAGTCACGAGTCAAGGGTCACGGCTCACCCTCTTGTGACTCGAAAGTTGGGCCTAGCTTCCCGGACACAAAGACCACAAGTCAGGTCCAATCAGACCCGACCGGCGGGACCGCCCGGCGGTCCCGCCCTACCCAACCCAATTCCACCCCACCCAACGGGCAAAAAAAAAATTTAAAATGTAGCCGTTGGATCTCTCCTCCAATGGCTAGGGGGCAGAATCCGACGGCCCGCATGATTCTGCCCCCTAAAATATTAAAAAAAATAAAAAAAAAACAAAAAAAAAAACTTAAAAAAAAATATTTTCTTTAATCTATAAAATTATCCACACCTCTCTATAATATTTATGTTTTTCATAAATATTTATTCTCTCAAATCTTACATTTTCACTCTCTCAAAACTTTTGCTCCTCTCTCGGGACTCGAGATTTCGTTATTTGACTTGACTAATCGGGAATCTTAACTCGTTTTCGAATTTTGAGCTGGACTGTGGTGCACCGTGCACGTGATCGACCTCACTACTTTACCAGGTAATTTATTTTAAGTTTTTTTTACTCTCTCTCTCTTTCTGCCTCTTACTCTCTAGTCCTAAAATAGTTAAATCTAAAATCTATCATCTAGTGTCTACATAAGTGTCTTGTTTAACAAAAATCCTAAAAATGACAAATACTAATAAAAAATATTTAAATTTAGAAAATAAAAATCTTACACAAAGATCTGAGACTGCTGAAACTTTGGTTTCTCTAGTCGTCTCAACTCAAACTTCTACAAAACAAAAAAACTAGGATTTCTGTAGTTTAGACTCATTTTAATATAATAAAATAAAAAAATATTAGAGGTGAGAAAGAAGAAATGACACAGTGCAAATATTGTATAAAAATTAACTTGTAAGAGTTCGTTTGGGACTGACACCTTAAGAGGCGTGCCGAATTATGCATCAAAAAATATGGTTCATTAGATCCGGGGCAAACCTAACTTGACACTGTATTTTTTGAGATTGGATCAAGTTCAGTCTTAAAGTTTACTCCCTTCATATACTCGAGCGAGTTGGATAGGGATGACATGGCCAGACTTATCACATTGATGGGTCTTCCGAGCATATTTTCGGAAGATCCAAGGATTGTGCGCATTATGCAGACATATTTTCAATCTGCTTATCGTAGGATTCCTAAGTCCACATCTAGGAATGACATACTAAAATTGTATAAGTTAGAAAAATAAAAAATAATTAATGAATTTATAGCATATAGTGGAGTGATGTCCGTGACGTCCGATATCTGGACAAGTCACGATGAATCATATTATGCATGTCTCACCAGCCACTATGTGGATTCTAACTGGACTGAATAAAAAAATTTGAGGACTCTCTGAGATTTTCCATCCTCATGATGGCCCGGTCATTTTTGAGTGTATGATGAAAATCTTTATGGAATATAAAATTTAAAATAAAATTATTAGTATCACATTCGATAATGCATCTAATAATGGAATAACGATTAACATGTTTGTTAGAAATATTAAAGACGCATCATTAGGAGAGATTTTTCATGTCGGATACATGTGTTACGTGATTAACCTGATTGTTCAAGCTGGTATGAAGGTGTGTTCCCCCGCATTGAATAATATACGTAATGTACTAAAATATATTCGCACTCATAGCAGAAACAAGCGTTTGGTAGTATCTATTTGTCTACGAATCTTAAGAAGAAGAAATTCCAATCGGATGTGAGACATCGTTGGAATTACACGAACCGATATTGAAGTAATGTATTGGATACGAACATATGATCTCCGACTACGTCAATAGTAAAAGTGATGAACTTATTATTCACGATACTGACTGGGCTTTAGAAATTTCATTTATGAAATTCCTGAAGATTTTTTATGACACGACGAATATGTGTTCGTCGGTTTATACGCTCATGACTTACATTGCACTCAGGTACATATGTAACATTAGTAGCATGTTTAGGAAGTATCAAGCTGAATCGACACTTAGCCATATGGTTGTTGAGATGGAAACCAAGTACTTAAAATACTGGTCCACCGTTCCATCTCTTTATTGTCTCGCTGCATGCATGAATCCTAGTGTTAAGATAAATGGGATAAAAAATACCCTGACTTATATTTTCTCGTGCATGAACATGGAAGACCCACCTAAAGGGTTCATTCACGAGAAGTTGACTGACATGTTCACATACTATGATACTAGGTATGATGGGGTGATAATAGTGAGATTGTGATTACAAACATGAATACATTATTCAGAAATGATGATTTTTTCATTCAGCTAGCGAGGGAGAGATGTCAGGATGGACCATCACATAAGAACGAGCTTTCTCGGTACTTAGATACCGATTACTGCTCAATCCTATCACATTCTAATACTAAGAATCTTGATATATTACAGTAGTAGAAATCATATGAGTTCACTTTTCCCGTGCTATCTAGGATGACACGAGATTTACTGACTCATCCGGTGTCGAGCGTAGCATCAGAGTCTGCTTTTTCTGTTGCAGTGAATGTTATTTCAGATAGGAGATCGAGATTACGTCCAGATATTGTTGAGACTTTGGTCTGTTTAAAGGATTGAGAGAATTCGAGGTTTAGCATCCATGATTGTGCTGGAGCTGGGACAGGGACAGGGACTACATCCGGATCTACTACGAAAGGGAAGAGTTGATTACTGATGATGATGATCCATATAATAGTGATCTTGACGTTGCGGCTGATAATGCTCATAATACGCCGATTAACGATTGATGATGATCCACTGCTTTTTGATTTTGATATTTTATTTTTTATTGATTGTACGCTTTATTTTTAAGTTTCGTTGAAACTTGAATTTATTTGGTTCGGAACTTCGGTATCTATTGGCTGATTGGTCATTTCTCATTTGGTAAACTTTTATTTTTTTGACTTTTAAATTTTTTTGACGAAATTTTTTATTTAATTTATTTTTTTGTTTAAAATTTTCATTTAAAAATTTTAAACTATATAATTTATTCTAATAAATTAAAAACTAATTTTATTTTAAATTATAAAAAAATTAAACTTTGTAATTTATTAAATTTTTAACAATTTTCATTTTATAATTTTAATATATTATACATTATCTATAATTCTATATATAATATAATATATAATTTATTTAAACTAAAATATTAAACTTTAAAAATTTTAAAAAAAAAATTTAAACCAAGCCTGTACGGCCAGGTTTGGCCCGACCGGGCCTGGCTTTGATAAACCGTGCCGGGCCAAGCACGGCACGGTACAATAATTGTGTCGTGCCTGGCCCAGCACGAAAGCACGATCGTGCTCTAAAAAATGGGCTAAGCTGGCCCGGTCCAGCCCGTTTGACACCTCTACTCATGCCTGGCCAAAAATGACCCGACTGCATGGCTCAAAAGGCACAATCTAATAGCATGACCCAGCACCGTACCCCAATATCATTGAGGTAATAGTATACAATAAAAATAATATGAGATCTACTGACTCATCTAGTATCGAACGTAGCATCGAAATCTATTTTTTCAATTACAATAAAAATAATTTTAGATAGGAGATCGAGACTACGGCCAAATATCATTGAGGTAATAGTATACATGAAGGGTCAGAAAAATTCAAAATCTGACATCCATGATCGAGATTGTGCTAAAACAAGAACGTAGAAATTACTAACAGATAATGACTCTTGAAACTTTGAGGAGATTGAGCCCACCGCTAATGACACCATCAGATGCTTACACATCAATGATCAGTTGTGTACTCATACGAGTTGGCATTGTGATCGAGCTGAGCCATTGAGGTAGACCTTGCTACATTAGTATTATTATGATTGAGATTGATGATGTTTATAATTTATTTTATGTTGTTGTCAATTATTATAATTTGTGAGTTATGCTTATGACTTTGTAATATTTTATTTTTTGGATTGAATAGCGAATGAATAATTGATATGTTTGTTTGATTTTTTTTTTGTGATTTATGTGAGCTTAATAAATAATATAATATAATATAATGACACATTCTCAACTCATAAATATTAACTTAAAATATGAAATTTGTAAAAAAAAAATTTAAATAATTAATCCACAATTTTGATACCGAAACAATGAGTCATGTCACGAGTACAACTGTGCGAGTCAGTCTCAAACTTGAAGTCCTAGCCTCCTAAGACTTAGCAATGCTAGGTCCTAGGCAAAGGTGCTAAGCTGGAAAACTTAGCCATAACCAGTATGATCCAGGATAATCCGGCATGAATCTGGCCAGACTCGAGCTGGTGGACCGTGTTGGGCCGGCCAAAATTGAGCTGAGCCATGTCGTGCATGGAACGACATGGTGACCCATTTGGGCCACCAAAAAACAGGCCGTGCTAACACAACACGGTTCATTTGACACCCCTTTATATTATATTATAAAAGTTCAAATCTTAATGTCAAAATTATGTTGATACACACTATACTAGTAATACTGATAATAACAAATCAACAATGGATTATGTTTTCACCTAGTTGTAAATTAGATTTCAAAACTAAAATCAATTTTATCATTTCTATGACAGAAATAGAATATGTTACAATTACTTAATCAATAAAGAGGCAATCTAATTATATATGATATTAAAAAAGTTTGAACACAAATAAAATAAAATATTTTATATTATGTGAGTGTTAGCAAAGAAGTCAATATTTTACTCTAAAACAAAACATATCAAAAGACAATACTACTTTATTCAAAAAATAAATAAAAAAATATATTGACATGCAATAGATTCATACTGATGAGAACCTAACAGATATTATAATCATGCTGATTAATACCGATAAGTTTGTATGGTGTACAATCTCCTATGACTTAGGAAAAACATAAACAAGCATTGAATTAACAAGTGAAAAAGATAAAATTTAAGTAGAAGAATATAAAATAATTAATAAATATTTAAATAAGTGAATAATATAATATCATTAAAAGATATTTAAGTGGGCAAGTGAAACTTCATCTTAGCCACATTGAAATTTCATTAGGAATTTCTAATTTTTCTTCTACAAAAAAAAGTTATCCTCCATTATTATCCATTCCAATCCTAATTCATTTTAAACTTGTATTATATTTATTATCTTGTTTATTTTATTATTTTAGTACCATTTTTTTATTTTCAAATTATTGATGCAAGTTCTATTTTTATAACATATAATAATTGTTTTTTTACTATATGTTATGTTTTATGCTCTATTTTTATTTGTTTTTTCTTTTGTTATATTCTATGAATGAGACTGAGGGTGCCCAAGTAGCATTATTTGTCATTGTTTACTCAAAATCTGATTGTGGATTTTATTTAATGCCATTTTTTTCTCAAATCTGACTATGCGGAAAGTGAATTTCATTTGTCATTATTTATATTTCTTGGTGATATATTTTCTATATGGTATCAATGTTACAAATAGCTCATCTTAGAGAAAGCAAAAAACATGTGTTATGTAAATATAATGAAGATGCACAGTAAATCATGGGTGACATGAATTTGCATGCACTTCCTGTAGTGGCTGCATTGGCCTTGGTTGCCTATGGTAGAATGTTTTGATTAGGTTTTATTTAGTGTGACTTTATCCAAGTTCACTTGGATTTTTTCAATGCACAGTAGGTGTACAACAGGCACCCAATACAACCCCAGACGCATCCAAACCCTAGGCATGTATTATGCACAACAAGAGAACAAGGAATAAAGCTAGGAAAAAATTGTGTGCTGGTGCATTGTATGACACCAACTCACTGTTGATGTTATTATTTGTATGACATCGATTCACTATCGGTGTCAAATAAGAGAACATTGATATAATATAAGTATGCAATAAACACAAGATTTTTTTTATGATGCATATATTATAGAAATAAAGAACACAATAGAGAGAAAAATACAAAGAGAGAGAGAGATGTTCACATTTATTTTGAAAGAAGATGCGGAGAATACTATATATTATTAAGATAAACATATTGACTATAATAATCATAAATGGATTCTGATAAAATTCCCCCACTATGATACTTGTTATATTAGAATACCCAAAATTATTTTATAAGACAACAATAAATATTCTTCGTCCTTTTGATACCAAAACACCCATGACTTACATACTCATTTCAAGCTCATAGTTTATAGACTCAAGAGTTAATAGTTATATTATAGATAAATATTTATTAT
Organism: Sapria himalayana; assembly: GCA_029783825.1. Taxonomy (NCBI): domain Eukaryota; kingdom Viridiplantae; phylum Streptophyta; class Magnoliopsida; order Malpighiales; family Rafflesiaceae; genus Sapria; species Sapria himalayana. The sequence continues at coordinate 2,618,182 of JAREIK010002147.1, forward strand.
TCATTATTTTTGATTATTATTCCATAATATTATAATAACTAATAATAAATAATAAAAAATATTTAATTATAATAATATTCAACTTGACATACTATCTCTTTTGGGTATTCTTTTAATTTATTATTATCTTATTAGTCTTCGTATAAGTAGTCTTCTCAAACAACTCAAACATAATTTTATTTTTTTTTCTATTACTATTATCTTACAAGATCATAAAAAATCTCCTTTGAGATTAAATTGGGAGGACTATAATTTTTTTCCTATAGTAAATTATATCACTAGATATCTAAATATTATTAATTTATTACTTACTCATCCACGACTTGATTAATCATTTATGATCAAGCTGAGAATGTCGGATCTGATTGTTAAAGAATATCTTTATCCTAGATTATGAGACATATTAGTTAAAAAAAATATATATCAAAGCTTTATATCATACTTACAAAACTTGGTTGAGTATTAATTTATTTAATTTAATATACTTGACATATAAAGATCTAACAAATATGAAACTCAAGATATATTTAAATATTATCACTGTCATTAATGATTATTTATGTTTCAATTAGTTTTCTTCAATTTTAGATCATCATTTTGTTTTTATATTTAAATCATTTAATGGAAAAATAAAAATAATTCAATAAAAATATAATAATTATTATAAGTGACAATACATTAGTATATATGTTTAATATCTTCAACACGTATTATACAAATCATAAAATCATATACCATATTTTATGTGCTAGCATATCAATATGATAATCAAGTCTCATTCTCAAACATTATCTTACCTAGGACAATGCTAGGTCATATTAAAATAGAGATAAATAATTTTCATTCTTATAAAACATGGGTATTTACTATGAATACTAATACAAATATGAAGGTGAATTGACTTAAGACAAGACTTGTTAAGAAATAATTCACTCAAATATTTGATAAATTACTATAATACTCTCTTTTGTATCTGAAATGATCTTTGTATGAATTCTTATATTGTTAATAATGTCTCATAGGTATAAGATACAACAGTTAAAAGTGAACAATATTTTTCTTCACAAGTATCTTGACTTGTTATATGTCAATCATCTATATTTCAAGTAGTATAGTCAAACTTAATTTGAAAATCAAAGAAATATAATATAAGGCCGTGACATACTTACTGAGATCTTGATTTATAAAATTTTTACTAGTAATTATTTCTTTTGGGTTATACAAATATGTTATATATTTCTCTTTTTTTTTTTGGAGCAATTCAAATGCTAAGTTGATCTTTTTAACAATATATATGGATATCATTCTTATTATGTGAAATAATGAGTTAAATTTGTATAATACATTTACTTTCTATTATAGTTCCGAATCAAATATATTAGGATATAGATTGCCTACACTGGGAGATGTATTGTGTCATTACATAGTAGGTATGCAATTGATCTCACAAAGAGATTAGTTTTTGAGTTGTGCTCTAATGAATATTTTAATTGAGTCAGATATTATTTTTATTTGATGACTCTTTTAGTTGACTATACCATATATAAAATAATCAATTAAAAAATTAATTATATGACTATTCCTACACTAAATATAGTCAATTCAATCAATATAATTAGTCACCTCATATATTTTTCATGACAGGTTTACCTAATTATAATTTTTTACATATAGAGTTATGTGAAAAAAACAATATACTCCAAGATTACTTTTAGCAATCATAGACACCTATAATTAACTTAGTAGTCAAATTAAAGTGTTAACACCAATTTTCATCAAAAAGAGATTTACTATGATCTCGTCTCCTAAAAAAATAAGATAAATAATTTATAATTCTTTTAAGATCCAATACAAAGATGAAGTTCACGACGATAATAATAATCACAAATGATATACTACAAATCAAATATTATCTTAAGAAAATCAAATATTTTTCTATTTTTTTTATTACCCTTTATTATAATAATCAGACAATAAAGTATATAACTTTTGATCTGATATTTCATAAGTAAACAAAACATACATATTAATTATTATTTTTTTCAAATAGAAGATTTATAATAAGATTATTATAATTTATATTTATAAAACATATCAACAAGTAGATGTTTACGAAAAGTTTGAAGAAATCTCAAATCTCAACTCATATTTTTTTCTTACAAGCTTAATGTTCTAGATATTTACAAATCAACTTTTACGTGGAATGAAAGTATTGTATTTTATTTTATGTGTTGTTTCTTATTATTTTTTCTATTTTAACACTATAAATATGAGTACCCAAAATACTAACATTCCCAATCTAAGTTGAGATTTATATACCCGTTATACATAACTTACTTTCATTGAGTATGTTTTTCATTACCTCATAACTTTTTGGATATTATATTTATCAATTTATTTTTTTGAATTGTAATCTTTTTCACAACCTGATGCACTACTTGCGTGATTCATAACATACATAATTTTTTTGCAAATATAAAGCTGAAATTTAATATGTGATTTCACTCAATTACATATAGATCTTAATGATTAAATGAATATGTGAAATAATTAAATTATGATAAGAAAAATGTAATGAATAAATAAAATTTAATTTAATTAAAAAAACTAACATGGTAAACTAGTATTCTTAATAGTTAATTGTGTCGAGTTTTTACTTTATATGCTTATTTATTTTATGTTTTTTATGAGAACGCCTAATTTATGAATTTCTCTAAATATTAGATGCAATACATTTCACTATTGGGAGTTATTTGTATTATGTATTGTGTAAGAGTTTTTACATGATATCAAAGTCAACCTTAGAGAAAATTAAACCATACGTGTGTAAATTAGAAAAGTAAACCCAAAGAGGTGTGTTTACTATGTGCCTGAACCCTAATTCTATAAAAAACATGCATTGACACCGTGAGAGAACAAACAGTGAGGCACGGTAATCACACCTTGAGGCATGATGAGCTGCGGTAGTAGCAAGGTGAGGCATGGTGAACCTGCAATGGATTTTAGGGCAGCTGTGTTTTTTTGGGGCAGTTGTGATTTTTTATAATTTGTGGATTTTTACCGTTATTGGTGGCCCCAAAATTAGGATTACAAGCTAATTGTGATTTTCAGAACATAAGGGAGAAAAGTATAATTTTAGAAACTCCAATTTTATTTCTGAACAGCTTTATATTTTTAGGGTTTTAGAAGGGAAAAACTTTAGTTTCAGTTAGCAGCTTAATTTTTGAAAGTGCGAAATGATATCAATATACACATACAAAGAAGCTTTCCTTTACAATGCATGTATTATTTTATAAAAACTTACTCAAAAGAAAATTATTAGTTAAAAACATTACGAAATATAAAGAGAGATATGGACTATAAAAATCAATAAAGTACTATTATAAAATTTATTCATAATGATATTTTTAAATATGAAAATACAAATACTCTCTTTAAGATAATCACAAATCATATCTTTTTTTCATATATTATTAATTGTTTCACTTGCAATATGATTTCATATTCTTATATTATTAACACATAAGTAGAAGTGTTAAGTGGGCGAGGTGGCCCAGACAAAGCATTAGGCACAGCCCAAAATAATCATGTCAAACCTAGCATGATATGGTCTAGAACCATGTCAAGACCATGGCTATGCCGGTTCGTGGCATGGCTCATGTTGTACTGGACCAAATTCAACTATGGTTCAATGTTGTGATGGGCCAAATCTAACTATTCTTCATGCCGAGCCAGACACGGCAAATATGAGTGACACAATGGCATGCACCATGCAGGCATAGTTTTATTTTAAAAATGCTCCTCCCCTGACCCATAATACTAATTACTAAACATAATGGGTGAGAATCTGGCCCGACAATGACATTGACAGGCATTGTCATGTCATTGTTGTTAAAAATTAAACAAAATAAAAAAATATATATTATTTTTTAGCCATCAAATCTGCTTCAGGCAGAAATCTGATGGATGTCAAATTCCTATCAAATATAAATATAAAAAATTTAAAAAAAATAAAATATAGAATTTTTTAATAAAATATTTTTTTTATAAATATGGAATAAAAAACTTTCATTATCATTTAATTTTATTTCCTCTCCTCTTATTTTTAATTTTCCTTTTCTCCTTCTCTACTCTGCTATTTGCTATGGCGCTAGTTCAAAACAAAAAAAGATGAACTACACACATAAAATTATGGTACAAATTTAATTTCAATTTATTAGTTTGTGATATAATTTATAAAATTCTAAAAATATAATTTTATTTCATTTAAAATAATAAATAAAATAAAAAATTAACAAATAATAATAGTAATGATAATAATTTTGACATAGATATAATTAATAATGACAATCTAATGGAAATGTCTGATGCCAAAACTATGTTCTTTCCAATAATTTTAATTTATTTGCCTAAAAAATAAAAATTCTATAAATGTCGAAAAAAAAATTAACACAATATATATATATATTATAAAAAATTATATACATATAGAAATACTAATGATGTTAGTTACTTTAAGAGATATGTCAATTAATACATCAAAATATATGATATATTAAATTTCAAACAAACTTAACTGAGCAATAAAGTCTTTAAAATTGAATCAACTTTAGTTTCATTAACTCATTTCATTTATGACTTTAAAAGAAAAAACATAATTAAATTGATTACTATCATGTCTTCCTATTAGAAAATCCAGGGTAGTCAATATTATATAGATCTACTTTCAATATACATATTATAGAATTTTTAAGTCAACTAGTAAAAATAATATAATAAATAAATAAATAAATAAAAATAATTAATAAATTTTAAAAATATTATTGAGTGGTGTCCATGATGTTCGCTATCTAGACTAATCACGATGATGTTTCATTCTTATATCTCACCACCCACTATATTAATTCAAAGTAAAAACTTAAAAAAATCTTAGAATTTTCTAATATTTTTCATTATCATAATGACTCTATCATATATAAATATATGACAAGAATCTTTTGGATAAAATGACATTCAAAATTAAATTTTAAATATCATATTCAATAATACTTGAATAATAGTATCATTATTAATATGTTTATCAGAACAAATAAAAATTAGTCATTAAATAAAATTTTTTATGTTAGATATATATGTCATATAATTAATCTAATAATATAAGCATTAATAAAATTATTTTCCTTACATTAAAAAAATAAAAAATTTACTAAAATAACTTAAGATGTCTAATATACAACAAAAGTTTAATTTGTTATCATACCTAAAAAATAAAAAATTCCAAATAAATGTGAGAGATCATTAGAATTATATCTACATAATATTAGTCATGTGTTCGCTATCAAAATGTAATATTCGACTACGTCAATAATAAAAATAATGAATTTATTATTGATAATTTAAATTATGATACAAATATTTTTTTAAAATTCATACAAAAAAATTTATGAAATAATGAACATGTATTCATCAATGTAAACTCTCACCATTTGCATTGTGCCCAGGTACATATGCAGCATTAATGATATGTTTAGCAAATATAAAATATATAATATATTTAGTGTTATAGCTATTGAGATGGAAATAAAATATTTAAAATACTAATCCTCAATTCTAACTCTGTATTATTTGACTATTTGTATATATCCTAAAAATTAAGTGAAATAATAGAAAATATTTCAACATACATATCAACATGCATTAACTAAACAGAAGAACAATAACATGATTATTGAATTTATAAAAAAAATTAAATAACATATTTATATATTACGACACTTAGTATGATAATAGATGTAAGAAAGCTTCTAGTACAAACATAAAATAATATATTCAGAGATAATAAATTTTTAATCAATTAACTAGAAGGAAACGAAGAGTGATCCATTAAATACAAGCAAATTATCTCAATGCTTAGATGCTAATTATTGTTTCATCCTATTATATTTTGATAATAAAAACTCTAATATTTTAAGTTGGTTAAAATTATATGAATCTGTCTATCCTATGATATCTAAAGTGACACATGATATAATAACCCCTCTAGTATCTAGCATAACATCGAAATCTAATTTTTTTTGTGGATGCCAACATTAGTTTAAATAAGCAATCCTCCAGATTGCAGTAAGATATTATAAAAGTACTTATATGCTTAAAGGACTAGAATGATTCAAAAAGCAAAGTTGAGCATTCCGGATAAAATAAAAAAATTACTAACAGATAATAACTCATATAATATCATGGATATAAAATCACCACTATCTTTATCTTCAAAATCATACATGGTAATCTAAATTTGCATATATACTATCATACTACAGACATGAATTAATCATAGCAATTTGAGGACTGATGTGTAAAATACAATGCATATTTTTTTTATTTTTACTTTAGTACTATATTTATAAGTTTATGTTCATGATTTATGTCATACTATTTATGTTATTGTGTTTTTTTTTATGTTTTTCATTCATAATTCTAGATCGTATTACTTTTTTTAATATGATATCCTGAGCTGAATGTAAAAAATTTTTTAAATTATTGATTCAACACATTTAAACTTATGATGCAATGCGTAGTTTGTATTATTTTGAATTTTAATTTTTTGAACTTTGATTTTAAATAAAAGATATATTTAATAATTCAAAAATTTTTAATTGTATTTTTTAATAGCTCATAATCAACACAATCTGGAACCAACATGAAATGTTAGCAAATGGGCCAATCAAGCCATGCCAAGCTCACCATTAATAAAGTCATGTCGGCATGACACGACATGAGAACTCATCTCATGTCGTGTCAGGCACAGCACAATGGCCCAACTAGGTTATAAAAAATTGAGTTGTACCAACATGACACAATCCATTTTACACCTCTACACACAAGTCAATATTCAAATTACAAATATTCAAATCTTATTCTTATTTTTTTTTTGCTAAAAATATTATTATAACCAATAGGAATAATTTTAAATTTATTAGGTATAGTAATATTCAACATGAATCTTTGTTACTAGCCAATATCATGTTTATTCCTCATTGTCTTATTAATTTATGTTTTGTGATTTATTTTATTAGATAACTCAACTATAATTTTATTTTTATTTTTACTTATATTTATTTGCAGCATCGAGCAACTATGAGAAAGAATGCATTTGGGTTTGAGTAAAATGGATTGTATGCATTATTTATGATAAATTTCTTTTTTAGATAATTTAGTGTATTAGACCATTGGCTTACTGATTGTGCATTCTCAGTTTGGTTACTTATCATTGACCAAGTTGAGAATATTTTACCTTATCTATAAAAATATTTCAAACCTAAAATATGAGACACAATAGTTAGAAAAATTTATCAAATCTACATATTCTACATATCAATTAGATTCGGTAAAAATTCATTCAATTTGATACAATTAGTCATAAAAACATAGTAGAGAGATAATCAGACAAGACTTTAAGTATTTTATCACTTTTATTGAATACAAAGGATTTACATGAATATATTAATTTAGTTATAGATAACAAATGTTTTTTATTTTTTATATATTGTATAAAATAATAAAAAATAAATTTTAAAAAATTATATTAAAAAATTAAGAAGCGATAATATATTAGAATATATGCTAGACATATCCAACACTTATTGTATGAATCACAAAATTATATAGATCTTTTATGCTGACACACCCCAACAGAATGAGATTAATAAAAAAAAGGCATCTAATTAAGATAACTCAAATATATATACTTAAAAAAATATTCTAAAATATTTTTGGAAAAATATAATTTTAATCATAATCGACCTCATCAATTAGATACCCTTTTTTATCTTTCCTCATTATATACAATATACCCTTTGAGTCTATATTTTGGAGAAAATTTATTTAGTCTCAATTTTTATGAGGACTTGTTTTGTTCTCAATATCTCTCTAGGATGGAACTAGTAGACATCTAGAATCTTGAAATATGTTTTCCTTAAAATACTTAATAATTCACAAAGTAAATATATTTTTTAATAAAGACTAATAAATTTTAACAAGTATAGAAATTATTTTTTTAGCATGATTCATTTTTTAACTAACCTAGAAAGAATGTGAATCCATTTATTATACTTTGATCCATTATTTTTTTGAGTTACTTGTAGTTCTGCTTGAACCACTTGTTAGCACTTAGCAGAAAGAGTAATTTGTTGACTACATCTAAACATGTTGGTACTAAATATAATATTTCTCTCATTAAGTCATCATTTCTACCAATAAATATATATCAATTTGATTATAAAAAGAGAATAATTTTCTAAGAAAAAAGATCTTCAAATTCAAATGACATAGTAGTACATGAATTCTCCCTAGTACAAGTTCATAGTTTATACTAGAAAAATAATATATATCCAACCTGCTAAGATTATATATGAGCCTATAGAGGAGTTAAATAATCTTGCAGACAGTTTCTTTGACCTTTACCTTTTGATCACTCCTTGAATGAAACAAATGAATTGTACTCAAAACTTAATTTTACAGATTTTATCACTCATTTTATTCTTGCTTTTATTTTTTTTATTAGATCTCTATATGATACTAGGATATCAAAGTTCTCTTTTAAAATATTATATCTTCCAAAATGATATAAGATTATGATGCAATAAATACATGTCCACTAATCTAATGAGATTTAAGAATTAGTACAACCATTGAGGATATCCACAATTGACAACAAATAGGTATTCACTACGATGACATATTATCTCTTACATAATTGAAAGTAGATAGATTACCTTAAAGTAAAACTTATAATGGAGAGTTTCACTTAAATATATAGTGTAAACTAATATAACATTTTCTCATTATAACTGAATTGACCTCAATACAAATTAGAGAAAGCAAATGTGTTGGGCAACCCAGGCACGACACAAGGCATAGCCCTACCGAGTAGTGCCTTGGCAGACACAACACGGTCCAACATTGTGCCTAGACATGAGTCATGCCGACCCGAGGCACGACTCGTACCATGCTGGGCCAAGGGGTGCCATACCTCATGAACTAGGTGTCTGGCCCATTTTCACGGTCTACCGACATGGTTACCATGACCCAGGATGACAGACTAGAAAGCAAGCATGATCCATTTGGCATATGCCCACCCTGCCCGATATGTGTGGTGGGTTTTTTATAATGAGCTCCCCTTGTGGTTGGTTGTGCGCGTCTGCATGGCACGACCCATGCACACATGAATGTTGGAACTAGACCATGCCAGTATTAGGTGCCATTGTGTGCTAGACCAGGCATTATCCCAACATATCATGTCTGGCACAGCATGGTGGCTCAACCAAGCCACCCAAAAATGAGTCATACGAACACAGCACAACTTATTTAATATCTCTAATACAAATTCTTATTTCTTTAACATCTTACAAATAAAGAATATATTAAATAAATTCAAAAAATATATTTTTTCACGATGATATTGAAGAAATGATATGTGAACAATTACCTAGATTTTAAATATTTTAAGTACAAAAATATGTGAAAAATTATATTAATATAATTGTTTATATATCAAGATATATGAAAAAATCTCAAAGACTAAGAATCTCATTTAGAAATCAAGAGAACTTACAATTAATAAAATATTTAGATTCTAATTAGACATCAACATGCACCAATAAAAAATTTACAATAATGTTTTATATATTTCTCGATAGCAATCTCGTCTTTTAAAAAAATAAAAGATATGTATTATTTTAATATCTAGTACAAAAATATAATTCAGAGCGATAGACAATTATTTGTGAGATACTTTAAATACGTCACATACTCAAAAAGATTGAGTATCCACTTTTTTCTCTCACTTTTATTTACTCTGACAATCAAACAAAGAAGCATATAAAATTATTTTTCTCTCCTCCAAGCTTAGCATTTTGGACCTTAACAGTAACTTTAGGATGGGTATTGTAATTTTACTTTTTAAATTTTTTTATGATAAATAAAAAATACTAATATACTATATCTCATAAGAATTCTATAATTAAAGATATTTAAACGAAAATAATACCAAGATGATTGATCTAGAGGTGTCAAACGGGCCGGCCCAGCACGGCACGACCCGTTTTTCACGAGCACGGTATTGCTACCGTGCCGTGCCGGGCACGGCACGGTGAGTTAAAGGCGGGCACGGCACGGCCCGTGGGCACGGCAAGGCCGTGCCGTGCCGTGCCCGGCCCGCTCGGGCCTAGCCTGGCCGTATGGGCCAAACCAAGCCGTGCAGGGGCAGTAAATTTTTTTTTTATTTTATTTAAATAAATTATTAAATTATATATAAAATTTTAGATAATATATAATATTATATATTTATAATATGAAAAATATTAAAATTAATTAAAATAACAAAGTTTGAAATTTTTTTTATAATGTAATATAAAATTAGTTTAAAATTTATTAGAATTAAACAATATAATTATAAATTTTTAAATGAAAATTTAAAACAAAAAAATAAATAAATCAATACATTTTATTTAAAAAAATAAAAAATAAAAAAAACATAAGCAACTCAAATGAAAAATGACCAATCAGTCATTTGATACCGAATGTCCAAACCAGACAAATTATAGTTTCAACATAACGTATAAATGAAACGTACAATCAATAAAAAACAAAATATCAAAATTAAAAAATAGTAGATTATCATCAATCGTCAATCGGCATATCATGAGCAACATTAGCCGTAACATCAAGATCAGTATCATATGGATCATCATCATCAGCAATCAACTCCTCCGCTATCGTAGTGGATGTGACTGCAGTCCCTGTCTCAGTCCCAACTCCAGCACAATCATGGATGCTAAACCTCGAATCCTCTCAATCCTTCAAACAAGCCAATGCCTCAACAATATCTGAACGTAATCTCGATCTCCTATCTGAAATCACATTCACTGCAACAGAAAAAACAGACTCCGATGCTACGCTCGACACCGGAGGAATCAGTAGATCCCGTGCCATCCTAGATAGCACGGGAAAGGTGGACTCATATGATTTCCACCACTGTAATATATCAAGATTCTTAGTATCAGAATGTGATAGAATTGAGCAGTAATCGATATCTAAGTACCGAGAAAGCTCACTCCTATGTGATGGTTCACCCCTATGTTTCCTCCTCGCTAGCTGAATGAAAAAATCACCATCTCTGAACAAGGTATCAATGTCTATAATCACAGTCTCACTACCACCACTACCATACCTAGTATCGTAGTATGTGAACATGTCAGTCAACTTCTCGTGAATGAACCCTTTAGGTGGCTCTTTCAGGTTCATGCACGAGGAAATGTAAGTCATGATATTTTCTACCCCTTCCACCTTAACCCTAAGGTCCATGCATGCAGCGAGGCAATAAAGAGATAAAACGGTTGACCAGTACTTCAAGTATTTAGTTTTCATCTCCGCAACCATATGGCTAAGTGTCGGGTCTGCTCGATACTTCCTAAAATGATACTAATATTACATATGCACTAGAGTACAATGCAAGTCGTGGGCGTATAAACCGACGAACACATGTTCATCATGTCATAAAAAATATTCAGGAATTTCATAAATGAATTTCCTGAAACCCAGTCAGTATCGTCAATAATAAGTTCGTCACTCTTACTATTAACGTAGTCGGATATCACGTGTTCGTATCCAACACATGATTCTAACATCAGGTACGTGCATAGTTATTTAAGGCACAAGGCACACTGAGGCGCAAAAGCCTTTTGGGGCCTTAAGGCACAAGGCACACTTGAGGCGCAAACTTTTTTATTTGAGGCGCACCCAGCCTAATACACATAAAAAGGATACATTTTATTAAATATAGTCTTTAATTTTCATCTAATAATAAATTAAAGAACATCAAAGATAAAAATCAAGTATTAATAGTGCTCCCATCATCCAAACATTCAATGTTTCACAACAAAATAACAAACATTCAAAATTCTAATACAAAAATACCTTTTGAGACCCTTCTTCTTCTCTCCTCTTCAATGCAGCCTTGAGAGTGTTTTGGGAGAGTTATTTTGAGGGGTTTAGGGTGTAACCCGAGAAAGAGGGGGTTTTATAGGGCTTAAAAGCACAAAACTCCAAAACGGCATTGTTTTGATTCCTGGAAGACCAAAACAACGTTGTTTTGGAGGTGATGTTTTTTTATTTTAAATAAGAATCTCAAAACGACATCGTTTTAGGTTGGATCAACCGAATACGTCATCTTCCCCGACGTGCTCCTCTTGCGTTTCGCCTGGTTCTGCCTCTCGCCGCTTCTCCCGCCGTTGCTTTGCCCTTTTTCTCCAACGAAATTTTCCCATTTCCGACGGTGAATCCGGCAAAAAAAAGGAGAGGAGAACAAGAGGAAGAAAAAGAAGGGCGTACCTGGCTTGATGCCTGCCGCCGCCAAAACTAGAAGTCGACGTCTGCTGTGCCTCGCCTGCCTGTGCCTCGCCTGAAGCGAGGCGTTTTTCCCGGGAGTGATGGCGCCTGAGCTTTAGGCACGCCTCAGGCACGCCTTTTATAACTATGGGTACGTATAATTTCAACGATGTCTCACATCCGATTAAAATTTCTTCTTTAGATTCGCAGACAAACAGAGACTATTAAACTCTTGTTATCTGCGAGGAGTGCGAATATATTTTAGTGCATTACGTATATTATGCAACGCGGGGGAAAATACATTCATACCCGCTTGAACAATCAGGTTAATCACGTGACACATGCATATGACATGAAAAATCTCTCCTAATGGTGCGTCTCTAATATTCCTAATAAATATGTTGATCGTTACTCCATTATTAGATGCGTTATTGAATGTTCCACTAAAAATTTTATTTTAAATTTTATATTCCCTAAAGATTTTCATCAAACACTCAAAAATGGTCGAGTCATCATGATGATGGAGAATCTCAGAGAATCCTAAAATTTTTTTATTCATAGTCCAGTTAGAATCTACATATTGGCTGGTGAGACATGCATAAGATGATTCATCGTGACTTGTCCAGATATCGGACGTCACGAATACTACTCTACTATATGTCATAAATTCATTAATTATTTTTTATTTTTCTAACTTATACAATTTTAGTATGTCATTCCTAGATGTAGACATAGGAATCCTAGGATAAGCATGCTGAAAATATGTCTGGATGATGCGCACTACCCTTGGATCTTCTGAAAATCTGATCGGAAGACCCATCAATGTGATAAGTCTGGTCATGTCGTCCCTACCCAACTCACTAGAGTATATAAAGGGAGTAAACTTTGAGACTGAACTAGATCCAGTCTCAAAAAATGCAGTGCCAAGTTGGGTTTGTCTAGGATCTAATGGACCATGTTTTTTGGTGCATAATCCGGCATGCCTCTTAAGGTGCCAAGTCCCAAACAAACTCTTACATGTTAAAAGTCTCATACAATATTTGCACTGTGACATTTCTTGTTCCTCACCCCTAACATTTTTTTGTTTTATTATATTAAAATTAGTCAAAACTACAGAAGTCTTAGTTTTTTATTTTTTAGAAGTTTGAGTTGAGATGATTGGAGAAACTAAAGTTTCAGCAGCCTCAGACCTCTGTGTAATATTTTTATTTTCTAAATTTAAATATGGTTCATTAGTATTTGTCATTTTTTAGGATTTTTGTTATTCAGAATAGTTATTTAGAGACTAGAAGACTGATTTTAATATTTTATATTCTGGTCAAGAGAAAGAAACTAGAGAGAGAGAGAGTTAAAAAAACTTAAAATAAATTACCCGGTAAAAACAGTGAGGTCGGTCACGTGCACGGTGCACTACAGTCAAGCTCAAAGTTCAAAACTCAAGTTGAGATTCCCGAAAATTCAAGCCGAATGCCGAAATCCCGAGAGAGACGAGCAAGATTTTTGAGAGAGAAAGTGAGCGATTTGAGAGAAAATATGTTTATGAAATACATAAATGTTAAAGAGAGGGGGGGTGAAATTTATAGATTAAAGAAAATAATTTTTTTAAAAAAATTATTTTTTTTTAATTTTTTAGGGGACAGAATCATGAGGTCCGTTGGATTTAGCCCCCTAGCCGTTGGAGACGAGATCCAATGGCTGAAATTTATTTTTTTTATTAATTTTTTTTTCCCGTTGGGGGGGGGGGGGGGGGAGCAAGGGGGTCGGGCTCGGGGGAGACCCGACACGGGACAAACCCGTGCCGGTGTACCGTGCCACGGGCACCGAACCGTTCCGGGTCAAGCACGGCATGACACGGACCCAGGCATGGGATTTTCCCGTGCCGGGCCAGCCGAAGCACGACCGAACCGTGTCGTGTGCCGGGCCGGTTGACACCTCTAGCTGGTACTCTTTATAAGCTTTGTAAAGATGCATAATGCTCAAAAAATTAATATCAATACAGACTATAATTCTAAATATTTTCCAGTAAAAAATATTTATACGCTCTTTATGTAGAAGAGTATCCAAGAAATATATACTAAAAAATATGGACATAGTATATACTTGTATTATCTTAGGGAAAGAATATGGACATAGTATATACTAAAAAAACTTTGAGATATACTAAATAATTTTTCACTAGGATACAAAATCTAAAAGGATATTCGCGGAGAAATAATAGAACATCATATCTAATTGATAAGATAATTTATAATTAAAATCGTATCTCATAAAAATACTTGGAAACATGATATTTAAATCAAATATCTATTTCTCCTTTTAGTAAGCTCATATATATATTTTATGTGAGTGTGTTAACACAAAAAAAAATTAATATATAATCTTATAATTAATACAATCATAGTTATTAAATCAAAATTCAAATCAAAAATCAAAATACTTGATTAGTAATTCAAAAATCAAATTGTAAGATTTATTTTATATTTGTAATAATAGTTAACGTATATGTAATTTTATATAATTAATAAATTATAAGTTATTTAAATATGTTTAAATAATAAACTTATATTACATAAATTCTAGGTTTTTTCTCCTTTTTATTTTTCTTCAACTTCTAGTTTTTTCTCCATTTTTTGTTTTTTCTCATAAATTCATTATACTTATACCAAACTATTGGCGTTCTTCTCTTATTTTTTTTCCTATATTTAATAATTTTTTTTAGTATTTTAATTTTTATTTTTGTGATTTTTTAAGGATCTGGTCTATTGAGAATTAGTATTAAATTAATTCATGTAAATCGATTCGTGATTTAGCAATTCAGACTTCGATTCATACATATTTTTGATTCTTTTAAAGAGTCGAATTATTTACCCCCTGAATCGTGAATTGAATAATGAATCAAATCGTGAATCAAATCATGAATCATACGATTTTGATAACAGTGAATACAATATGTATTGAATATATCTGATATATTATAATACATTATTAGTTTTTATTTTTTTTAATAATTTTATCAAATTAATTCATTATTTTATAAAATATCTAAAAAATAAAAAATATTTATGATCTAACATAAAAAAGAAATATACTTTTGAATAGAGGTGTCAAACGGGCAGGCACGGCACGGTTCCTGTACCATGCCGTGCCAAGCCCAGCACGGTTTAAAAACATCCGGGCACGGCACGTAGGCACGGCAGGCCGTGCCGGGTAGGGAGTCGGGACCGCGGGTCGGGATCCAATCAGACCCGACCCGCGGTCTTTTTTTCGGGAGGGGCCGGGTCACGCCCACGCGTGCCCGCGTGAAACCGGCACGGGAAGAACCCGTGCCGCCGTGCCGTGCCTGGCCAGGCACGGCACGGCTCGGGCCAGGCACGGCACGGCTCGGGCCAAGCACGGCTCGTGCCTAACCCGGGCACGGCACGGGCCCGGGCACGGTCTAAAAACGTGCCGGGCCAGCCCAGGCACGGCCGAACCCTGCCATGCCTCGTGCCAGGCCGGGCCGGCCCTGCCCGGTTGACACCTCTACTTTTGAATCAAAAATAGTCATCAATAAAAATAATAAAATATTTAAAACTCTCTTAGATCTTATATGTAATAAATTTCAATAAGTCTAATTGTATCATATAGAATAAATCATTACTCACGACATAACTAAAATTTAGGATGGAAAACTCTAGTATACTTTTCAAATTAACATACCTCATACTTCAAGATATAAATATCTTTACAAATGAATATAATATTTTCAATTTAATCAAATATGGATGACTAAGTTGAGAATGAAAAACAAAGAATCTAATACACTCAAATACAAATCAAGAGATCCTACCATAAGAGAGAAGACATATAATTCACTATGTTCAGTTACAAATAATATTTTTCTCAGAAAATTTAAATATTTTAAACAAATATCAAAATAAAAAAATAATATTAAATTTAATTACCTCGAAAAATAATTCACAAAAAAAGAGTAACAAAATAGCCATAAATAGATAAAATATGCATAAGAATTTGTCATTGTATCTAATAACTTCAGAAAAATTATCATTGATTAACACTTGAAAAAACAAAAAAATATATAATAAATAAGAATTTGTCACCTATAATATGAATTTGGACTCTTGAGTCCATAACGTAGGATATCTTAAATATTCCCCATTGGGCAAAGCCTGATGCTGCCCTGCTAGGCAAGAAATCTGAATATCCACCTTCAATAGGAATTATGGTGGAAAAACTCAATGTGGACCCTTAAATAGATTTAGTAGATAAGCCATCTATCTCAAATTATTTGAAGTGTTCTCAACCTATCTCTAGAAACAACTCCTAATGATTTTCTATGATATGACTCATCCTTATGCAGTTTGTACACAAAGTTGAGACTTTCCTACTTTACTGTGACTAATATTCCATTTAAATTAATTTTAGTTTTCGAGTTTAATAATCACAACAATTTACCTACTACATACCATATAAAAATAAATAAACCAAACAATATAATATAAATCTATCCTTCAAACCAAAGTTAAAATTTACTAATATGAAACCCTAATTGGATAAAACACTAATTTCTTCCTTACACAACCAAAATACAACGGCACACCCAACTTTTCCACATGCAAGACCAAAAAACTTTGGCACCCACACTATATAATCATGTTTTCAACACCACGCATCACACATGTCAACATAGTGGGTGTCAATATCCATCACAAACATTGGGCATGAGATAGTAACCACAACGACTCATTATTTGCATGCTTCCACTTCATGACGTGAAATCATGCATTACCACATGTATTGTGCTGATATGGCACATACTCCCCCTCAAACCTTATGATTTATATCCCCCTTATAGTGGCTTTATAATCTCTAGCTCATTTAATTATTTTTACAAATTTACCTTTTAGATTTTATGAATCTAGTTTTTATGATATGATCACAATTTTAAAAAAAATAGTCAAAATACAATTATGAATAATATGATCACTTATTAAAATAATTTATGTATCATATTAATTTCTTATTTAAACTCAAATAAAAATTTATATTGTATTAATAAATGATATTTGATTTGTTAGGTCCAACCAAGATTATACCAGTATAATTTTTTATTAAGTAGATTCATAATAAATATAATAAAAGAGAAATATTAGTTTTAAACTTATCAATATAATTCATAATGCTTCTAATTTTATATTATATTAATATCTTACATTTGGGTTGTAAGGGCCAGCCAAGACTATACTAATATAATTTCATATTATGTAAAATATCAGTTTTATTATAAAAGTAATAATATAATTTCACATGTCTCTAATATTATTAATAATATTTTTTGTATTCTAAGTAAATTTAATATTAAAATCACATTATCTCATTTATCATATTTCTGTCAATACAAAGATAATAATAAGCCTTGAACAAGAATTTAATATACATATGAATAATAAATTTTTAATATATCAAAATTATACATATCAAACCATCATCATTGTAAAAGTAGACATGAAATTGATCTATTACATTTTTAATATTCTTAATGCGCAACTTTATATAAATTATCAAATTGTCAAATTATCAAGCAGAAAATTTAAAATTTGAAGAAAATGAAACTGATATACTCAAAGTCATAGATATAACTCAACTTATTTAATATTAAAAGATATAATAAATATAAAAATATTATTTTAATATTTTATAACACATGTAATATTTTTCTACTTATGCTAACATATAAAATAAGTTAGTAAAATTATATAGATGTGTTTTTAAATATTATTTTATAACAAAACTATTTTTTTTCTTTGCTAAGATTTTATCCCAATGCGTTTTTTTAGTCAAATTTTTAATAAGATAATTATTAATAAAATGTTAATTTCAATTTTTTATTATTTCTTATAAACACTAATTCGTAAATATAATAGCAAATGAACACAAGCACTAATACATTGAATATCATAAAAACTCTAATGTTAAAGATATTTATAGAGGTGTCAAACGGGCCGGCCCAGCACGGCACGGCCCATTTTTCACGTGCCCCGCCGTGCTGCCGTGCCGTGCCGGGCACGGCACGGTCACTGTACCGTGCCGTGCCCGGCACGGCACGGTTTTTTAAAGTCGGGCACGGCACGGCCCGTGGGCACGGTTGGCTTGGCCAGGCGGCACGGGCACGGCCCGTGCTTGGCACTTGGCAGATTATAAAATTTTTTTTTTTTTAATTTTTTTATTAAGTTTCTGTTAATCTGTATTTACTTTAGAGTTTATGTAATAATTAAAAAATATAATTTTTTGTAAAAAATATTACATTTAAAATTAAATGTAACAAACAAAAATTAGAAAATTTATTTTTTTTTTCAATTAAGTTTAGCATATTTTAATATTATAATTTATTAATTAAATATTAAAATTTAAAGTTAATGAATTTTAAAATAAAATTTAAATCTTAAAATAATAAATAAATACATTAAGTTAGTAAAAATTTTAATTAAAAAAAATTTAAACTACACAAATAAAAATTACCATTCATGCTTTTGAAACCAATACTCCGAAAAAAAAAGTATAAGTTTCAACACAACGTATAATACAAAGTACAAACAAAGCATATAAATAAAATAAATAAAAAAATATCGAAAAAAAAGAGCAAATGAGCATTAATCGTCAAGCGGCATATCATGAGAATCATCAGCCGCAACATCAAGATCAGTATCATATGGGTCATCATCATCGGCAATCAGCTCCTCCGCCATCGTAGTGGATGTGGATGCGACTGCAGTGTCTGTCACAGTCCCAGCTTCAGCACGATCACTGATGCTAAATCTCGATTCCTCCCAATCCTTCAAACATGCCAAGGCCTCAACCATATCTGGACGTAATCTCGATCTCCTATCCGAAATCACGTTCACTGCAACAGAAAAAGCAGACTCCGATGCTACGCTCGACACCGGAGGAGTCAGTAGATCCCGTGTCATCCTAGATAGCACGGGATAGGCGGACTCATATGATTTCCACCAGTGTAATAAATCAAGATTCTTATTGTCAGAAGGTGATAGGATTGAGCAGTAATCGGTATCTAAGTACCGAGACAGCTCGCTCCTATGTGAAGGTCCACCCCTACGTTTCCCCCTCGCTAGGTTAATGGAATAAGCGTCATCTCCGAACAAGGTATCAGAGTCCGTACTCACAGTCTCACCACCACCACCACCATACCTAGTATCGTAGTATGTGAACAGGTCTGTCAACTTCTCGTAAATGAACCCTTGAGGTGGCTCTTCCAGATTCATGCACGAGGAAATGAAAGTCATGGTGTTTTCAACCCCTTCCACCTTAGCCCTAGGGTCCATGCATGCTGCGAGGCAATAAAGAGATGGAATGGTGGACCAGTACTTCAGGTACTTGGTCTCCATCTCTGCAACCATATGGCTGAGCATCGGGTCCGCTCGATACATCCTAAACATACTACTAATGTTGCATATGCAACGGAGTGCAATGCAAGTGGTGGGCATATAAACCGACGAACACATGTTCGTCGTGTCATAAAATATATTCAGGAATTTCATAAATGAAATTCCTGAAACCCAGTCAATGTCGTCAACAATAAGTTCGCCACTCTTACTATTGACGTAGTCGGATATCACGTGTTCGTATCCAACACATGATTCCAACATCAGGTACGTGTAATTCCAACGATGTCTCACATCAGATTGGAATTTCTTCTTCTTAAGATTCGCAGACAAACAGAGATTACCAAACTCTTGTAGTCTGCGAGGAGTGCGAATATACTTGAGTGCATTGCGTATATTTTCCAACGCGGAGGAACACACCTTCATACCCGCTTGAACTATCAAGTTAATAACATGACACATGCATCTGACATGAAATATCTCTCCTAATGGTGCGTCTCTAATATTCCTAACAAACATATTGATCGCTACTCCATTATTCGCAGCATTATCGAAAGTGACACTAAAAATTTTATTTTGAATTTTATATTCCCTAAATATTTTCATCATACACTCAAAAATGGCCGGGCCATCATGAGGATGAAGAATCTCAGTGAATCCTAATATTTTTTTTATTTATTATCCAGTTTGAATCGACATAATGACTCGTGATACATGCATAAGAAGAATCATCGTGACATGTCCATATATCGGACGTCACGGACACCACTCCACTAAATGCCAAAAATTCCTTAATTTTTTTTTGTTTTTCTAACTTATATATCTTTAGTATGTCACTCCTAGATGTGGACCTAGGAATCCTACGATAGGATGGCTGAAAATAAGTTTGCATGATGCGCACTACCCTCGGATCTTCCGAAAATCTGATCGGAAGACCCATCAATGTGATGAGCCTGGCCATGCCGTCCCTACCCAACTCGCTGGAGTATACAAAGGGAGTAAACTTTGAGACTGAACTCGATCCAGTCTCAAAAAATGTAGTGCCTAGTTGGGTTTGCCTAGGATCTAACGGTCCATATTTTTTGGAGCATATTTCAGCATGCCTCTTTAGGTGCCCAGTCCCACATGTACTCTTGCATGTTAAAAGTCTCATACAATATTTGCACTGTGCCATTTCATGTTCCTCACCCCTAACATCTACTTGTGTTATGATTTTAAAATGTGTCCAAACTACAGAAGTCCTCCTAGTTTTTTGTTTTTTAGAACTTTGGGCTGAGATGACAGGAGAAACCAAAATTTCAGGAGCCACAGACGTTTGTGTAACACTAACATTTTCATTTTCCAAATTTAAATGTGTTAGGTGTATTTGTCATTTTTTATTTTTCGTAAGTTTTTCTAGAGAGAGAAGCTTTAGAGAGAGAAAATAAAAAAAAAAAGTAAATTATATTACCCGGTAAAAGCAATGAGGTAACTCACGTGCAAGATGCACCGCAGGAAGCTTTGATGTTCAAAACTCAAGTTGAGTTTCACGAAAATCCAAGCCGAAATCAAAATCACGAGGGCCGAGAGAGAGAAGCACGGTTTATGTGAGAGAGAGAAAATATTGAGAGGATATATGTTTTTGAAAAACATAAATTTTATAGGGGGGGGGGTAGATTATATAGGCTAAATAAAGTTTTTTTCTTAAAAAAAATTATTTTTTTATTAATTTTTTGAATTTTTTTAATATATTTAAGGGGCAGAATCACGAGGACCGTTGGATTCTGTCCCCTAGCCGTTGGAGGCGAATCCAAGGGCTGAAATTCGCTCAAAGTTTGAAAATTTTTTTTTTCCGTTGGAAAATTCGAATTTCTCGGTTCTGAGTCAATGGAGTCGGTTTTCGGCAGAAAAGACCGCGGGTCGGGTCTGTTTGGACCCGACCCGCGGTCTTTTTACCGGGGGGGCCCAGATGGGTCACGACTCAGTGAGTCGCGACTCACGACTCACGCCACGGCACGCGTGGCACGCCGCGAGTGCCACGCATGCCTGCGAGACCGGCACGGGATGGACCCATGCCGGCGTGCCGTGCCGGGCCAGGCACGGCACGGCACGGCACGGGCCCGGGCACAGTTTTTGAACGTGCCGGGCCGGCCCAGGCACGGCCGAACCGTGCCGTGCCTCGTGCCGGGCCGGCCCGGCCCGGCACGTTTGACACCTCTAGATATTTAATCGATAATAATACTTAAATTATTTATCACCTAGAAAGTTTTCATATTATATGCATGTATTAAAAGTCATACTTTAATATGATAATAGGTATTTTTATCTTAAGTTAGTAGGTCTCAGATTTAAAACTTATTAGATGCAACCTCTCTGATTTTCAAAAATAAAATTATCGAGATATTAACATATTCTAGACCTCACACTAAAATAGAAGCCTTGTGCATTGATAGTTTCTCCTCCAATCATAATGTAATTATATCCAATCTTGATTTGATGGCAGTCAATCAACATTCAATATTGAGTAGTAACATTTTGATTAAATCAAAATTAAAAGAGATCATATTTTGACATGATAATTATATTTATGCACAATGATCGCAGATCTTAGGTTTTAGACAATCAGATGCAATCTCTCCAATTTATCAAGGATAACTTGCCGAAATTTAATTTATAAACCTCTCTCATACCCCCACACATTAGGCGGAAGCCTAATAGAAAAATTAATCTCAATAATTTCAAAATTCCAAGATGAAGCTATCTCTCTTACTCATAATGTAAATAAAAGAAAACATTTGATTACCCATTGCCTCTAACTGATCCTCCACAACCTCACTATCAATGTCAGCTTGGGTGAATGGCAATTTGGCTCAAATAGTAGTCAAGTTAGTAAGGTTCTATGAAGTTATCACTCAGAAAAAACATAGCAGCTTGTAGCAAGTGAAGATTTGTAACTATTAGCAGTTTGTAGCAAGTCTCCTTAAGCCACGAATGTACTTTCACTCAATGTGGCAATCATTTGAAGTATACAGGAGGACAACGAATCCCACAAAAAACACACAATAATTGAATTCCAAAATTTATTCAATTGGAAATCCACGCACATTTGGCATTGTCACAAGATAAGGATACTCCACCAAATAAATGCACATGAACATCTAATATAGAGACAGTAATAATGTTTCTTGTTTCCTGAACTATAATTCCTTTCCATACCTCAAATGGTATTGAAGATGAGGAGGGATCATTGGGTTGAATCTGTTGCCTTAGTTGTTTCCTGAACTTGCTCACAAGCTTCGCATTTTTATAGAACTCGTGTCGTTTCTCTGAAAACAAGCATAAAAATCATAGCTACAAGCACTTCCAGAATATCTACCATCAAGAAAGTCATACATCAATAGACAAGCAAAATAGTGATATGTGCAAAGAGTTCTGCATAACAAAAACTCTTCTTGCTTAATTATAGCACCAAGATTTAACTCTCTTTATTCTACTTCCTTATTTTATTTCTGTGGGCTTTCCCAAATTTACCTTCTGGTGGACACCTCCTCGCCCTCTTCTGATAAAAAAAAATTCAGTATTTAAGAACATAAAATTCAGTGTCCACGGCCACCCTACCCACTCTTCAAATTAGTGGAATGCCACTGAAACACATTTTTCATTTTGAGTTCTCAAAAAAATATCTTTTTTAGCCAAACATACATGTCTTGTTTGCGTACATCATCATCCTGGTAAGTCTCCAATAGACTGAGCTACTCAGCACATCAAGTGGCCCGGATACTGTAGCAGACTTCTGACTACAATAGCAATTTTAAGTTAATCCGCTGTAACGACTAACAAATTAAAATTTATTTTTATTTTTATTTTACTTTTACCCCTCCTAAAATCTATATAAGTAACAATTATTCTAATATTATATCACTCTTATATCACCAACTCTCTCTAATATCCATTTTTATAGAATCTAAATTTTAATTTTTGTTCAAGTAGTAATGTTATAACTTAAAAATATTTAGTAAATAATAACGTTACAACTTGCAAGTAGCAACATTGCATGTTGGAGTATCTGCATTTAGAGATGTCAAACTGGAACAGACATTCTAGTCTGGCCTATAGCCCATTCCATTTCCATGACTCGTGTCAGGCCTGATGTTGCATTAGCAGAGGCCTCCCATGCATGAATAGCTTGACACAAGCCAGGCACGCGCACAGCTCAATCCCAAGCATGGACTTGGGTGTGAACATAAGCACGGAGATTTACCCTGGCATGAGTCCTGCTAGTGTGCTAGATTCTGGGCCATTACAACTCAACAAGGACCCATGGTTTTTTACCGTAAAAGATAAACATGTCGTGCTGGTCCGACATGGGCACATAGCCCATTTGACACCTCTATCAATATTTAATTATTTGATTTTATTGTTCTCATTCTTCTACCATTTTTTGTTTTCTTATAAAATTAAAAATGAATTTTAATCAACTTAATGAAGAAAACCTTATACTTTATGCATTTGATGAACTAACAACTTCTGAATAATGACTCACTCCTTCTCAAATGTGCCTCCCTGTAAGAAAAAAAATAGGATTAATATACACGTCAATAAAATGAAATCACTTCGATATAATAAACAAAAAAATATTAAAAGAAAGATATCTTAGAATAATATAAATATAAAATTAATTATAATACATATTAACTTACAATATGAGAAATAATACAATAAAAAATATAATATATTTGATTTTAGTTAATCTTAATAATTCATACGAGATGAATTACTTAGAATAATATCTAATATAGGGCTTCCTCCGTTAAGATTTCGAGAAAAAATTAAGCATATTCACTTCACGTAGAACATATCCAACAATGTTATCATAGAATTCAACATTAATCCTCTATATGCTTGAAAAAAAAAAGATAAACTAAGACATATTTAATATTTTAATGAAAATATCCATTGACTACTATATTATCTAAATATATATAATAGTAATGATCTCATATTAAATTTTTTCCTTGAGAAAGAAACAATCTACCACTATGTATTTTGTCCACTTATAAAATACTAGATTAGAAGCTATGTTATCTCATTTTCTTATTGTCAAAGTAAATAATAATGAAAACAAAATGTAGTTTTTGATCTCCTCAAATAAGAACCGAATCAAAGATATATCGCAAGTATTTATAGTTAATTTGAATTTTATATTTCTATTCGATCTCAAAATAATTATCTATTTTTTATTTTTTAAGAAGACAATTGTCTCAAAAAAATTATTTAACTCTATCGTAAACTTCCTCTCGGAACAAGTTAGTGCCTAACTCAAATTTGTATACCAAATTACCTATAAATACTTGTGATCGCTAAAAGAAATTATAAGTCTTATAGACTTTAATACATACCTCAATATACAAAGAATCATGTCTAGGTGAATCTCTTGAAAAAAATATAAGAAATAACTAATAATACACATTATATATGTTATATTTGATCTAATAGTCATATAATTAATTTTTATTATAATTCTCGTATAAATAGTAAATTCAAATAAAATGATCACATCAAAAATAAAATTAATATTTAGATCGATAAGAATATCATTTGAAGCACAATTCAAAAGTTCTGCACCTATAATAATATTATCTCTTTCCTCTATGACAAGATAATACTTCTTCAAGAATAAATTATGTCTATACTAAGAAAGAATTTGAGTCTGCCAAGATTATTCATTTGAAATTATAACTAATTATACTCTATAAGTTTGGTAATCTTCAACTTGTTATCACTCATAGTCAAAATATCATTTATGTATACAATAAACAAAATAAACCTACCATTAGGACTTTTTCAAAAAAATATAAAAAAATTGTAATACATTTATGTAAACCAAACTAGAAGATTATGTATAAATATATTATAAATCAAGTACTTAGCTATTACTTTAGGCCGTACATAATATTAAGATTTAATCTTTATTATTTGGGTATACCAGTATAATTTAAATTAGATCTGTCTCACTAATGATTTATTTTGTAATTAATATTTCTGTAAAAATAAACTAATAAATAATTAAAATTAAAATTTAAAATTATAGTGAATAAAAATTAAAATGAGATTTATGAATTAATATTAATGTATACCAGTTTAATATTATAAGTATTTAGAGATTTTGTCATTTATGACTTTAGCAATTTATGTTTTAGTCATTTAGTGGTTTAAAGGTTTTATTAAAACAATAAAATAATAAAAAAAATTGTAATTTTTTATCATTTTCATAGGTTATAACATTTGAAAATATAATAATATTTAAAATTTTTTTAATGTGAATACTATGTATAATATATTTATACATAGTAATAACTAAGTATAAATATACCATTCATTAATGCCTGACTAATATACCATTCATTTATGCGATAGTGTCAGCAAAACACGTATTCATACATAGACCATCTTGGCCATTAGATAGAGAGTATCTTAATAATTTATACTAAATATCTAAGTAAATCCTCTCACTATAAATTTCACCTTAAGGAGATCAATGATCTACTTTCCAATGTGAATATGGCTTTACAGTGAACATCAAATTATAACTAACACCAGACCTTCACATAAGTAATGATACTAAATTTTAGGTTCTATTAAAATCAATGAAATGCATCTTCGACATCATGGCAAAACACTAGCTTAAATGAGATAATATTTCAAAAAAAAAAATTGAGTTTTATAGTAATATTAAAAAAGAATTACAAGAGATAAAAGAAAGAATATGTAAGTAAAACAAAACTTTTAAAATCAAGTATTGATTTTTAAATACAACTCCTTTGTTTCTTTTGAAAGACAATTAGAAGATCAAGATCAAAAATATTGGTTGCAAAATCATATGCCCATTTGGTAAACTCATATCTAGTCTGAGCAGACCGTATATGTCTTATTCTCCTAATATAAATTATAAATCATGGATGATCAAGTCTCTTACCTTCTGGCTCAACATAAATATGTACTAAGATAAACTCATTAATTACTATGTCTTCTAGACTAAAAAGAGATTTTTCTACCTAAAAAATCATACTCTCTCAATAATTAACTTAATTTGTACTTGTTAATATATATGATAACTCCATAAGAGTGACATAATACTATAAACCAATAAGTGTAACTTCTAGACTCCCACCCTTCCTACACTCACTAAAAATTAAATTTTGCTCAAAAAACATAATATTACTAGTCAATAACACTCTGTCAAACACTAGTGGAATACACTTGTATCCTTTTTGAAAACTAGAATATCCAAGAAAAATATATTTCAAGGTCTCAAATATCATCTTGTCTCATTTTGAAAAGAGATCATACACAAAATATAATTTACCAAAAACTCTGAGTCAAACCGAACAATCTCTCCTCATGATGTAGGATTTGAAAGGAACAACCCTGAGCAAGAATAAAGAAAAATAGTTTGTAATTAAACCAATATCCAAAAATATTTCAAAATATTCGAACCAAAGAGGAGAAGCTGAGATACGTTAACCAAATATTTATTTTTTTCTTTTACATTCTCATTCAGTGTGAATGTATTGGCCGAAGAAATAGATGTATCCAAGTATTACAATAAATACTCTCAATGAGAACTTCTACATAATTTTGATAATCAACATATCTCAATATTCTGTAATGCTCTTAGCTTCCTTCCTAGAAATAATTATTAATATTTATCTTTAGTACATTACTTCTTCCTACAAAATATGTACTATAACAATATATTATTACAAATTAATATCATATCACAACTCTCCCAATTAATATTACTAATGAATTGGTATCACACACAAAGATTTGACACCAACATTAGGTTGGTGTCACTCACAATAAATTTTACACGATAAAAGACACAAATTTTGGGTTTCATCAATTATGTCACCCTTAAAATTATTTTTTTTTCACTTTTTCATGTGGCTACTATAAGGACCTATGCTCAATCTGCTGCACATCTAATGTAAAGAATACACAATATACAATTTTCGTACCACTATGCAGAATGCACTAATTGACAAGCATAGGGTTTGGGAATTCGGCATCTATCCTCTATATGTTGCATGCAATAGATGTGCAATGGGAAATCTTATTGTAACTTGATAAAGAAGAAAAAAATGATTGTGCACATGCAAAATCTTAACATTCAAGCAAACAAAGAAACATGGAGAAGAAGGTGACACTACCAAATTGTGTCCAAGGCACAATTTTTCAAACCCTAGAAAACCTACTACTTGTATTTCCTAGATTTTTTTAGCTCTGATACCATATTAAATTTAAGGTCAAAACATACTATAAATCAATATAATATAATAAACATAATAAAATTCAATAAAAAAAATACAAAACAAATCTTATATAAGAGTCAAATGAGATTGGAACAACTCACTAATTAAGTATTCTCATCTATAGTAAAGTAAAGTAAAATAATAAAATAAAAAAACTAAAAAACTATGAACTATGAAGGTATAAGCTACAACACATAATTATCAAAAATAGCTATGTAATTTATTGAAATATTAAATAAAAAAATAATAATTTTATTTTTTTTCCTTGCATCATTTTATATTTATTAAATTTGTTAAAATAATTTAATTTTATATTAAATAAATTGAGTATCCAATGAGCATCATCCATGACATGGGACATGGCATGTGGGGCATGACCAACATACCATACTAATTTCCCCATGTCATGGCTACGGGCCGTTACTAACAGCATGCTAACAATCCAGGCCCAACAATGCATGATATGGTGTGTCTGCAGGCTAACATGTCATGCAAGGTTATTTATTTTTTAGGTGACTCGGGCCATCATAACCTGACTGTTACATGGGCAACGTTTGTCTTGCATGACCAATTTGACACATAAAACAATCCTAAAGAGGCATGTCATTCATATAGAACACTCATCTTCTAGGAATAAATATTATTTTTGATTATTTAACTAGAAAAAAAGAACAAAAAATATTATAAAAATCAAGTATTGTTGGTTGCTATTCAGTCACATTCCCAACCTCATATCAAGGTATGCTTATTATTCCCCAAGGTTTAAAATATTTTCAAAGGTTTGCACTTAAATATAAAAAAATATATATTAGAAATAAAAATTTCAAATGTTTCATGCAAGATAAACTCAATGCAAATCTCATATTACTAGTATTAAGAACAAAATGAGTCATATGAAAGAAAAAATCATTTAACTCTTCAACCTTACATGATTGACTATGTTATTATTTTCTTGCATTTTGAATAAATTATAAAAAGCATGAAGTTAGTGAAGAATTTTCAATCGAACCAAAAGTTTGATCCACTACTACACCCATCAATTATCAACAGTTAATGAAACATAATTGAATTGTTTCTTACCTCATCACCACATGATAATTTGAAGGCTCATTTGATTGATGAAGAATCTACAATCGAACCAAAAGTTTGTTCCACCACACCCATCAATTATCAATAATAAATGAAACAACATTTAGTTTTTCATACCCAATCATCACATGGTAATTCAAAGGCTCAATTCATTGGGTTTTTATCTAACTCATATTTTTGGTTACTCACCGAGTAGGGCATTCAATAAGAGAGCAAGTAATTTAATCAACTTGTTAAAACTCAAGCACAAAATAAATAAAATAATAATATTCTTGAAAAATAATATACAACTCAAAACTATTATATAATGGAAAAATATGATTTGGACAGCCTATCAACCAAATATTCCCATAAAAAAAAATAAAAATACATAAATAAATATTACAATAGTAACTAAACAAGAAAATCATGACACCACGTCAAATTAGTACATATAAATCAACAACACTAAACTTGAAAAAAAAAAAGGTAAATTAGAGTCTCTTTAAAATTTTAATGAAGATGTCAATTGATTACTTTCTTATCTAAATATATGTTATAATAATAATCACATCATAAATCTTGTTCCAAAGAAAAAAATAATTCACCTTTATGTATGTCGTATACTTATGAAAAGCCAAATTATAAGTTATATATCTCGTAGTCTAACTATTACAATAAAAAATAGTAGAAAAAATTATATAATTGATCTCCTAGAGTAGACGTCACATCCAAAATATTTCATAAATACTAATTATTATTGCCCTAAACTTTACATTTATATTGTATCTCATAATAACTATTTGTCTTTTACTTTTTTAGGAAATAAGGTTGCCTTCATGAAAAGTACAAAACTATGTTGTAAATCTCATTTAATGCATGTTGATGCTAAATTCGAATCTAAATATTTGACTAATTACAAGTGTCCATTATCTCAGAAAAAGATCATAAATCCTGAAATTTTTTTCAAATACCTTACTATGAGAAGAACTGCATCAAGATGAATCGGTAGAAAAAAATTTTAAAAATAATTAATTATATTGATTGTATTTATTATATCTAATATGGTCATAATCAGATAATTTATCTTTCATTAATATTCTTTTATAAATAGTAGACAACTGGAGGAATCATATAAGAAATAAAATTTCTGAGCCTCTCAAGATTATTCATCTGGGGCCATGTCTCAAGGTACTCCTTGAATTAGATAATTCTCAATTCATCATTTCTCATAATCAAAATATTATTTATGTAGATAATCAATAAAATTATCCTATCATATTAACTTATCTTGAAGAACATAGAAGGGTCAGTAACAAACTTATATAACTCAAATAAGATAAATACTTGTGAAAATCTCATAAATTAGGATCTCAAAAATTACTTTAAACAATACAATATCTTTCATAATCTACAAATTATACCAAACTATATTGCTCAAAATCCAAATTATTGTTTCATATATGTATTTTCAATGTAACCATGAAAAAATAAAATTTTCACATATAACTAAGAGGTATCATTGGACTATGCCAGGCTTGCACAACTCAAAATTTTTAGGCCTAGTCAGGCCACCATGTCATGTCAGACATAGCATTGTTCCTACATCAGTGTAGTGTGTCGACACATGACTTTGGGGAAAGTAGACTCAGCATGACCCAAAGACATAGTAGAAACATCCAGCCATTCAAAATCATGCCAAGTATAAAATTCCCACCAAGTATAAAATTCCAACCAAGTATAACCGCAAGATAGGGCCTCGTGCATTTTTTCGTACCTAGCCCAGCCCACAACTAATCCAAGCTAGCCTAGGTTAGCCACCACATGCATCAGATTGCTAGCAACCTGACCTGAGGCCTAGGCAGTGGCCACAGATAGTGGCCTGATCAATCATCAGTGGGTAGTACTGTGCCCTATGAGGTGTGACTTAGCTACCTTAAACTTTCATTTTATTAATTTTAATTATTAATATTCAATTCAGTATATTATAATTATATATATATATATATATATATATATATTGTATATAATAATATTCTATAGCAACTTCTTTCTTTATTAAGCACATTATTATTATCTAAGAAGCACGGACACGGACACGAAGATACGACACGGCAGGATACGGGGATACGACAAATTCTAAAAAACTAGGATACGGATACGACTAGGATACGGCATGATAAAAAAAATAAAAATAAAAATTATTAATTATGAATATTAAGTATTTTATAAAATTCATTAAATTAAATTAAATTAAATTAAATTAAATTAAAATATTTTATTATATAAAATAAATATATATTATTTATTTTATAAAATAAAAATATTTTATTTTATTTTATTGAAATATTTTATTTTATTTTATAAAAATATTTTATTTTATGCACATCCCCACACAAATACGCCCGCCCCTGCCTCCCCCTCAAACACGCCCGCCCCTGTCTCTCCCCTCAATTCGTGCCGCCCCTTCCTCTCCCCTCAATTCACGCCGCCCCTTCCTCTCCCCTCAATTCGCGCCCGCCCCTGCCTCTCCCTCAAATCGCGCCCGCCCCCTGCCAGTGGCCAACGTCGCCCATGCAACAACGTTGGCCTCCCGACGTCGTCAGACGTCGGGCACTATAGGCATGGATACGGCTGCCATCTGCCGACGCAACCATCCGATACGCCACGTGACGTATCGGATACGGATTGTGCAATGATATGCCACGTGACGTATCAGACACATATCCGTGTAGTGTTCATGTCGTGTCCACGTGTCCAAGTGTCGGACACGCGGACATGGCTGTAGGGAGCCGTGTCTGTGCTTCCTTGATTATTATAATGATTTTTTTAAATGATGCGGCTTCCATTAATATTGTAGCAATATTCATCACACCATGTATTTCCCCATGAACTTCATCAAACAGTGATATTTCCAATCATGTCGTGTCTACATTTTTAGGACTTATCTATATTTTCTCAATCTTCACATGTGAGTCACAACATCACAACTTCATCTACATAGATTAAATTATGCTTATTCTTAACCCACTTGAAAAGTAAATTCACCATTCTTGATGTCAATAAATGTATGTTCAATCATCACAAAAAGTTTTTTCCAAGATAGCGATATATAAAAGTCTTCTTCCATATCAAATACTAGAAAATGTATAGAAAAAATAAATATTTCAAAGTTTACTAGTATGTCTTCGATTATCCCTTTCAAATGTTAGATAAATTTATTGATCATTTATAAAGAAAAAAAATTAGAGTAATCTCACATAAATTCATCCTCCTCAATATCAACAACGACATCAAGTTCACACTTGCTCCTAAGTTACATAAAATTTTTAAGAAGATATACTCACTAATAATGTATAGAATATTAATTTCAGGATCTTTGAGTTTCCTAGAAATTTTTTTTAAAAAAAAATAACACTATATTTCTCTGTCATACTCATCATTCCAAAAGTTTCAAACTTTTTCTTGTTAAACATAATATATTTCATAAACTTCACATAGTGCGATATCTGAGATTGAACTCTAGTAAGGTAAGTATGTGTGTGACATTGGATATCATGACTCATGACATTGGATGTGACGACTTCGAATGTTGTGACAATTTTCTCTTCTGCATCATATTCTTCCTTTGATTTTATTTTTATTTGTTGCCTTTCTACTTCCTTACCACTTCACAATGGTATGGACACATTATTTTAAATTTATTTCGTTATCACTAGGCAACTCATTGATATTCTTCTCCATCATTATGAGTAAAAATTATCCAATTTGATTTTCAATGATTTTCATAGTTGCATCAATGTCATTCAACTTTAATTTTATTTATCTTACTCGCTTTGTTTATACAATATTTCTCCTCTGTCTCAGTCAGTAGTATAAGAATATTATCTTCAAACGATAATTTGACTGCTACCTTCTAGTAGTTGTAATTAAACCCAGAAGCTCCTTACATTTGGTACCCCTTCAAGTTACCTACATTGTTTCACTGATATAGACCATATTTCGGCAAAACTATGCATTGGGCTAAAAATGCTTAGTTCTGCATTTGTCTAAATCAACAGAACATAAGAATAATATATAGTTGTTTGGTACCAAATACAATTGGTCAAATCCTTGTTCATTATTTTCATGTTCTAGATAAATGAACTCAATTTATCTAATAATTTAATTTCTCATGCTCAAATGATAGTGTGTAAGAATGTTATTATTGGATCTAGAAATATACCATCTATTCGAAAATACATGAGTTTTTTACTTGATAAATTAGATTAAAACTAGTTACCTCCTACTATTGTGAAGCTATCATTTCTCTCATATTTTATCTCTTTTTGTGTTGGGATAAAAAGTAGTTGAAATTAATTACCTTCATAGCTGACAATTTATCTAACTCCAAAATTTCAATTTATTTCCGCCTATTTGCTCTTTTAAATTGGAGTTTGATAGTTATTTTTGTTAGCTCCTTAAACAGGAAATATGTCTCCCAAGATGATTTGTTCATCATGGAACCACCCAATATTATATCCACTATACATCTCATTATAAATTCAACTCATTATAAAATGTTTAAGTTTAGAAAATATAACCAAAGTTCAAATCCTTGTAGTAGACATCTCCTCAGTAAATCTTTAAACCAATCTAAAATATCATATAAAATCTCATGGTTTTCTTGTCTAGACAGACTTTATTCAGCCTTCTATTATAATGTGATTTGAGATAAAAATAATTTAATTTAAAGTGTTTGAACCAATCATCCAACTCTAAATTAATCCTCATGATTAGCACAAAAAAAAATTCTTACTTTGTCTCTCAAAAAAATGAAACAATCTCAATTATATTGTATCTTAGCCAACTTCATTTATCTTTACCGTATTTCACAATTCCAAAAATATCACAATATAACTATTTAAATCTTATAACATACATCCTCCATTTTGATAATGTTGCACAATAACTATAAAACTTAACTTTAATTCAAAGTGATTTATTTATCCGTCAACATTGACCTCCAATAATCTCCAAGGGCTTGATAAAGAATAAACTATTTAACTTGTTCAACATTTCCTTGATTGTGTCCATTATTATCATTTTCCTCTATAATTATCATCTCAACTTTTTATCTCGATAAATAACTCCTAGTCCTTTCTATTTCTAGATCTAAAGATATTGACACAATCTCAAATTTTTTGTTCATATAATTTTGTGATTGCAAAACAAGAACAAAGAGTAAGCAAATATAAAACAAATTAATTATAAAGTAATTGGGTCAACTCAAAATTACTCAATCAAAATAAAATCAAACCCCAACAACAACACCAAAAACTTATTATGAAATTGTTGATGATGCCAAAAATTTAATGGTTCTAGACAAAGGAACTAAGGGCTCAGTATGAGTATTATACACGTTAATTATATTTTACATATATATGAGTCATACAAATAATAAATTTAATATACATCTATATATCATTCTCACATGGATTGATATTGACTTTTAATCAAGTTTCAATGATTTGACTAAACTACTTAAGTTGATAAGACAAAACTAAGTCTCAAAAAAATACTTAAATTCGACAAAATGTAAGAAGATACGACATCTTCAATCACCTTGTTAGACTTCAAGAAGTAATCAATCATGAACTATCACTACCATAGATGATCTCATTATAATTATGCCCTCGGACTACTTGTCATCGTCCACTAAAGCTGGACATTTACCTAGCAATTAGCAACCTCATGGTTCTTATTCCTTTTGGGTAATTCCTCAACTTCCTTTGATAATTATTTCAATTGTATGTATTTCTATTCTCCGACCAATACTTTTATAGAACACACAATGATATGGACATGTGATTATAATAATATTTGTACTTTTAATTTTATTAGTATCATATTCATATCAATTAATTTATATCAATCTAAGAATTCCTCGCATAAAAGCTATCAAAAGAGAAAGTTAGAGAATTATCATTTTTTATCGACATATGTCATTTTGTATGTCATATAGCTTACTTGTAATCATCTATCAAAGCCAATACAAGATATTTATCAACAAGTGAGACACTAGGTTAGATGTTCTAAAACACTCTCATATCTATTAACATTTAATATATAACAATATCATAAATTATTCATTACAAATCATATTCATAATACACAATTATATACCCGAAATTCATGAAGTAATCTAATGTTTGAGAGAATTTCAAGCATGATAATTTAGAAATTATCTAGTCGAATTGGGTATCCCCGAAGACAATAGGCATTTAAGATCTAAGTTTCATTTCTGATTCCCAATTCAATCCATTTCATGTTTAGATCTGTTATATTTTCCTACTCTATGTGGTGTTTGTCGTTCCTCTGATTCTTCTTTATTTTCCCCCAATCTCTTCCTTTCTCTCTTTTTTTGATATTCATTAAGTCTAACTTTTATATCATTGAATTATTAACGTGCATCATAGCATTTTCAATGAGCTCCATGTTGTGACAAAGGATTAAGTTGAATCATCCCTATAATATCATGTCGTGGAATGTCATAAAAAATATTATGACAATCATGCATGTGTGACGATGATGTCGCTATGTGAAAAGAATATCAAGACATAAAATAGTTTTGTAATCTTGATATATTATGATTTTAGTTCTGTAACAATAATATTACGACCTTTAAAAGTATATCACGACTTCATATTATCATTCATGCATTGTCGTGCCTTTGTTTTAATATCACAACTAAAATTTAATGTTTTGGCTAACATGAAGTAAAAATAATATTACAACCAATAATATGTTTTAGAACAAATGTGATCGTGACTCCAAAATATTATCGCAGCTACAAAGAAAGTGTTGCAACATAAAAAATTATTTCAACCATTTGGTAGATTCACAATGTAAAATGACTGTCATATCCAATATGTAGAATTACAACCAAGAAAGACTTGTCATGACTACTTTAAAGGTATATTACGACCAAGTTCCATATTCTAGTCGTGTCCTAGCCATATTGTATTTTTATTTTTATTTTATAAAGATTATTTTATCAATATTTAAAATATTTTACAAAGATAAATATTTTATTTATAAAAATAATTATTTTTATTATTTAATTTTATTTTATATAAAATAATAATAATTATAAAGATAATTATAAAAATTATTTTATTTGATAAAATACCCAATATTTATAAAAATAATTATAAATATTATTTTATTTTATCAATATTTTTTAAGAATAATATTTATAAAGATAATTATTTTTATTTTTATTTTATCATGACGTGTCCTAACCATGTACTAGTCGTACCCGTATCCTAGTTTTTTTAATTTTATAATATCCACATATCCCGTAGTATCATATCCTCGTGTCCGTATCCGTGTTCATGCTTCTTAAGTGGTACTATCAGATGCTTACACAATGAAAATAATGATTTACATACAGACACTGGTTAACTAGAGGTATCAAACCAGCCGGGCCGGGCCAGCACGGCCCATTTTTTTAGAGTACGGTCGTGCTTTCGTGTCGGGCCAGGCACGGCACGGTTATTATACCGTGTCGTGCCTGGTCTGGCACAATTTATCAAAGCCAGGCCCGGTCGAGCCAAACCAGGCCGTAAGGGCCTGGCTAAAAATTTTTTTTAAAAAAATTTTTAAAGATTAATTTTTTAGTTTAAATAAAATATATATTATATTATATATAGAATTATAGATAATGTATAATATATTAAAATTATAAAATGAAAATTGTTAAAAATTTATTAAATTACAAAGTTTAATTTTTTTTTATAATTTATTAGAATTAAATTATAGAGTTTAAAATTTTTAAATGAAAAATTTAAATAAAAAAATAAAATAAACAAAAAATTTCGTTAAGAAAAATTAAAAGTCAAAAAAACTAAAGCAAACCAAATGAGAAATGACCAATCAGCCAATAGATACCGAATGTCCGAACCAAACAAATTTAAGTTTCAACGTAACGTAAAAATAAAGTATATAATCAGTAAAAAACAAAATATCGAAATCAAAAAGCAGTGAATCATCATCAATCGTCAATCGGCATATTATGAGCAATATCAACCGCAACATCAAAATCAATATCATATGGATCACCATCATCAGCAATCAACTCCTCCACTTTCGTAGTGAATGCGAATGTAGTCCCTGTCACAGCTCTAGCACGATTATGAATGCTAAAACTCGAATCTTCTCAATCCTTAAAACAGGCAAAGACCTCAATAATATATGGAAGTAATTTTGATCTCCTATCTAAAATTACGTTCACTACAATAGAAAAAGCAGACTTTGAAGCTATGCTTGACACCGGAGGAGTCAGTAGAACCTGTGTCATCCTAGATATCACAGAAAAGATGGACTCATATGATTTCCACCACTGTAATATATCAAGATTCTTAGTATCGGAATGTGATAGGATTGAGCAGTAATCGATATCTAAGTACCGAGAAAGCTCGCTCCTATGTGATGGTTCACCCCGACATTTCTCCCTCGCTAGCTAAATGAAAAAATCATCATCTCCAAATAAGGTATTTATGTCTGTAATCACAGTCTCACTGCTACCGCTACCACCACTATACCTAGTATCGTAGTATGTGAACAGGTCAGTCAACTTCTCGTGAATGAACCCTTCAGGTGGGTCTTCTAGGTTCATGCACGATGAAATGTAAGTCAGGATATTTTCTACCCATTCCACCTTAACCCTAGGATCCATGCATGCAGCGAGGTAATAATAAGATGGAACGATGGACTAGTACTTTAAGTACTTGGATTCCATCTCTACAATCATATGGCTAAGTGTCGGGTCAGCTCGATACTTTCTAAACATGCTACTAATGTTATATATGCACCTGAGTACAAATCAAGTCGTGGGCATATAAACAGACGAACAAATATTCATCATGTCATAAAAAATCTTCAGGAATTTCATAAATAAAGTTCTTGAAACCCAGTCAGTGTCATCAATAATAAGTTCGTCACTCTTACTATTGACGTAGTCGGAGATCACGTGTTCGTATCCAACACATTACTCCAACATCAAGTACGTATAATTCCAACGATGTCTCACATCCGATTTGAATTTTTCTTCTTGAGATTCACAGACAAACAGAAACTACCAAATTCTTGTTGTCTGCGAGGAGTGCGAATATATTTTAGTACATTACGTATATTATCCAACGCGAGGGAATACACCTTCATACCCGCTTGAACAATCAGGTTAATCACGTGACATATGCATCTGACATGAAAAATATCTCCTAATAGTGCGTCTCTAATATTCCTAACATGTTAATCGCTACTTTATTATTAAATGCGTTATCAAATGTGATACTAAAAATTTTATTTTGAATTTTATATTCCCTAAAAATTTTCATCATGCACTCAAAAATGGTCGAGCCATCATGAGGATGGAGAATCTCAGAGAATCCTAAAATTTTTTTATTCATAGTCCAGTTAGAATCTACATAGTAGCTGGTGAGACATGCATAAGATGATTCATCGTGACTTGTCCAGATATCGAACGTCACAGATATCACTCCACTATATGCCATAAATTCATTAATTATTTTTTATTTTTCTAACTTATACAATTTTAGTATGTCATTCCCAGATATAGACCTAGGAATCCTACGATAAGCAGGCTGAAAATATATCTGCATGATGCGCACTACCCTTGGATCTTTCGAAAATCTGATCGGAAGACTCATCAATGTGATAAGTCTGGTCATGTCGTCCCTACCCAATTCATTGGAGTATATAAAGGGAGTAAACTTTGAAACTGAACTAGATCCAGTCTCAAAAAATACAGTGCCAAGTTGGGTTTGCCTAGGATCTAATGAACCATATTTTTTGGTGCATAATTCAGCATGCCTCTTAAGGTGCCCAGTCTCAAACGAACTCTTACAAGTTTAAATTCTCATACAATATTTGAACTGTGTCATTTCTTCTTCCTCACCCCTAATATTTTTTTGTTTAATTTTATTAAAATGAGTCCAAACTATATAAGTCCTCCTAATTTTTTGTTTTTTAGAAGTTTGGGTTGAGACGACTGGAGAAACCAAAGTTTCAACAGCCTCAGACCTATGTGTAAGATTTTTATTTTTAAAATTTAAATATGTTTCATTAGTATTTGTCATTTTTTAGGATTTTTGTTAAACATGATACTTATGTAAAGACTAGATAATAGATTTTAGATTTAACTATTTTAGGACTAGAGAGAGACTGAAAGAGAGAGAGTAAAAAAACTTAAAATAAATTACCCGCAAAAGCAGTGAGGTCGATCACATGCACGATGCAACACAATCTAGCTCAAAATTCGAAACCCGAGTTGAGATTCCCGTAAAGCCAAGCCAAATGACAAAATCCCGAGTCCTGAGAGAGCGAAGCAGGAGTTTTGAGAGAGTGAAAATATGAGATTTGAGAGAATACATATTTATGAAAAACATAAATGTTATATAGAGGTAGAGAGAATTTTATAGATTAAAGAAAATAATTTTTTTTTAAAAAGTATTTTTTTTATTTTTTTTAATATTTTAGGGAGCGGAATCATGAGGGCCGTCGGATTCTGCCCCCAAGCCGTTGGAGGCGAGATCCAATGGCTAAAATTTAAATTTTTTTTTGCTTGTTGGGGGGGGGGGGGGGGGAATTGGGTCGGGTCGTGAGGGACCGCGAGTCGGGTCTAATTGGACCCGACCCACGGTCTTTGTGTGCGTGAAGCTAGGCCCGACTCACCGAGTCACAAGAGGGTGAGCCGTGACTCGTGAGGGTGCGAGAAGCCAGGAGCCCAAGTCTGCGGGTGCAGGACTAGGTGTGACCCCGACCCATGCCGACGAGCCATGCCACAGGCCACCAAACCGTGCTGGGTCAAGCACGGCACGAGGCCCGGTTGGCCTCGGCACGACACTGAACAGGCTGTGCCTTAGCCGGGCACAGCACGGGCCAAGGCACAAAAAATTCTTGTGTCGGGCAAGCCTAGGCACGACCAAACTTTGTCGTGCCTCGTGTCGGGCCGACCCAGCCCGGTTGACACCTCTACGGTTAACATTTGGATTAATGATTATTATTTTATTTTTAGATGATAAATTTTTTTTATTTTTTTTATTATGGTTATTTTTGTTAATTGGTATTTTATGATGTCATTATGAATATTTTTTTCATTTCATACAAATTGACATGTAAGATATGATTGTATTTTTTTATATATTTTGCATTACAAATTTGTAATTTATATTTTACATACGCAAAAATAAAAATCAAAAACTAACATGACCCGGCTCCCTACACGACCCAACACGACTTGACACAACTTGGCCCGATTCTGCCCAGATGTGTGCCGGTCAGGCCGAGTCAGGCAGGACAAAACACAAGTCATACAGTGTCGAGATATTGAGCTACAATATAAATCTTGATAGACTCAAATATTTTCTTAAAATATAAGTGAACTATGATATAAAAGATATTGTGTTGTTACATAAGAGGCATATAAATGACATTGACACCCTCCTAAAAATATTGAGCTAAGTATTGATTTCTTGTAGATATGAGCCCTCCAATTGACTCAACTATATACAAGAGAATCATATAAAATATAATTATAACAAACCATACGTAATTTATATAATTAGTATAGTTAATTAATTCATTAAATTCTATTTAATATATTTATTCAAATACAACTTTTCACAAAGTTAGATATTAGGAAAAATCTTCATACCTTAGTATCTTTTTAAATGATCATCAACACCAACAGTCATGATTTTTTAAATTTCTATTAGGTATCAGCTTGGACTAAAAGAAAATTAACTATAACTTTTTATACTTTTCTTGGAATCAATATTATCTCATGAAAAAATAAAAGATAAAAAATATTCTCGTGATTCAATATAAAAACAAAGTTCAAGATAATCATGGTGATTACTTATAAAATACTTCGAATCAAACACCTAGTTGAAGAGATCAAGTATTCACTTTTTGTATTATTATTCTCTATTATAACATTTAGACAACAAGGTATATAACCACTAATTTAGTATTTTCTGAACAAATAAATATATATAAATAAATTATTTTTTTCTCAAAAAAAGATTTAAATTAAAATTATTATTATAACTTATGTTTCTATCACAAATCAATTATCCGATATATTTATAAAGGTCTCGAAAAGATATTTATTTTTTTTTCAAATGTGATATTTAGGATTTATGCTTTAGCTAGAGAGGACATGTTACAATTATCTTATTTATATATAGTTTGTGTAATAATTTTTGCATTATGGGTTTGCTATTCACATATATATTAAATCATGTAACTAGTGTAAAAATCAATTATATTGTATTGAGGTGACAGTTTTTCACTTAGTCTTTTATTCTATCCATTTTATAAACCCATCGAACCTCGCCTAAATTTTTCATTTCATTTTCCTCTTCATTTCAACCTCTTCATCTTACTTTTCTATGTTTTACACTTTCCATGCATCATTTTTATGACTAGAGTTTAAATTTTATATATTGACAAGGAGCACACATTTATATTGTTCGTGGTGACCCAGGATATGTATGCCTCAAGAAGATATGATCATGTGTGGAAGCATACACCTACAAGTGCCTAGCCTCCTAGGAACGGAACAGGTCATGGGTGCACTAGAAAAACCTGCACCAAGCCCATCCACTAGGGCACATGACACATGGCATGGGCCATATGACATGAGTGCCCAAACATGACCCATGCTTGGGAAAGGGTAACCGACAGCCCATCGGGGGAAAGTAAACAGCCTATGCGCGAGTGGCATGAGGGCCACCCCATCATGCCTGCCATAACCTACAGCTAAATGCCGAGCCAGACAATGCTGCTACAAAAGTAGGGCCATGACATGCTGGCTTCCTAGCACAATGATCACCTATGAATATACCCAATATTTAACACGTGGTCAAACATGAATATATATTACTTCTTGCTTTACAATAATTACATTGATGGTTGGGAGGCAATAAGAACAATTTCAATCCACAACATATATACTATTTTTTATTTGGTCGAAAGTGCATAAGGGAAACATTACAAATTTTAGACAATGCAACGAGGAATTAATTTTCATGAATTACATAAAATGTGGTGAAAGGGGGAAAAATTAGATTTCACACATAGTAAAGCAGTACAACAAATAAGATTTCATACTTGCTAGAGCAGGATTGTAGTTGCTATTTGACTTAGCATTAAAGAAGGTATCGAGAGAAAGACCACCACCACTTAACCTAATCTTATTTTTCTTTTTCTTCCCAAATGAGTGTGACCCAATGCCCTTTCTGTCTTTCCGATATGCACTATTCTTCATTTCCAGCAGTAAATGCTTGAGTTTCTTCAACAAAAGGTGAATGAGATTTAAAATTACCACTAACACCACAATCAATCACTGCAACATTTTCAATATGTATTAAATTGGTTTAAAAACAAAGCTGGTTATTTTACATATTAATTTTCCTTCATCGTGACAAAGGTCACATTCTGCGGTAGATGGGTAAAAAAAATCAGAAAGCGGTTGCAAACAATTTTCTTCATTGTTTTTGTCATACTTCTCATACTTTTTGTATTAACGTGTATTTCATAGTTTTTTTGATTTTGAACATAAAGGTATGTTCATTGAAGCTTGGTATAATAAGAGTGGTGTGTGTGTGTGTGTGCATATATGTATATATATCATGAACAACCAAATCATATTCCAACTACATAGGTCTATTTGTATAAATATTACTTTTTCATATATACATATATTCAATATTTATATTAATATTCAATATTTCATAAATAATGGTTATCCACTTATTTTCATACTGCACTAGAGTAACCAAGAAGGCTGACCAAAACCATCATAATTACCACCAACAATGATTTTTGCCATAACTATCAGGACCATTCAACTCTCTTCATTTTTCGCTGAAAAAACAAGAATGTTGGAGAAATTATAGCCATTAAAGATATTGTTGCTAGTTTTTAGAAATCTAAATTATAGTATGATTTGATATTAACTTCCTTGTTTAAAGAAGAAAATTAATTCCTAAAATCAAATAGTAGGTTACTTCCTTGTGTATATAAATTAGGACTTTATTGTATAGAAAAAAAAAAGAGAGGAACTAACCCAATACAAAAATTAACATGGTATCAGAAGGAGATTTCTGAAATTTTCAACTCTCATTCATACTATTTTTTTGGCAGTAACATACTACTTTTCTGGCAGTCACCATACCCCTTTTCTTCTTGCTTTTTCCGGCAATATCTTCTCCCATCTATCATTACAACTTTTTCCAAACCTAGCAGTTCTAATACAATCTCAGATGAGGTATCTAGCCTTGAAACATTAGTCCTTGGCGGCAATGGAAATCCTCCAAATTTTCCACACATGTCTATTACTTCATACAAGCTCAATGGCCAAAACTATCTTCAATGATCCCAATCAGTGCTCTTGTATATCTACAACAGAGAGAAGGGTTATCTCACCAATAAAGTCACCAAACTGGAGGAGATGACCGATGAATATCGAATTTGGAAGGAGAATAGCCAAGTGATATCTTGGTTGATCAACTCTATAATGCCTAACATTGGAAAAAAATTTCTTCTACTTGAAACAACTGCAAAGGTATGGGAGACAGCAAAGGAAGCTTATTCCCACAAA
The DNA here is from genome assembly GCA_029783825.1 of Sapria himalayana. Lineage (NCBI taxonomy): Eukaryota > Viridiplantae > Streptophyta > Magnoliopsida > Malpighiales > Rafflesiaceae > Sapria > Sapria himalayana. The sequence goes on from JAREIK010002147.1 coordinate 2,661,999, forward strand.
GATAATACTCCTGAACTTGTAATCATCGAAGAGGCATTACATGATCTAAGGCAAGGTGATCTCTCAGTAACAGATTATTATAATAAACTTCAACGATACTGGCAGCAACATGATACATTTGAAAAATATGCATGGAGTACTACAAAGGATTCACAATAATATAAGAAGATTCTTGAGACAAAAAGAATATGCAAGTTTTGTATGGGATTAAATCCAAATCTTGATGCTGTGAAGAGCAGAATTTTTGGGACTAAACCACTGCCTAATCTTCGAGAGGTGTTTTCTGAAATCAGATGTGAAGAAAGTCACAGAAAATCAGTGTTAGGTGCTGAATCAAAAGAACCAAAAGAAGCTGGAGGTGAAGTTTCAGCTCTGACAGCCAGTAGTATCCCAGAGGCACGAAAGGGGCCAACCATGGTGTGATCACTGTCAAAAACCTGGCCACGTCAAAGACAAGTGTTAGTAAAATTAATGGGAAACCAACGGATTGGAAACCAACTAAGGAACAGATAGCAAGACTAATTTATCATCCACTTTTGTGGCTGAACCATTCAGCAAGGAATAATTAGAATTACTGCAGAAACTCATTGCTCAAGGACAGCCTAGTCAAAGAATAATAGTTTCAGGGAAAGCCTAGCCAAGGGAGAATAGATTCAGGGACGATTGCACAAAAAAATAATTTTCTTACTGCAATAGCTACAAATCAAGTTACTTTCACTCATAGATTGTAGATTCCAGAGCATCGGATCATATTACTGGTAATAGAAAACTTTTTAATTAGTGTTCAGCTTATAGCACTCATATACAAATAGCGGATGGAACCTTGCCTAAAATAATAAGGATTGGTTCTATGATTATCTCTACTGATTTAATCTTAAATTCAGTTTTGCATGTGCCTAAACTAACCTGCAATCTCTTATCAGCAAGTAAACTCAGTAAGGATTTGAGTTGTGTGGCTGAGTTTCAATCAAATGCTTGTGTTTTTCAGGATTTGCACTTGGGGAAGATGATTGGCAGTGCTAAAGGCTGTGAAGGTCTCTATTTTTTAAAAGTTCAACCTTCCAATAAACAAAGCATCAACAATAGTGAGTAGTTATTCTTACGTCAACAATGTTAGCAAAAATTAGTCTCAAAGGATATATATATGAATATCAATATATGTCATGTTATCGTGCTATATATAATTCAATTGCATATTATCATTATTTATATATATATATATATATATATATATATATGTCATGTTATCTAGTCTTAATACATTTTTTTAAGACTAGAATTAAATATAAAAAAGTTAATAAGTAATGTTATGTTATCAACATAAAAATTTCATATATATATACATAGATATATATATGTGTCCTAAGACTAGATAGATAACTATCAGTCTAGATACATTTTTAATGTCACTATGTTATCAGTCTAATTATAATTGACATATATATACATATTTATATAATTATAATTATATATATATAATTATTTGAGACAATAGTATAAATAGTAAGGATTTAATCTTAAATTTCATATATATATATATATATGAAATTTTTAAAAAGTCAAATAATTTTTAAAATTGAAACTATAATTATAATGATATGAATATCAATATAAAAATACAATAAAATATAAACTCATATCAAAAAACATAATTCTAAATACTTAAAAAAATACAAAAAAAAAAACTATAAAACAAAATGCTCGCAAGTGCAACACCAATAACATAATGTCACTATGTTTGATTCGAATCATCACAGTCTCAAGTCTCTATATTATCAATTTCAATCATTTAAACATGACAAAATTTTAATAATATATGATTTTAGTGTACTTCTATCTAAAGTCATATTTACAACTATTGAAAAGATACATTATAATTTTATGTTAAACAATGAATGAGTCAATATATCATATATTATATTATATAGCATGGGAAAAATAAATTCATATAATTTATTCTAACTCAATATTTCAAAATTTTTAAAGTCATTATAAAAAAAGATAAAACAATAATTAATATCTATAAATCTCAATAGCTCACTATTATTCGACTAACCTTCTCATCATTAGCTTATATCTAAATGATTAATAAAATCATCACCTTCAAATACGATATAAATTTTCATACGCGAGACTCACTAAAACTATACTTATTTTTATAAAATTAAATAGGCTAACTAATTATTTATAAATTATATCATCTGGTTATTATAATCGATTCATATAATTGAATATAAATTTGATAATATTTTTTGCCATCTTTTAACCCTATAATCCATATAGTATTTTAAATATTTTAATGTAATTTCCATAGTCATTACACCAAAATATAAATATTCTCTTTTTTTTAAGATACTACACATATTATATATACATCTAAGCGTAATACACATTGTGAAAGTGTATATAGGTGAACATATGTTCATTATATCATAAAAAAATTATAAATTTTAAAAAAGAAAATCATATATTCTAGTCTAATTCCTTATTTATTATTTTATTAATTTTACTATTAACAAAATAAATATTATATGTTAACGGTCAACAAATAAATCCAACAAGTATGTTAAATTACAATGATGTCTAATATTCATTTAAATTTTTTTAGACATATTGACTTATATAATATACAAAAGTTGCGTAGTTTGCTATGTATTCAAATATATTTTAATACATTACGTTATCTATTCTAAAATGAAAACTATTTTTAAGCCGACTTAGACTATCAAATTTATTATGTGAATGTGATACATGTACCTAACATAAAAAATTTCAGATAAAAAATTTAATAATACTTATGAAAATATTTATTATCATATCATTGTTTAAAAAATTATCAAATATTTTGTCAAATATATATTTTATATCTCATATTCCCTACAATCTCTCAAATAAGCACTCACAGAATGATAGAATTATCATGAAAATAAAGAATCTTACAAAATATTAATATTCTTTTATTTAATATCAAACGTCACCTATGCCACTTCAACTTATTTGTTAAATTTATTAATTACTAATTATTTTTTTATTTTATAATTTTTTATTGCATTAATCTTAAAAATCATCTTAGAGACCCTATGATATGTGGGTTGAAGGTATTTTTATATATAATTAACTAAGTTATGATCTTTTACAAATCTAAGCAAAAAACACATGTTAATATGAATGTAATTATTTTTTTTACAAACTCATATATATAAATAAAAAGAATAATTAATTTAAAATTAATCCAAATTCAATGACCTCACCACTATATTAGATTTATCTAAAATCTAATATATCATATTTTTTGGTATATTATTCAACATCTAATATGTTCAGTCTGACTACTACTCTTATAAGTATATATTTGTTATAATATATATATATGAGTTAAATATTTTTTGATACCTCTAGAATTTTTATTTTTAATAATTTTAAATTAGCTTAATATTAAAGGTATTCTTTTATTCTTAGATTTTTAGATATGTGAACCAAGCCTGACCTTGGATTGAAAGATAACCCAATCTCAAATCTTTCAGTCAGGTTATGAATATCTAAATTAGTATTAATATCATTTTCATTAAAATCACTATTTTTTATTTTTAAAATTTTAAAAAATTTTGAGGAGAAAGGTTTATTTAATTCTAAAACTTATATAAGAAAAAAATAACTATGAAAAAAAATTGTGTATCTTACAAAAATTCAAATACAAATTTAAAGCCAAGAATAGAGAGAACAAATAATATTAAAATAACTATAAGTCCGCAATCATAAGACTCACCCACATATTAATTTATATGATTATAGTATTATATGATATTAAAATAAAAATAAAAAAAATTCAATATTATAATTTTGAAAATTTAAGTGAATTGAGAATAGAGAGAACAAATTACAATTTGAATATAAAAAAATATAAATATTAACTTTTTATTTAAAAAATATTTTTAAATAAAAATATTAGTTTAGTTTTATTTTTTATTTTTTTAGACAGAAACCCAACAATCATTAAAATTTTATCCAAAATCATTAAACATTAATCAAGTGAGTGAGAATAGTTGAACAATTTTTTAAAAATATGTTAAATTATAATGTTATTCCAACAACCACCTGCATCACTATCATTGTCAATTATGTCGAAGTTGAAAGCCACTGTAAAGTAATCACTGAATGGCATATATTTTTTAAAATGGGACACTTGCACTTCATGCATCCCATTTAAAAAATATAATAACCAACAAGTACATGAAGTTCATGCATCATGCCTATTCATGTTAATAATGCCAAAGAAATTAGGCCATGTCGTGCTTTGGCACAAGGCCAATTTGTTTAGGCCTAGCATGGCACACACCATACCATGGGCCATCTTGGACATTATGCATAGAGGGGTCAAACAGGTCGTGCCGGCCTGGCCCGGCACTATTTTAGGCTACCCGACCATGCTTCCTTGTCAGGCCAGGCACGGCACGGTTACTGTAGCATCCCGTACCTAGCCCGGCATAATATCTTCAAGCCAGGCCCGGCACGACCAACCAACACGGCCAATTTTTTACCATGTCGGGTCAAGCCCATACAGGCCAGTTTAAAAAAAATAAATTCTTTTTTGTTTATAATATTTATGTAATTATAAAATATAATTATATTAGATAATATTTAAAAATATTTAAATTATAAATTTAAAATTTTTGAATAGTTATAAAGTTTAATTTTTTTATGTTTTTTTATTTTAATAATATTTTAATTAGATTAATAGATTTAGATTATAATTTATTAGAATTAAATTTTATAATTTTTAATTAAATTCTTAAACACAATAATTAAATAAATACAAAATTTCTTTAATAAAAATTACAAAACCACAAAACCAAACCAAATACTCAAACCAAATACCCAAACCAAAACAAATATAATGTAAATAAAAATAAGTATAAAATATCGAAATCAAAAATCAGAATCAAACATAACTCAAAACTCATGAGCATAAGCATAACTGTAACATAAGTGTCGTTGTCGGCATATCGCAATCCCACAATCGTCAACCAACAGGCATCAAGTAGCAACCTCGTCAATCGTCCATCAGCATATCATTATCATCCTCAACCTCCATATCAAAATCACTATCATATGGATCATCATCAACAATCTACTCCTCCACTTTCACTGTAGTCCATGTCCCAACACGATCATGGAAGCTAAACCTCAATCCTTCAATCTTTCATGCATGCTAAAGCCTCAACAATATCTGAACATAATTTCGATCTCTTATCCAAAATCACATTCACTACAACAAAAAAAACAGACTCCGATATTATACTCAACACCAGAGGAGTCAGTTGATTTCGTGTCATTTTAGATAGCACGAAAAATATCGACTCATATGATTTTTACCACTGTAATATATCAAGATTATTAATATAAGAATGTGATAGGATTGAGCAGTAATCAGTATCTAAGTACCGAGAAAGCTCGCTCATATTCAACAATCCACCTTGTCATTTCTTTCTCACTAACTGAATGAAAAAATCATCATTTCTAAATATAGTATCCATGTCCGTACTCACGGTCTCCCTACTCCAGAATACCTAGTAACGTATCGTGTAAAAACTCAGTCAACTTCTCGTGGATAAACTCTTCAGGTGGGTCTTCTAGGTTCATGCACGAGAAAATATAAGTCAAAATAGTATCTATCCCTTCCACCTTAACCCTATGGTCGATACTTCGAAAACATGTTATTAATATTACATATGCACATGAATACAATGCAAGTCGTGGGAGTATAAACAAACGAACACATGTCCATCGTATCATAAAAAATTTTAAAAATTTTAATAAATAAAATTCTCGTAGCCCAGTCAGTGTCGTCAATAAAAAGTTCATCACTCTTACTATTGACGTAGTCGGATATCACATGTTCATATCTAATACATGACTCCAATATCAGATACGTATAATTCCAATGGTATCTCACATCCGATTGGAATTTCTTCTTCTTGAGATTCACAGACAAACAAAGACTACTGAACTCATGTTGTCTGCGAGGCATGTGAATGTATTTTAGTGAGTTATGTATATTATCCAAAGTGAAAAAATATACTTCATACTTGCTGGTACAATCAAGTTAATCACGCAACACATTCATTTGATGTGAAAAATCTTTCCTGATGGTGCGTCTCTAATATTCCTAACAAACATATTAATCACTACTTCATTATTAGATACATTATCGAATGTGATATTAAAAATTTTATTTTGAATTTTATATTCTCTGAAGATTTTCGTCATACACTCAAAAATGGTCAGACCATCATGTGGATAGAGAATCTCAAAGAATCCTAAATTTTTTTTATTTATTGTCCATTTAGAATCTACATGGTGAGTGGTGAGACGTATAAAATAAATCATCATAACTAGTCCAGATATCGGACGACGCAGACACCACTCCATTATATGACATAAATTCATTAATTATTATTTATTTTTCTAGCTTATAAAATTTTAGTATGTCATTCCTAAATGTGAACCTAAGAATCCTACGATAAGCAGATTAAAAATATGTCCACATGATGCTCACTCCCCTTGGATCTTTCAAAAATCTGGTCAGATGATCCATCAAGATGATAAGTTCGACTATGTCTTCCCTACCCAACTCGTTGCGGTGTATGAATGGAGTAAACTTTGAGAATGAACTCGATTCAACCTCAAAAAATATATTACTAAGTTGATTTGCCTAGGATCTAATGTACCATGTTTTTGGTACATATTTTGGCATACCTCTTAAAGTGTCCAGTCTCAAACACTTTTACAAGTAAAAATTTTTTATAATATTTGCACAGTGTCGTTTCTTCTTCCTCACCCCTAATATTTATTTTGTTTTATTATATTAAAATGAGTCTAAACTACAAAAGTCCTCCTAATTTTTTATTTTTTAAATGTTTGCGTTGAGATGACCGAAGAAACAAAAGCTGCAGCCTAAGAAGCACGAACACAGACACGAACACAGGGATACGACACGGCAGGATATGGAGACATGACGAATTCTAAAAAACTAGGATACGGATACGGCTAGGATACGACATGATAAAAAAAAATAAAAACAATATTATCCTTAATCAGTAATTTAGATAAACATATTTATAATTATACTTAAAATCATACATTTAAAATTAAAATAAATTATATTACATAAATCAAAATTATTTATTTATTATATTTTACATATTTATTAAACAAATAATAATAATTAAAAATTAGAATAATAAATTTTAAAGTGAAAGCAAAATATATAGGGGGTTTTAAATTAAAACCCCCTATTTTACTGCTTTTATCCCCCACCCCCTCCCTCCCGTTATTGTTCCCCCTTGCTTCGGGATTTTTGAATCCCGAAGCAAAGACAATGATACGCCACATGGCGTAACAGACACGAATTGGTCAACAATACGTCACGTGACATATCAAACACGTATCCGTACCATGTCCACGTGTCTGACACGTGGACACGATTGTACAGTGATGTATTCGTGCTTCCTTGGTACAGTAGCAATGAAACTGTGTAAGATTTGTATTTTCTAAATTTAAATTATTTTCATTAGTATTAGTTATTTTTTTGATTTTTTTAGACAAAAGGATAAATTAAAGAGTAAAGAGAAAGTAAGTAAAAAACTAATTATTTTTAAATATTAATTATTATATTAAGTTAAGAATTTTAGTTAAATAATTAAAAAAAATAAAAATATTCATAAAAAAGTGTCAAGGTAAAGCACATACACCTAAAGGTGTCAAACGAGATGTGTCAAGCCAGCCCGGCCTATTTTTTTCAAGCCTGACCGCGCTTACGTGTTGGGCCAAGCACGGCACGGTTACTATACCGTGCCGTGCATGGCCCGGCAAGGTTTTGTGGGAGTTCAGCCTGGCACGGGCCGACGGCACGATCCGCAGGGTTCACCCCATCGGGCCGAACCCTAAATTAAAAAGAAATTAGGATTTCGGCGCATGCTGTCGCACCGAACCCCTAATTTCAAAAAATTAAGGTTTTAGCGCGCCCGAGATCCTAATTAAAAAAAATTAGGATTTCGGCACCCCCGTAACCCTAATTTTAAATATATTAGGAATTGGGCGCGCCCAAAACCCTAATTTTAAAAAAATTAAGATTTCGGCACCCCCGTAATCCTAATTTTAAAAAAATTGATTTCGGCACGATATCATGTCGGGCCAGGCGCGACACGGCACGATTGTGCCATGGTCGGACATAGCAAGAGCTCGAGCACAAAAAATTTCCATGCCGGGCCGGCACAAGCACTGCCGAATCGTGCCGTACCTAGTGCCGGGCCGAGCCAGTCCGGCCCAGTTGACACTTCTACATGCATCACACTAAGATTCTAACTTCCAAAGCCGAGTCTGAGTTACAAGTTTTGAAAAGCCGAGCCAAAATCCCGAGAGAACGAATATTAGGAAAGAGATTTGAGAGAGATTTGAGAAAGTGTGAGAATTAATATTTTTGAAAAACATAAAAATTAGACAGAGGGAGTGAAAGGGCTTTTATAGAATATAATTATAATTTTTTTTAAAAATATATATTTTTTTTATTTTTTTATTGATTTTTTTGGGGCAGAATTCTGCCCCATAGCCGTTGGCGGCGAAATTAAACGGCTAAAATTGAAAATTTTTTATTTTTTATTTTTTAATTTCAAATCATTAGAGATTGGGGAGGGCCGGCAGGGCAAGTGGAGGGGTATAATCGGACCCGGGCCCGGGCGATTTTTGGAATTGTCAGGCTCAGCTTCTGCTGCTTAAGCAATTTCTTGGATCGTGCCGAGGTACCGTGTCAACGGGACATGAAACCTTGCTAGGTCAGGCACAGCAAGACACAAGCACGGCACCAGAAATTCTCGTGCTGTATCGAGCCAGGCACAGCCAAATCATGTCGTGCCTTGTGTCGGAGCAAGCCGGCCAGCCCTATTGACACCTCTAATTATGCAAGGATAACTCATGTATGTATCATGTCATGTGCCTGGCAGGAATTTAGCAAGTCATACCACAGACCATGCTTTAAACATATAGGCCCATGGCACGACTCATGTTGTATCGAACTTGACCAATTGACTTGCATGCCAAAGCACAAAATAACTTCAGCATTCAACAAGAGAAACACGAACCAAGCATGGTTTTTGGACTTCATGTGCCAGTTTGTGATTTATTAATAAATATAAGCACGTGAAATCCATATGCCTATATTTTAATATATTTCAATAATAGGGCACATGAAGACCATGTGACTGATATATAAATAATTTATTTAAAAAGTATAATATTAATATTATATAAATTATTATTAATAAACTAAACCAGATGTCAATTAGCAAAAAATTATAAATTATAATTATGGATTTTAGTTGTTTGGCTCTAGATTCAAGTCTCAATTTTTACAATGTACATAGTTTTTTAATTTCACAATAATTTTTTCACTAGATAATATAACAAGCAAATAAAAAATCTTATACTCAACTTTCTAAAAATTTAAAAATAAAAAATTATGGTTATTATAAAAAATAAATTAAACACCAATTTAGAAAATGATAATCTAACAAAAAATTTCGAGTCTGTGTTATCTCTCAATCATAAGTTGGTCTCAGACCAGACACCTAAAAAATTAAATTACTATATGAATATCTTTAATATAGATTCAATTTAAAATTATTAAAAATAAAAATTCTAAAAAATCAAAAAAAATCAATAAAATATATTTAAAATACATATACTTATAAGACTATTGATGATTCTGAACATAGAGGTGTCAAACAGGTCGTGTCGTACCGACACGTCCTAGTTTTTGATGGCCCAATTGGGGCTACCGTGTCATGACTAGCACGGCATGGGATGGGAGTCGTGTCATGTCTAGCATGGCACGACTTAATATTGATCAACACATGGCCCACCGGCCTGAGTCTGGCCGAATTCGGGCCGGGTTGAGATGGGACATGCCAGATCAAGCCCAATTTTTTAGCTTGGTGCCTTAGCTAAGCTAAGACTTCAAGTTCAAGTCCGAAACCAACTACCTTAATTTAAGTTAATATTATTTAACTTAAATTTTTAGCTTAGTGCCTTAGCCATTAAGAATTCGGGCTAGGTTGAGATGGGACTCGCACAATCGCACTCGTGACTTGACTCTACACTCATCATCTCGGTCTTATAATTGTGGATTAATTATTTAAATTTTTTTTTATAAATTTTATAATTTAAGTTAATATTTATGAGTTATAAGTGCGACATTACATTATATTATTTATTAAGTTCATATAAATCATTAAAAAAAACATATCAATTATTTATTCATCATTCAATCTAAAAATAAATAAAATAACATAAAATCATAAGCATAACTCACAAATCATAACAACATAAAATAAAATGTAAACATCATCAATCTCAATCATAATATTAAAAATACAAGTTCAACTACCTTAATGGCTCAATCTCAATGTCAACCCATATGACCATGCAACTGGTCATCGTCGCATAAGTGTCTGTGACATCACTAGTGGTAGGCTCAAATCTCTTCAAAGTCTTACAAGTCATCATCTTCCAGCAACTCATCAATTCTTGTTCCAGCATTATCTCGATCATTGATGCTCAATCTTGAATCCTCTTAATTCTTCATATATACTAGTGCCTCAATTATATCTGATTACAGTCTTGATCTCATATCCAAAATTATATTAGCGGTAATAGAAAAAATAAACTCTGATATTATGCTCAAGATCGGAGAAGTCAGTAGATTACATAACATCTTAGACAATACTAAATAGGTGGACTCATGATTTCTATCATTATAAAATATATAAATTCTTATAATCATTATGTGATATGATTGAACAGTAATCAATATCTAAGTATTGAGCATAAAATCGAATATCTATCAAATAATAATTTATTATTCAATTACCAAAGAAAAAATAACAAGGATATCTATCAAATTGAATTAGCTATCAAGATACTTTGGCATTGAGTATTATTTTATCTTATCTTACAATAACATGAAAAATTTTTACATAATAAATTGATTAGAATCATACGAATTTATTATTCTCATACTATATAAAATAATATATAATCTATTAATCTCTCCAATATCTAGTATAGTATCAAAGTATATTTTTTGTAAGTGTGAATATGATTTAGAAATTATAACCACATTACAATCGAATATTATTAAAATTTTAGAATTTAAAAAATAAATGAATGAGTTTGCAAGATAAAATCAAATAATTACAAATGAATGATGACATATACAAAACTAATGAAATGAGACTTAAAGCTATAATAATATGAACCACACATAATGACATAATGATAATGGCATTGCCCTACCCTAGCATACTTTTTATTTTTTATACTTTTTTTTTTGCATTTACATTTACATTTTTAGACTTCAATATATTTTTCAATATCTTTATCACATTGACATGCATGCACATTAATGATTACATTTAACATTTATAATTTAAATTTTAACAAAATTTTGTTTTTTTATTTCATATATAAATATATAGCCTATATCTAGATTTTGGACTAGTGAGTTGGGCTATTCTGTGCACATTACAGCCCACAAACGATGGTGTATTGGACTAGGTGGGCCTAGGATGGAGCAGGATAGCCGAACATAGGGCAAGGGCTGCCTATGAGTAGAGGTGTCAACCGGGCTGGGCCGGGCCGGCCCGGCACGGAAAAATTCCATGCCTGGGCCCGTGTCGTGCCCGGGTTAGGCATGAGCCGTGTCGTGCCGTGCCTGACCCGGCACGGTTCGGCCCACGGCACGGCACACCGGCACGGGTTTGTCCCGTGCCGGGTGTCTCGTGAGCCGACCCCACGATGGCCCCTCCCGCAAAAAAGACCATGGGTCGGGTCTGATTCTACCCGACCCGCGGTCCCCCCGAATCCCGACCCATACGGACATGCAAGCCCGAGCGGGCCAGACAAGGCACGGCCCACCATGCCTACGGACCGTGCCAGGCCCGGCTATTTTAAATCGTGTCGTGCCTGGCCCGGCACGGCGGCACGCTCATGCTCAAAAAATTCGGGCCGGGCCGGCCCGGCCCGTTTGACACCCCTACCTATGAGTTGTAACCAAAAAATAACTTGACCCGACATGAATTGGCATAGCTCATATTGTCCCCTGGCAATCAGGCCACCCTTGTCTATTGTCAAGCTAGCACAACAAAATCCATGATAAAAATCATATCATACAAACATAGCACGACCCATTTAATATTATCTACAAGAAATTATATAAAATACAAAGAGTTCTTTATGACCTAAAACAATCTCATATAAGATGGTTCAACATACTCTTGCTCAACATATTCTCTATAGTAATTATTACTTTTGACCTCAAAAGATATTTCTTAAATTATTCTTATTTGTATCAATATGAGTCATAAAAATAATATGTGATATTAATAATATACGTTAATTAAATATTGGGTATATCTCAACTAAAAATATTCATATAGATCAAGTTTCATATAAATCAAGTTTCATATAGAACTTGAGGCATCTTATATATATCTGAGTATCGAGATCATCAATTCAAGAAATAATTTTTCTTTCTCAATTGAGATATATTTAAAATATTTTATCTAATTTTGATATTATAAGATGTCATTAGACAAATTGCTATTTAATTTGAGTATAAACATGTTCACAAATATCAATGTTCAATTGATTCTTCTAGACACTAAAGAATCATATGAAAATAAATTATCTAATAGTAATCAAATCATTTCCAAAATTTTAACAGACTGCTCTTGTATGTTATCGGGCCAACATTACATGACTCATGCTGAAAATCATATTGTTCCAGCCTAGCACTAGTAATTTAACACCTCTACAAGCATGTTGTATAAAATGTAAAAGCTATCACATAAAACAATCTCATATGAGATGGTTCAAGATGTTCGCGGATTCAACATGTTCTTTATAATACTTATAACTTTTGACCTTAAAAAAACATGTCACATTATTTTTATTTGCATCAATACAAGTCATGGAATAATATTTAATATTAGTAATATATATTAATTATATTTTAATTATAAGCAATTACATGTTGGATATATCTCAACAGAAACTATTCTTATAGACTAAGTTTCACATAAAGAATTTGAGGTGTATTAGGGACTGTTTGATAAACCATTTAAGTTTTTTAAACCATTAAAAATGAAAATTTTCAATAGTTTAAAAAAATCAATATATTTGATAAAAAATATTTGGGAGTTAATTAAAAATTTTAAGTAAAATAACATTGAAAATATTAAGTAAATAGAGACCTACTTAATGTTGAATGGAGAAAATTTTCAACAATTTTTTTTAAGTTATCATTTTGTCTTTTTTTTTTCTTTTTCATTTTCTCATTCACGCTATAATTCAATTTGTGAATCTATCTTCTCTTCTTCTTTTCTCTACCACCACAAACACTAACCTTAACTCTCTTTTATGATTAATTTAAAAGAATAAATGTAAATCAATTAGTTATTCATTAATTTTTATTTTTATATTAAAATTTTAGATAATTTTAAAGAGTAAAGTTTATTTGTAATTTTTTAAACATTTTTATTTTTTTTTAGATTTATGATTTATTTATAAATATGTTTTTAGAGATTTTATTTTTTATAATAATTAATAATTATAGTGAAAAAAAAATTATTAAAAATTCTATTTATGTTGGATAATATGTACTATGATAAATATAAATATGTTAAATATATCAATTTCAGCATTCAGCATTTACAGTTATCAAATAATATTTTTATCTTCAGTATTCAATTAACAGTAATTTATCAAATACTTTTTTAATACAAATTCAATACTTATAAAATTCAGCACTTAATTTTTCCGCACTTATTTTTCAGCATTCAATTTTTTTTAATTTTATCAAACAAACTCTTACATACTTTTTAAGTATTGAGATTATTTATTCAAGAGATACGATTTTATTTCTCAATAGAGATATGTTGTAAAGACCTAAGTAAATTTGAATTTAACAAAATTTTTTCTAAATTATTAGAAGATAAAATAAACCCAAAATAATCAGAGACATATTATTAAAAGTGGCTTAAACTTCAACTAAAATTTAAATCCCTTACATCAATAAAAATAAATAAATAGTCTAGTAATACTTGAGGTCGCAACAACACTTACTTGGGGTTGCAACATGTCAAATTGTTATGACATGCATTAGATGTCACAACTATCCAAAAGTCATGATTTTGTATTGATCTCACATTTCTATCCTAATATCATGTTTTTGTCTTCATGTCGCAATTTTATAATAATATCATGACTTTCACCCGATGTCATAACTTTACCTAATATTGTAATTTTTGTCTTATTGACATGACTTTTTTTCTAATAACATAACTTTTTTTGATGTCACACTTTTTTCTGATGTTGTGACTTTTTTTTTGATGTCACAACTTCTTCCTAATTGTGACTTTGGCTAATGTCGTAACATTTTCCCAATATCACGACACCAATTTTGATTGAATTTGGCTTATTATAAATAGTGAATCGGTGAAATAAAAATAGCTGCTTTCTTAGATCTACGAAGTTTTGTCAGACAGATTTAGTCAACCTAAAAATCAAAGCTCATCTATTCAAAGAGATTTACGTGTGAGTACCAAAATCAAGGGAGTTCACCAAAGTTCATGAAAATTTTCGAAGTTAGAAAGATTCAATTCTGTTGCATTCCAAAAGATAAGAGTTTTTTTTTATACTCGTATTTAATTTCATTCTAAAAGATAAAACAATCATAAATTATTTATATAAAAAATAATTACTTATTTCTTTCTATCTTTGTATGTTTGATTTGTGTGTTTTAAATTGTTTTGGGAATTTTGAAAATTAAAAATAAAAATTGAGTAAAAAAAATATGCAAGTGTTTTAGGAGAAATGATGTCAAAATTTTCATAAAACCCAAATATTATTTTGACAATGATTTGGCCTATGGACCTTGAATTTAGATTTTGGACGATTCTAGTTAGAGACGGATGTTAAAGAACACGTCTACAAATATCTAAAAGATTTCAAGAACCAAATCTTATTTGAAGAAGCTTGATTTTAAAGTTTTATTTACTAGATGGATTCTATCTCCAATACAAAAATAAATTACGTGATTTAGGTCATAAATTGAGTTATATGGATTCAAATGAGATCTTCAAAGTTCTAATTAAAGTAGACATATAGAGAAACAATTTCTTGGGTAACATTATCTTAAAATCTCATTTACAAGGTCAATATTATAATCGAATTTGGACTTGGAGCTACCTAATACCTTCAAACAAAATTGACTATGTCGTAGACTTATGCCTAATACTCCAACATAATAATTATGTGACATGAATATTTGTATATGCAGAAAGTAATTACAAGAACAATATAAATATCCAAGATACACGATAAGATATATGATGCAAAATTATCTATTTTGTTTTCATTCATGTGACATGAAATTGATATGAAATGGTGCATTGCCTTGCATATGCATGGAAATATCATATTAAATGGGAGTGAGTGTATAGTTATGATCAATCATCATCAACATTTTTAAAATATTTTTAGCATGCATCTTGAAGCGAGCCTCAATGCGAGACATTCATAAAACACTTAAGGATTTTAAAAAAAATCGTGGAGCTCCTTTGAGCTCCATCAAGCTCCACGATGGAGCTCGCTGGAGCTCTACGAAACTCCAACAAGGACCTCTAGGAAGCTCCATCGAGCCTTCCGTGGAGCATGGGAGAAGAACAAGGGTGAAGGAAGATGGGAGAAGGGAAAGGGAAGAGGGAAGAGGGGTGAGGACGAGGGAGGCATGGGCGAGCAAAAGGAGAGAGGCTCATATTAAATTTCATTAATAAATAGTATTTCATACTATTTATTAATGAAAAAATAAATTTAAATTTTTAATTTGATAATGATAAAATTATTTTAAATTTATTATAATTTAATATATTATAAAATATTTATTCAAGTATTTAATACTATTTTATTTTTTAAAAAAATATGATAAAGTATTTATTAATTATATTTATAGTCAATGTATATCTTAAAAATACTTTTTAAAACTTTGATTTTTTATATTTTTATTTATGCTAATTATTTAATATTTTTTAAAATATTAATTAATTATATATTGTGATACTCAAAAAACTTACACATTAACACCTAAAAGTTTACGTCTCACCTTAGGAATACAAAAATATATCGCCTTACATTTTCCCTTTTTAAAATTTTGATCATTATAATTGGTGATTGATAGATGAGCTCAACATCATTGGACGATGTCCAACAAAGTCGTACGACATGGCATAAAATGAAAAAAATACATGTGGGCATCACATTAAATGGGAGTGAGTGTATAATTATGATCATCATGCTTGATGCATAGATAAGCTCAGTATTATTGGATGATGTCCAACAAAGTTGTAAAACATGGTATAAAATGGAAAAATACAAGTGTGGGCACATAACAAGCATAGAGGTGTCAAACGGGCCGGCCCAGGCCGGGCCGGCCCTTTTTTTTAGAGCACGGTTGTGCTTTTGTGCCGGGCCAGGCACGGCACGATTACTAGCCCGACATGGTTTATAAAAGCCAAAAACGGCCCGGCACGGCGGGCCGTGCCGCTAAGGCCTGGAAAAATTTTTTTTTTTAAAATGTTAAAGTTTTATTTTTATTTTAATTATATAAATTATAAAATTATATATAAAATTATAGATAATGTATAATATTATAAATTTATAATATGAAAATTATTTAAAATTTATTAAATTTACTAAGTTTAAATTTTTTTATAATGTAAAATAAAATTAGTTTATAATTTATTAGAATTATATAATAGAGTAATAAATTTTTAAATAAAAAATTTAAACAAAAAAATAAATAAATCTATAAATTATGTTAAAAAAATTAAAAAGTAAAAAAAAACATAAACAAACCAAATTAGAAATAACCAATCAGCCATTAGATATCGAAGGTCAGAACCAACCAAATTAAAGTTTCAACGTAACGTATAAATAAAACGTACAATTAATAAAAAATAAAACATCGAAATCAAAAAACAGTAGATCATTATCAATCGTCAATCGGCATATCATGAGTATCATCAGCCGCAACATCAAGATCAGTATCATATGGATCATCATCAGTAATCAACTCATCCGCTATCGCAGTTGATGCGGCTGCAGTCCCTGTCCCAGTCTCAGCTCCAGCACGATCATAGATGCTAAATCTCGAATCCTCCTAATCCTTCAAACAAGCCAAAGCTTCAACAATATCTGAACGTAATCTCGATCACCTATCTGAAATCACGTTCACTGCAACAGAAAAAGCAGATTCCGATGCTACGCCCGACACCGAAGTAGTCAGTAGATCTCATGTCATCCTAAATAGCACGGGCAATGTAGACTCATATAATTTCAACCACTGTAATATATTAAGATTCTTAGTATCAAAATATTATATGATTGAGCAGTAATCGATATATAAGTACCGAGAAAGCTCGCTCTTATGTGATGGTCCACCCCTACGTTTCTCTCTCGCTAGCTGAATGAAAAAATCGTCATCTCCGAACAAGGTATCCAAGTCCGTAATCACAGTCTCACTACTACCACCACCATACCTAGTATCATAGTATGTGAACAGATCAGTCAACTTCTCGTGAATGAACCCTTCAGGTGGCTCTTCTAGGTTCATGCATGAGGAAATGTAAGTCATGGTATTTTCTACCCATTTCACCTTAACCCTAGGGTCCATGCAAGCAGCGAGGCAATAAAGAGATGAAACGGTGGACCAGTACTTCAAGTACTTGGTTTCCATCTCTGCAATCATATGGCTAAGTGTCGGGTCTGCTTGATACATCCTAAACATGCTACTAATATTACATATGCACAGGAGTACAATGCAAGTCGTGGGCATATAAACCAACGAACACATGTTCGTTGTGTCATAAAAAATATTCAGGAATTTCATAAATGAAATTCCTGAAGCCCAGTCAGTATCGTCAATAATAAGTTCGTCACTCTTACTATTAACGTAGTTGGATATCACGTGTTCGTATCCAACACATGATTTCAATATTAGGTACGTGTAATTCCAACGATGTCTCACATCCGATTGGAATTTCTTCTTCTTAAGATTCACAGACAAACAGAGACTACCAAACTTTTATTGTCTGCGAGAAATTCGAATATATTTTAGTGTATTACGTATATTATCCAATGCGGATGAACACACCTTTATATCTACTTGAACAATCAGGTTAATCACGTGATACATGTATCTGACAAAAAAAATCTCTCCTAATGGTAGGTCTCTAATATTTACAACAAACATGTTAATCACTGTTTTATTATTAGATATGTTATCGAATGTGATCCTAAAAATTTTATTTTGAATTTTATATTCCCTAAAGATTTTCATCACACACTCAAAAATGCATGGGCCATCATGAGGATGAAGAATCTCAGAGAATCCTAAAATTTTTTTATTCATAGTCCAATTAGAATCTACATAGTGACTGGTGAGACATGCATATGATGATTCATCGTGACTTGTCCAGATATCAGACGTCACGGACACCACTCCACTACATGTCATAAATTCATTAAATATTTTTTATTTTTCTAACTTATACAATTTTAGTATGTCATTCATAGATATGGACCTAGGAATCCTACAATAAACAGGCTAAAAATATTTTTGCATGATACGCACTACTCTTAAATCTTCCGAAAATCTAATCGAAAGACTCATCATTGTGATAAGTCTGGTCATGCAGTCCCTACCCAACTCGCTGGAGTATATGAAGGGAGTAAACTTTGAGACTGAACTCGATTCAGTCTCAAAAAATGCAGTGCCAAGTTGGGTTTGCCTTTAATCTAATGGACCATATTTTTTGGTGCATAATTCGACATGCCTCTTAAGATATCCAGTCCCAAACAAACTCTTACAAGTTGAAATTCTCATACAATATTTGTACTGTGTCATTTCTTCTTCCTCACCCCTAACATTTTTTTTTGTTTTATTATATTAAAATGAGTCCAAACTACAGAAGTCCTAGTTTTTTATTTTTTAGAAATTTGGGTTGAGACGACTGGAGAAACCAAAGTCTAAGCAGTCTCAGACATCTGTGTAATATTTTTATTTTCTAAATTTAAATATGTTTCATTAGTATTTATTATTTTTTAGGATTTTTGTTAATCATGACACTTATTTAGAGACTCGAGGATAGATTTAAATTTTATCTATTTTAGGTATAGAGAGAGAATAGAAAGAGAGAGAAAAAAAGTAAAAAAAACATAAAATAAATTACCCAGTAAAGCAGTGAGGTCGATCACGTGCACGGTGCACAACAGTCTAGCTCAAAATTCAAAACCCAAGTTGAGATTCCCGAAAAGCCAAGCCAAATGATGAATTCCAAACTTCCCAAATCCCGAGAGAGAGAAGCAAGATTTTTGAGAGAGAAAATGTGAGAGGTGAGAGTAAAAATATTTATGAAAAATATAAATATTATAGAGAGGGGTGAAATTTATAGATTAAAAAAAAAAATTTAAAAGTCATTTTTTTGATTTTTTTTAATTTTTTAGGGGGCAGAATCATGAGGGCCATTGGATTCTACCCCCTAGCCGTTGGATGCGAGATCCAACGACTACAAATTACATTTTTTTTTATTTTTTTTTTGCCAGTTGAGGGGGGGGGGGGGATTTAGGGACCACGGGTCGGATCTGATAGGACCCGACCAGCGGTCTTTTTTGCGGGAAGGGGAAAATCCCATGCCGGTGTGTGGTGCCACGGGCCACCGAACCGTGCCGGGTCAAGCACGGCACGAGGCCCAGTTGGCCTCGGCACGGCACGGCACATGTCGTGCCTTACCCGGGCACGGCACAAGCCCAGGCACGGGATTTTCCCGTGCCGGGCCGTCCTAGGCACGGCCGAACCATGCCATGCCGGCCCGGCCTGGCCCGATTGACACCTATAAACAAGCAGACTGATTCAAAGATATCCAAAAGTGAAAATCCAAAGGTATCAAAAATGTGCAAAGTCCTACAATAACACACCAAAAATATACTACCCAACAAAATATAAAAGATGGTTATAAAATGGATCAATTGAAATAATGGCATCCAAAAAAATGTTTGGTTAACAAACTATTTTTTAAAAATATTCTTTAGATGTGCTCATCAATGATGTTGCATTGCAGATTGACATGTGCCAGTAAGAACTAGACGTATAATACATATTTGAATAGTCTCATCTCATTCTATGCATGTAAATTTTTGCTAGGTAGAAATTACATTTTTGGAATGTGAATGTAAATTGAGTGTGTGACCATTGAATGTGAATGCAAGAATTTTCTCTACTGAGTGTGACTCACCCTATATGAAAAATATTTCAAGTGCAAAATATACACCAGAGGACAGCACTCATTCAAGGTCATATTTGTGAAGAAAACTAGATTATAACTTTGATTAATTTTGTAAAATAAATTGAAAAAATTCAATTTTGTTATAAATGTTTGTATAAAAGTGTTGTGATTAAACTCGTAAAGATTTTTGTAGTATAACATTACATTCTTTAGGGGTGGACGAATGAGCCAATAAGGCCACTTTTACTCATAAATGGACCGATATGATCATTATATTGTATTAGGCCCTGAATGAATCATATGATTATCATATTGTATGGATTGGATTTGAATAGAATTCCCGTGCAAGGGAAGGATCTATCTAATTTTTACTAAATTATGAATCCCGATAAATAGAGAACACCATTAAGATATTAGGTTACACAACATCTACAAGTTTTTTCACGAGTTGAAAGTTAGTCAAAGGGCACCCAAATTTTGAGATACCACATATATTTTAGATATTTTATTTAATATCGACATGATAAGAAGTCATTAGTCGACTTGCCACTTAATCTAAGTATAGATTTGTCCACAAATATTAATATTTTAATTGATTCTTCCAGACATTAGGAATTAAAACAAAAGCTTAATTATCTAAGAGTGACCAAATTAAATATCATTTATATCATTAATATAATTAGTCATTTTCTAAATTCTCTTAATCATATTCATATGAACAGAATTCTTTGAATTCTCATATATATGAAGAAAACTAAAAGACATAATTTTATTAGGAGGCCATGATTATATCCATGTAGAGTATTACTCATATTTTAGCTAGGCTGCTCTAGTCACTAATAGAAAATCAATCATTGAGTTTGTACTTTTCTTTAAAATAAATTGTCTCCTATAAAAGTAAATTATGTATTAATTTTTCTAGATCAATTAATGAGATAAGATATAGAGTTATAATATTGATTACTTATGAATTTAAATAGATCAATCACTTCTTAGAAAAGTTAAATCTATCAATCCAGACTTCAAAGGTTAACAATACTTTATTATAATAACTATATAGCTCAATACATTATTATCAATCTAGCATTTCATAAGTAGATAAAATATATTAAGATCGAGTATCATTTCATATATAAGATCCAAGATAATTTTATAGTTATCACGTACGTGTCATTTCAAGCTAATGATGAGTCAGGATTGAAAGATTTGACCTCCCAAGACTTAAAGTTTATACTAAAAGAATGAGATATATGCAGTCTACATATATCAGAGACAAGTCTACAAAGAGTCAAATGATCATGCAGTCAACTCTTCTAAAGTATTATCTCGCTCAAGATTGAGTCGTCATGTTTGAAGAGATAGATATCTTCAACTCCAAAGACATTATCCATTGTGAATACATGTTCAAATGAGAAAGTAATTGATTTTAAGGTAATATTTTTTAAAAGTGAGTTCCCTCAAATATTTAATATGAATTACCAAGTTATTTCTCTCATGTAACCAAGATAGTTTTCATACGAACATAATTTAGAAAGAGATGCCTAAGGCGTGCCTACGCACAAGCACAAGTGATGCGCATCCATGGTACCTTACCTAAGTCGAGGCACCGCCCATTCATGAAAGCATGGTGAAGGCACCAAAGGAGCACACTTTTCTTAAGGCAAGAAACTCTCCACGGACATGCATTCAACCAGTAAGCAATTACAATGAAAGGATCCAGGGAGATGAAGTACAACAAATATAGCTCCAAGTGCGAGGTGACGTTAGTGAATGGATCCATCCAAATTTTCAAGTTAAAAGACTAACCTTAAAGGTGGGAAGAACCAAAGAACAAAACCAAGAAAAGAGCTTGAATCATCATTATCATTTGTGGTAGAGCAGCAGTGTCTGCCCTCCTCTCATACTACAATTTTAGGGAAGTTTTACTTCGGTTATGTTTACTAACACAAACGAATTTAATTGTTTAGTCTTGCTATTTAAAATGAATTTGTAGAAATATTTTTACTTATAATATTTTTAGAGTCACCTAATAAAATTGATAGTTGATCATAAATTTTAGCCTTTTATGAAAATAAGTAGGATGAAGAATACTACAATGATGATAATCATTATATGGGCATAGAAGATGAATAAAAATTAGTTTTTATGAATAATTAATTATTTTAATATATTTTATTTGGATGATTTATGAATTTGGACAAGTAATGTGTTTGCATGTTGACATGTTTTATTGATAATATTTATTAATTTTTATAAATTTTAGAGATGAGATTTATTAAATTTGTTGATATGTTTTATAAATTTTTATGCTTAGAAGTATTTTTTATATATTTTATAATTGGATTGATATTTGATGAGAAAATAATTATTATATTTGATTATATTTTTATAAAATATATAAGTAAAATAGGATATGTCATTATGTCTTGCATAAAAAGCATGCACCTAAAGGGCACCTTGTGCCTTAAGACTCTAGGAAGCTTTTGCACATTGGCACGCCTTGGTACGACTTGCATCTTTCACAATTATGTGTCCAAATTATTATTTTAATTATGACATCTCATAGTTGGAGAAAGATCAACTATTTATAAATAATATATTTTTTTCATTGTAATCATGAAAAGAAATTATATATGAAACATTCACATGGATTTTAAGTAGCACAATTAGACATTATTCATAAATTATGAAAAATAGTATATGATACAAAATAATTAGCAAGAGCCTAATTTACAAGAATTTCACAGGCAATCACTTCGTTCAATTTTTATGTGTGAATTAGTAATTTTTATTTATTTTTCAAAAATTTTAATCGAATTTATCAATGAGTAGAAAATCATACAACTCAATAAATATTTTCAGTCATAATTTCAGATAATACATTGAGAAACTTAGATATATTCACATGATAAAGATAGATTTCTCCATGAAAGGAATTGTTCTACTTAAGAAAAAGTATGCAATTGATAATCACAAAGGTTAATTTGTTGGGTTGTGCTCCAACAAATACTCTGACTAATCTAGATATAAATTTTTTATTTGACGCACGTCATCCAATTGATTGTACTTTAGAAGAATCATCAAAAAAATAACAATTAGACTATTATCAAATCAAACATAAGTTATGCAATTAATAATTATTGATAGCCTAATTTATGAGATTTTCATAAAATATCACTTCATTCATCTTACGAGTGTATTGTGAATTTTTCTATATTTTTTTAAAAAAATTTTAATAACAATTATTGACGAGTACGAATTTATACAACTCAATGATTACCTTCAATCATAATTTTAGATAAAATATATTAAAAAACACAGATATTTTCATGAGATAAAAGTGGCTTACTCCAAGAAAGGAA
Organism: Sapria himalayana; assembly: GCA_029783825.1. Lineage (NCBI taxonomy): Eukaryota > Viridiplantae > Streptophyta > Magnoliopsida > Malpighiales > Rafflesiaceae > Sapria > Sapria himalayana. The sequence continues at coordinate 2,685,757 of JAREIK010002147.1, forward strand.
TTGTTATATCATGGAGGAGATATGCAGTTGATACACTCACAAGGATTTATTTGTTGCATTGTGCTCCAGCATATACTCCATTTAATCTAGATTAATTTTGTCTGATGAAACTCTTTTAAGTTAATTCTACTACTTTTAAAAAAATCATAAGAAAAATTAATTATTTGACAATCATCAAATCAGACATAATTTATATGATCAACAATTATCAAGAGCCAAATTTATGATATATTTACAGGCAGTCACTTCATTCAATTTATACAGGTATGTTACAGATTTATTTTCCATCAGAGTTTTGATGGCAATTATCAATAAATGGGAATCACAACTCAAAAAATATCTTTTATTACAATTTTAGATAAATGATCATGGGTAGCTCATATATTTTAATGAGTTAAAAATAATATATAATTGATATCATAGTTGTTAAATCGAAATTCAAATCACGAATTGAAATGATTGATTAGTGAATAAAAAATCGAGAATCGAGAATCAATCGAATCAAATCAAATTTTTTGTTACTTTTTTCAATATTTATTAATTTCTGTTTGCTACAATTGATAATTTTTTTTAGATATTTTAGTTTTTTTTTTGTAATTTTTTTAGTCTTTTGTTACTTTTTCACGGTATATTCGTAATACCAAATGTTGGAATTACTTTTTTCCATGTTATTTAATTTCTACAATTAACAATATTTTTTTGGTATTTTAGATTTTATTTTATGACTTTTTGAGGATCTTGATCCCTTGAAAATCAGTATTAAAATGATTTATATGAATCAATTCGCAATTCAACAATTTAGTTTTCAACTTATGCATATCTTTAATTCTTTTAAAAAGTCAGATAGTTTACCCCCTAAATCGAATCATTAATCATATGATTTTGATAACAGTAATTAATATACTCACAAAAATTAATTTGTTGAGTCATGCACCAAAAGATATTCTAATTGATCAAGATACATATTTCTTGTTTGATACGACTATTCTAGTTGACTATACTACTTTTAAGGAGAATCATAAGAAACAGTAACTATCTGATTTTTACCAAACTAGACATAGCATATACGATCAATATGATTAATCCTTTCTTTTTTTTTTTATATAATTTGTTTTATTATTAATTAATAACCCTCTCTTTTGGCGGAGGAATATCATTTTTACAACCTACATCTACCCGTGACCCTCTTACACCCATCTAACCTTAAACCTACTAGCTAGCATATAGAAGTTTATAGTATTTCTCAAATAAGTATTTATTCAATACATAAATTAAACTAGAAAAGCTGGATGCTCTAGTTTATCTAATTTTCGGCCCATCTTTGCGTTTAACTGTTATCGGTCCATCTTTTCGGCCCATCTTTTCGTTTAATCCGATGTATTGCTCGGCCATTTCTTAAGCTCAGCCATTTATCCTCTCGTCTCCCCGTGTCTCAAGCCCTGATATTCACGTTGTTCCCGAGTATTTTTCTTCCGTCGTCCTTCTTCTTATATACGCTCCAGAATCTGCAATATACAAAGAAAACAAGCGCGACTACAATATAACTTCTCTACCCTATTCCCCCTTGTCCCTTGTTATACATATACAACGTTTATTAATTTCGCTTCCATTCTCTTTGTCGCGCCTTATAATGAGTGCTCTGTATAAACCAAGCTGCAGCAAGACACTCTCATTCTGCACTTCCTCTACGAGTGTTGAACACCCACAGGACCGGGTGATCAGTCGAGAGTGTCTACCATATCAACTCGGGAAGCAGCCAAACTAAAAACCATCAACATATGTTCTACAAACTACTTCTTATGTTGCTGCGCTGCTGAGAAGAGAAGCTAAATTTTATTTTAGATTTGAATCAGCCTCCACCCTTTATAATTCTAACATAAGAAAAAGTCATCTTATCAAGTCTTATTAAACCTTTTAATTTTTTCGGCATAGAATCCTCATCGAATTCTATTTCTCCTTTTTCTGAGCCTATCCTCGCTAAATTATCTGCTGGAGTGTTTGCCTCTCTGTATATATGCATTATTGATGCATTTAGTTCATTTTTAAGCTTTGTTATTATTTCTAACTCTTCTTCATATTTCCAAAGAATAATTCTTCCTATTACTAAATTAAATAATAACATCGAGTCTACTTGTATTTGAATATTTCTATATTCCAGGTTTTACATACATTTAAGCCTATTCTTAACACCATAATTTCTGAATGCAGAGCCGAGTCTGCTACACTAACCGAAGTGAAAGCTTTCATGACTGTGCCTTTAGAATCCCTTATTAACCCACCTCCCCCTGCTATTCTTGTATCCCTATTAAAACTTCCATCCGTGTTTAGGGAAAATTTCCCTTCAGGGGGCCTGGCCCAGCTTATATTTTTTGCCCAATATTGTTTAGTAATTTTTATATTAAGACCTCATTCCCTTTTCGCTTTCTTATCTATAGCTTGTTTATCTACTATAATGGGCTTAATATTTGATATGTTACTTATTTCCTGCTTAATTTCTTGTAATATATCTTTTGAGTTCATTCTTTTCCATTCAAATCTACTCCTATTACGAGCTTTCCATAAACACCATATCACTACATGAGGTAAATTCTTATTGAGCCAATTTCTAGCAGGGTTAGTGGAAGATGCCTTTTCTCATTTTTTAATTCTTTCTATTAGTCTCTCCGCTGTATTACTAATTTGTACATATTCTTCAAGTTTCTTCCAAATTTCTACTGCAATTTTTCCTCTCGAGAATAGATGATCCATTAATTCTACTTCTGCAAAGCAGCATTCACATCTGGACACTATTTTTATACCCCTTCTCTACACATTGGTGTCCACCGGTAATGCATTTGATAATACTTTCCAGGCTAGCGAGCACATTTTCTGTGGAATACCTGCTTTCCAGACCCATTTAAATATGGGTTTAGCAGGTTTTTTTTCCTAATCAACTCCTTTGCTGATTTTAGTGTGAAATTACCTTGTGATGTGAGATTCCATTTCCAACCACTCTTTTTCAGTATTGAGTGTGATTCTACTATCTCTTTATGTTTTTCCAGAGTCTTCCAATTATTTGATACCTGCTTAAGCCTCTGGTTATTTTGTGCTAAATATTTTGCCTTCATATAATTTGCCCAAAGGCTATCATTCTCAATCAGCCTCCACCATCCTTTACAATCCCAGGCAGTGGCCATATCCTGTAATGTGATTATTCCTAAACCTTCTTCCGCTTTTGGATAACATATATCCCTCCTGTTTTTCCAGTGCATTTTTTGTTTCCTATCTTTTTTACCCCATAAAAAATTTGACAATTCTGATTCTAATTTATTCAAGAATTTCTTCGGAGGATGTATTACAGATAAAATATGCACTAGTGTGCTTTGTAACACATGCGAGATTAATGTAATACATCCCCCAAATCCTAAAAGATTTTCTTTCCAACCTGCTATTTTCCTTCTGATCTTATCTAATAATGGTGCTAGATATTCCTCTCTCAGTCTGCCTTCATATATTGGGCAGCATAAGTATATTAAAGCTCCCTTATTATGTGTAAATCCAGTTATATTTTTAATCTTATTTATCACTTTCTCTGTAGTCTTTTTAGCTATCATAAACTGACACTTCTTTTTATTTACAACCTGACCTGTTTCTAATTCTAATAATTGTAACAATTCTATCAAATTTATTACAAATCTTTTACTTGCGTTTGTAAAGATTATCAGGTCGTCAGCATAAGCCAAACAACCTATTCTCGGAGTATTATATGGTTGTCTAAAAGGTAATATATTACCATTTGACATTCTTTTGTTTAAATTAAGGATAAGCAGATCTAAGTATATATCAAATAATAAAGGGGATAAAGGGTCCCCCTGTCTTAAACTTCTTATGGGTTTAAATTCATCACCTATATTACTATTTATAATAATTCTAACTCAAGCACTTGAGATACATCTATATATAATATCTATGCATAATTCAGAAAAACCATATTTCCTTAAAATGTAACAGAGTGTATCCCATTCAACTCTATCGAAAACTTTAGACAAATCCAGCTTAATTACTAGATTTTTACCTCTTATTTTAGTTGCAATTTCTTTCATCATTTCTGATGCTAATCTAATATTTTCAATAATTGGTCTATTTTTAACAAATCCAGTTTGCTCTGGTGATATTATTAAAGGCTGAATAATACTTAATCTATTTTGAATTATTTTAGCTAAAATCTTATAAATCGCATTGCACAAACTTATATGTCTAAAATCCTCGCATAGCTGGGGAGCTTCTTTTTTGGGGATTAACACTATAAATGAATTTGCCCAAGCTTTAGGAATATCTGCTCCAGCAAAGAAACTGGCAATCGCTATAACTAGGTCAATAATGGGCCAGTTTAGCTGAAAAAAGTAATTATTCCAGCCATCTGGACCCGCTGCACTGTCTTTATCAAGATTAAAGACTACTATCTTTACCTCCTCTTCTTCTGGGATTCTTTCCATTATTTGGTTTTGTTCATTCGTAATGGAAGCCCTGATCTCTTGAAACAAGGAATTTCCTTCGTGAGGCATGTGACCAAACAGATGGGATTTAAAAAAATCCTCAAATAGGATACATAATTGTTTGTCTTCTTCTATCCATCTTCCTTCTTTATCTTTTAATCCTTTGATTTTATTTTTCTGTGTTTTTATTTTGCTCATGATATGGAAAAATTTGGTGTTTCTATCACCATCTTTTAACCATTTAATTTTTGCTCGTTGTTTCCAATATATCTCCTCCATATGTAATTTTAAACTCAACTCAGCTTTAGCCTTGTTTAAAACCTTCCTAATTTCTTTATCATTTTTATTATCATATTCTTTTTCTAGCTTTTCCACTTGTTCCTCTGCTTGCTTTATTTGTTGATTTATATTTCCGAAAGATTCTTTATTCCATGATTTTAACTATTTTTTTAATCTATATAGCTTTGTCATTAGAACTTGCATCTGTTTACCCGAAGCAGGATCTGACCAAGAATCTCTTACTAATTTTTCAAAATCGGCATGGTTTCCCCACATGTTTTGAAATTTAAAACTTCATGTACCTCGTTTGTTGTTGTAAAGTGTTATGAGGAGTGGAGAATGGTCTGAACATGTTCTATTTAAATGTCTAAGCCCTGTAGACCCATGTGAGGCTACTCACTTCGCATTACACATTGCTATGTCTAGCCTGGCCCAAATTACTCCTCTTTTTTGCCAGTTATTACACCAAGTATAATTTGAGCCTGAGAAGTCTATTTCCATCAAATTAGAATTAAAAACCGCCTCATTAAATTAAGACATTGCTATTGTGTTAGGGGTTTTCCCCCCCTTTTTTTCCGAGGCACTTCTTATAACATTAAAGTCTCCTCCTATCAACCAGGGAACATTTTTTGCTGCAATTTTCTGCATTTCTTCCCATAAGACTAGTCTAGATTTTTTATCATTTTTTGCATATACTACCGATACTATGTCTTCAGATATTTTAAAGTGCACTATTTATTCTGTGTCTTTCAATATATCTATGTCTAGGTAATTATGCCACATAATCCAGAATTTACTATTTAGATTAGAAAATAAATTATTAAACCCTAGAATTCAACTATATTTAGTAAGTTGGTCCTGTTGGATCAAAAGTTCTGCAATTACTACCAATGGAATTTTATATATTTTAATCAAATGTTTTAATCTATTTATCGAGGGGTTATTTGCAACCCCTCTAATATTCCAATATAAGTAACTAACCATTAAAACTTAATTTAGATTGTGATCTTGTTGTGTATTTTGACTCATATGTTTTATCAAAATATTTTCTCACATTCCTAGCACTCTTGGGTGCAATTGATTGTGATATTTCATTATATTTTCCTTGTTTACCAAGTTGTATAGCCATTCTTTTTATGTCTTCTATGGATTGATCCCTAGTAAGTTTTCTACAATTCTGCTCATATAATGATAAATCATCTTTCACTTCTTCTATATTAATTTTTTCCTTTACTTCTAGTATACCGAATGGGGGGCAACTTAATACTTCTGATTCTTCTTCCGGAAAATCAAGGAGGTCTTCATCTATCCAACTATAATCCTCTAATTTTTCTTTTAACACCCTTCTAGATTTATTTTTTCTACCTCTCTTCCTTCTAACTATCACTTCCTCCCAACCCTCTTCCTTATTCTCTTCATTTCTTATCTCTAAACTTACTTCTATATTAGATCTGCCCTCCTCCATATTTAGATTTCCCTTCTCCCTCCTACTTCCTCTTCTTCATCCTCTAAAGCTTGCATATTTCCATGTTTCGAGCACTCAACCTCTTTTTTTATCCATTTTTCAACCCTACTTCTTCTTCCTTCCTGCCATTGCACCTCACCTATGTATTCTGTTCCCATTTTACACACAGCCATATCATGCCCCAATCTTTTACAGGTAAGGCAGTATGGGGGCAAATTTTCAGGTGTAACCGTTTGCCAAAATCCCTCGTTCTGCCCATCTTCCCCTTCACCTATCCATATTCTGCTAGGGGGAAGTGTGAGGAGGTTGCACTCCACACAGACGCAAGCTTGGCTTGGTCGTGTCATAGATACCGTGGCCTCATCACGAATCAATGGTTTACCCAAACAAGAAGAGATAGCATAGAGAGAATGGGCGTTAAACAAATATATGGGGAGGTTCGGCAAAGTGAACCATATCGGGGCAAGGGGAGCCTCCTCCGTTGGACAGAAGTTCTTCGTCCATCTTAGCACTCGCATAGGATAGCCGTTAACTTGCCAAATTCCCTTATGTCATAAACGATAGAAGTCCTCGTTCGAGAAGCACTGCAAAAAAACATGACGTGCATCATAATCTGCCAACTTTACCTTACCCGAGAGATTTAGAGAGGAGATAAACTGAAGTATTTCGCTCGGGCGATGCCTGCCATGGGAGAACTTCCCAACGAGCATGTGTTCATAAGGCGCCTGTAACTTCCTCATCTCTTCGGGTGAAAATATGATAGCGGGACTCCCGTTTTTTTTTCCGAATGAGCGTGGGGGAGGCGCGGGCTCCTTTGTTATCAAGGCAAAGGACTTATTCTTTGAAAATAAGCCGTTTTGCTCCATTTTCAATATGAAATGAGCTTGATTTGAGCAAAGATGAGGGTTTTCTCTCTCTAGAAACGAGGTTTTCTCTCTCTAGAAATCACGTTCACGATCACTTAGGTTTTCTCTTTTGCTCACCTTTATTTATGCTTATCTTGCCTAATGATTAATCCTTTCTTAGAATATCTTTGGCATGTTCACTTAAATGTAGCTCATCACATGTTGAGACATGAGAAAAAAACTTTATGACTTGTGATCTCTTTCAATAATCATGAACATTTACATTTACAACTAGTAGACTATTCAAATTTGAGTTTTAACCCCACGTGCACAAATAAAAGACTCACAATATGTTTTTAAACTTTTCATCGGAAAATTTCATCTCCTAAAAAAAATAGGAAACAAATAGTTATATTAAGATTTAATGCAAAGACAAAATTTAAGGTAGTGATAATTATTGCTTACGAATTACTTTGAATCTAGTACCTACTCAAGGAGATCATAATTACACTTTCTTTCTCATTATTCTTTACTATAATTCTCATACCATGAAGTATATAACTTCTAATATAATATTTCACAAGCAGATAATACATAAAGATAACTTCATTAATTTTAAAAAAATTTATTACACTATAAGTATGACATAAATCAAAAATCATCAATAATCAATTGATATATGTGGTATGATATTATAGATGGAGATGTAAATCATCATCATCAAGAATGCATCTGAAGATATCACTAGTGTCCTCAATATAAAGGTGTCAAATGAGTCATGTCATACTGACAAAGACCACTTGAGTGTGGCATGACACGATGTGATTACCGTGTCATGTCAGGCATTGCACGAGAACCAGCTGACCAGACAGGCACGACACAATTGACCTACATAGTACAAAGTTGTTCTAGACCATGTCGGGCCAACATAAACAACGACAGGTGCCGCCTATCATTGTCCCTGTCAGAAGTCGGCTTATGTGACCGGTCAATTACAATAGACCACATAAGCAAGATCCAAGTTTTGTAGCTATATTTTAAAAAAAATAACCACCAGTCGAGCAATCACCCACCGAGACTTGACTCATGGCCCATAGCCGATCCCGAGTCCCCGAACCAATGGACCATACCACCAAGCCAAGCAAGCAAGTTGACTGGCCCAGCATGAGTCGTGCCATGGGTGGCACAATCTAGAACTAGGTACGATTTTGAACCATGTCATGCCCAGGCTGCCCAGCCCATTTGTCACCGCTACCTCAGTATCCTCAATCTTCATATTCATAAATCATTCACCATTAACTCTTGCATCTTATTCTGAATCAACTTCAAATCCTCTCATTCCTTCATGCATACAAGTACATTTATAATATTTGATCATAATCTCAATCTCTTATCCAAAATGATATTAACTATTATTAAAAAAATAAATTCTGATATTACGCTGGATACCAAAGGAGATGATAAATCACTTATCATCTCAGCAAAAAATATGTGAATTCATATGATTTCACTATAATAAAAATCCAAATTCTTATTAGTATCATGTGATAAACTAAAGTAATAATCGATATCTAAGTACTAAAATAACTAACTTCTATTCGACGAACCACCCAATTATTTGTTCCTAATTAACTATAAGAGAAGTCATCATATCTAGTACCATAATATGAAAACAAGTCAATTTATTTTTTATAAATTAATCCTTCAAGTTTGTGTACATGGGTCAAGCATATATATGTCAAAATATTTTCTACCTCTTTCACCTTAACCCTATGATCCATACATGCAGTCAAACAAAACAGAATTAAAATGTAAGACCAGTATTTCAAATAGGTATTTTTGATCTCAACAACCATAATAATAAATACAAGATGATCTCTGTATTTATTAAACATGCTATAAATATTACATATAAAGAACAATGCAAATGATGTGATTATAAATAGAACACATATTCAATGTATCATATAAAATTTCCAAAAATTTCATAAAATAAAATATTTGTATCACAGTCTAAATTATCAATAATAAACTCATCTCTCTTACTATTAACATAGTCAAATATTATTTACTAGTAGCCAACACATGACTCCAAAATCATGTAGGTTTAATTCCAATAATGTCTTACATCCGTTAATAATTTTTTCTTTTTAATCCTCACAAACAAACTTAGACAATTAAACTGTTATTATTTGTTAGATATCCTAAGATATTTTAGTAAATTTCTTATTTTTTCTATTACGGGAGAAAAAACTTTCATTTTTGCATGTACTATGTGATTAATCACATAACATATGTACCTAATAAAAAATATTTTACCTAATGGTCAATCTCTAATAGTCATAATAAACATACTAATAGCTACTTCATTATTAAATACATTATCAATAATTATACTATATATTTTATTTTAAATGTCATATTACCTAAACATTTGTGTCATGCACTCATTATGAGGATAACCATTATGAGGATGATGAATCTCAAAAAATCCTTATATTTTTTTGATTAAGTTTCCATTTAGAGTCTACATAGTGGGCGGTAAGACATGAAACTAATGCATCATCAAAACTAATTCATATATCAGACATTACGAACATCATGTCACTATATTTCCTAAATTAGTTAATTTTTAATTATTTTTTTATTTTATAATGTTTTATTATGTTATTTCTACATGTAGACCTAGTAATCATACGATAAGCAAACTAAAAATAAGGCTAAAAAATATGATTACCATATGATCCCCTAAAAATACAATCAAAATACTCATGTCTTTCCTCTCAGCTGGAGATGACAAATGAGCCATGTCGTACCAGTTAGAAATGTCAACCGGGCCGGGCCGGGCCAGCCCGGACCGGCACGAGGCACGGCACGATTAGGTCGTGCCTAGGTCGGCCCAACACAGAAATTTCTTGTGCCCGGGCTCGTGTCGTGCCCGATCATGGCACCAATCATGTCGTGTCGTGCCGAGGCCAACCGGGCCTAGTGTCGTGCCTGACCTGGCATGGTAGCGTGGCCCATTAACACGGCACCTCAGCACAAGCCGAGAAACTTAAATTTTTTTAAAATTAGGGTTTCGGGTGGTGCGGCCACACGATGGTGCACGCCGAAATCCTAATTTTTTTTAAATTAGGGGTTCAGCACGACCGGGCCGAACCCAACGGATTCGTGTCGTGGGCCCGTGCAGGGATGACCTCCACAGAACCATGTCTAGCCCGGCACAAAAGCACAGTCGGGCCAGCACAGCACGTCCCGTTGGACACCTCTAGTGCCAACACTGCCCATTTTTCGGTGGCCCAGTCTAGCCACCATGTCATATCAAGTATAACCCAGTGCGGTAGTCGAGCCATGCATGGCACAACACAACTTGGCCAACCTGGCACGACCCGGCACGACCAGAGATGGCATGGACCGAGTTGGGACAGATCGTGCATGTCCATGCAGAGTCATGCGAGTCGTGCTCGGAGGCTGCCAGCCTGATCGACCAATCGCCAATTGCAGTTTATAATTTTTTAATTATAAACTACAATTTTAATAAAGAAAATAAATTTTAATAAATCATTAACACAAAATAAATTTTAATAATCAAAAATATTAAAAATACATTTATCATCCAATCCAAAAATAAATAAAATAACATGTCACAACAATAATATAAAATAAAAATTATCAATAATAATGATACATGCTCAATCACAATGTCAATCAGTATAAGTATGTAACTGATCATTATCGAGTAAGTATCTAATAGTATCACTAGTGGTGAACTCAATATCCTCAAAGTCCCATGAGTTATTATCTATCATCAACTCTTTTGCTCTTATTCTAGCATGATCCTGAATGTCCAACCTCGAATCCTTCTAATCTTTCATGCATGCTGGTGCCTCAATGATATCTGGTCTTAGTCTCAATTTTCTATCTGAAAAAATATTGACTGCAACAAAAAAATATACTTTGATACTATGCACGACACCGAAAAAGATAATTAATCATGTGTTATCTTAGACAACACGGGATAGATGAACTCATATGATTTTCACTATTATAAAATATCAAAGTTTTTATTATTATTATATAATAAAATTGAATAATAATCGATATCTAAATACAAATACAACACATTCATATTTGATGGTCCATTCCATCGTTTCTCTCTTACTAACTAAATGAAGAAATCATCGTCTTCAAATATGATGTTTATATCTATATTCAGAACTTGACTACAACTACTACCATACTTAGTTTCGTAGTAAATAAATTCAATTAATTTTTCATAAATAAACCTTTCAAATTAGTGTTCCTTGTTCATGCACATGGATATATATGTCAAAATATTGTATATCTCTTACATCTTAAGCCTAAGATTTATGCATGCATCCAGACAATAAAGAGAATGAATGATGGATCAGTACTTATAAATACTTAGTTTATATCTCAACAGTCATGTCACTAAATGTCGTGACATCTCTAAACTTCTTAAACATGCTACTAATATTGTATATGTACCTGAATATAATGTAAGGGATGGGAGTATAAACAGATGAATACATGCTCGTCATATCATAAAAGATTTTCAAAAATTTTATAAATAAAATTCTTGTATCTCAATTTTTATCATTAATGATAAGTTCATCACTCTTACTATTGACGTAGTTAGATATCACATGTTCATATCCAATACATAACTTCAATATCATGTAAGTGTAATTCTATTAGTGTCTCACATCCATTTGAAATTTTTTCTTCTTTTGACCAAAAACAAACAGAAACTACAAAACTCTTATTGTCTACTAAATGTCGGAAGATATTTTAAAAAGTTTCATATTTTTTCTAAAACAAAGAAACAACATTCATCATCACTGGTACTATCAGGTTAATGATGTAAAACATACATCTAACATGAAAATTTGTTCCTAATGACTCATCTCTAATAATTCTAACAAAACATATTAATAACTACTTCATTATTAGTTACGTTATCAAATATGATATTAAATATTTTATTTTAAATATGAAAATCTCTAATGATTCTTATCATGTACTCAAATATGATAGGATCATCATGATAATGAAAAATCTCTAAAAATCATTAAATCTTTTTATACGTATCTATTTAGAATCTACATAAAGGACAATGAAACATGCAAAAGATACATCATCATGACTAGTCCAAATATCAGATGTCAGAGATATCACAAATATCATGCCACTATAGTCTAAATTCATTATTTATTATTTATTTTCTAACTTATAATATTTTAGTATATCATTCCTACATGTGTTCCTAAAAATCCTATGATATGCAAATTAAAAATAAATCTACATGATACTAATTACTCTAGTATCTTCTGAAAATCTAATCGGAAGACCAATTATAATGATTAATTTGATTATGTATTCCCTCCCTAACTCGTTTTATATAAAGAGGATCAACATATAGGCTGAACTAGATCAAGCTTCAAAGATTCCACCACTCAGTTGGGATTGGCTAAGATCTAATGCATCATATATTTTGGTACAATGATCAACATGCCTTTTTAGGTGTCCAGTCTCACACACACTCTTACATGTATATTTTTTTTATAATACTTATATTATGCCGATTCTTCATCGACACCTCTAGCATTTTTATTTTGTATTATATTAAAATGAGTCTAAACTATGGATTTTTTACTAATTTTTTATTTTTTAGATAGTTGAGTTTAGGTTGAGACCATGAAGGAAAACATGATTTTGGTTTCAAATATTTCCATATAGTTATCATTATTAATATAATCTACATGTGCGTTAATATTAATTTAGTTATCATTTAATTAACTATTAATTATTTTTAATTTTTTTAAAATTTATAAATTATGTTTAACCTTAACAATTTATGATATAAAAAAATTAAAAAAAAAACAAAACCCAATTAGATTTATGGATAAGAAAGAAAAAATAGTAGTTTGCACCCAAATTTTCTACCCTCCACATTTATGTTCTTTAAGCTTAAAAGAAATATTCTAAATTTAAAATTATAAATTTTAGCTTTAGAGAGAGAAAACCAAGACCAAAATGAGAGAGAGAAAAAAAGTGAGAGAAGAACTGAGAGATTTGAATGCAAACTCAAATCTCTTATTTGATTTATATTTCTTTTTTTAATATATATATTTGTTATATTTTAATATTTTTTTAATTTAAAAAATGTAAGAACCCAACAGCAATTGGATTTTCTGCCCTAGCCATTTGGAATTGTATCCAACATCCTAAATCTTCTTTTATTTTATATTTTATTTTATCATTTAGCCGTTAGAAGCCAAAGCTTATGAACGGTCTTGAAGCTTTGACTTTGGTTCGAGCCTCGGGAGAGTCGACTCAGTTGGGCTGGAGCGCATCCAAATGAGTCTGGGTTGTGCCACCTAGACCCGCTCAGCCAACCATGTGGCAGATTTATTAAAAAAATCCACCACGTGTACCAAGAGGGCAGGGGTGGGTTTTTATGAATATTTTAATATTTTTTTTAAATATAGGACAAAGTAGATGCGATCTGATTAGATAGTGTCTGCGAGATAGGCACTCAAGTCGTGCATGGCCTAGCATAAGACCCAACACCCCCTAGCCCAGTAGGGCATGAGCCGTACCTATGGCCAGCACGACCCAAGTCCAGACACGATTTTAGACCATGTCATGCCCAATCAGGCATGTAGTCGGGTCATGCCTTAAATCATTCCCAGGTCACCCGACCCACTTGTCACCTCTACTCCCAACATCATTGCAGTATATGAAGGAAGTCAATGAAATTGAACTACATCCAACTTCAACAAAGTTAAATTTGCTTTAAATTTAATGCACCATATTTTTTTAATGTATTAATCAGTATGCCTTTTTAAATGTCCAATCTCACACATACTCCTACATATATATTTTTTTATAATATATATATTATGCTAATTCTTTATTTATGTTCCTAAATTTTTTTGGTTTTATTATTTTAAAGTGTCTATACTACTAATATTCACATGATTTTTTATTGTTCGTGTCAAATGAGTTTGAGTGAAGACATCTAAAGAAAACATAATTTTTGTCTCGAACCTTTCGATAGGATTATTATTATTATTTACATCTACGTCAATTTCATACTCATTACCATTAAATTTACTATGTGATATTTTTTGGTAATTTATATTTTTTAAATAAAATATGAAATTAAAATAAAAAAATTTCAAAGTAGCATTGTAACAAAAAAATTAAAAAACAAATACCATATCGTATATAACTTTGTTGTGAATTCTAAGCTCCAAAGTTTAGACAAGCAAGTTATAGTATTGCACAAATTGATAGGCACACCCACACCATATTGAACCATCCTGTGTGAGTAAGCATTAAACACAAATTGAAGTTATAAAAACAAAATAATATATATATATATATATATATATATTTATATACAAAATAAAAGACTAAAGAGAGACTATACAAAAAATCTAAAGTAAGATAAAATAAGAAAATAAGAGAAATGAGAAAAAATTGGAAATAAATATCTAAATTTCTTCTTCTCTATTTATTAAAAAAATTCAAATTTATTACAATAATATTTTTTTTTATTTTTTTAAAATTTTTTTTAATTTAAGAATGACAAGAATCATGACAGCTATCGGATTCTGACCACAATAGCCATTAGAATCAATTCAACGAATATTGTAATCTTAGATCTTATATTTTTGTTTATTACATTGGATAGACCAACATGGACACCAACAAGCATGACATGCCATTGTCTCTATCAAAAACTCATTATGTGAAAATATAATGAATGGTCAGATTACTTGGCCAACCAATTATAATTAATCACGTAAGTAATATCCAGCTTACATGGCTAGGTTAAAAAAAACAATATCATTGGATAGTCACCCGATGGGACATGTCTCGTGACTCATGACCCGACCGTAGTCAGTGTTGAGTCCCCTGGTTGGTGGACCATGCCACCAGACCATGCATGTGGCTCATGCCTGGTCTTGCACAAGGCATAGCTAGCGTCGACCTAGAACGAGTTGTACCATAGGACAGCACGATTCTGAATCATGCCATACTGAGTCAAGCACAACTGAATTATGTAGTGTCACGGGCCATATTTGAGATTCCCAACCCATTTGACACCATAAGATGATTAGATATTTAATTGAGATAACTTAGTTACTCATCTTTAATAAAAGTATTCTGAAATATTTTTACTTTTAGTGAGATGCAGTAACATTCACAAACTCTTGTGAATTATCTTTCTACTTTAGACTCTTGGATAAACTCTTTCTGATCTTCAAGTTGAACTTTTGTGGCTCATCCTTTAGCTTTAGACTTTTGGGTTATTAACTCAGACACTCATAGCCAAATTACAAATAATTATTCTCTTTTACTATTTTTTTTCTTATTCTATAAATATTGTGGTAACCAATAACGAGCCCTCAAAAGTTATTGGTTTTCAAATTATTCTTATAATCTATTTTCAATAAATTATCTTTTCAGACAACTTAATCTTAATATTATTTTTTACTATTAATATTTATTTAAATAATCAAAAAAAATTAAAAAAAATTCTTTTGAATTAATAGAGATGTCAAGTGGGTCGACGGTCAGGACATGGCCCAAATTAGTCATGCCTAGCCTAGTACGACATAGTCCAACACTGTGCATTAATCAAGGCCATGCCAACCCGAAGCATGGCTCATGATGTGTTGGGCCATGGGCAGTCATACCTCATGTCAGGCCAAGCACAACTTATGTGCCTCACCCGATAGGCCCAATCCAAAGGCATGTGACCAAGGATCAAGCTCAAGTCAAGGGTCACAGACTCACGGGTTAACGAGGCAATGTAGTCAAGCCCGAATTTTATTTTATTAAAAAAAGACATGTTCTTCATGGTTATGTAGCATTATGATTTCACGTAATGGCCTGACACAAAAAACGATAGGTGTGGCCTGTCATTTACTGTGTCGACAACAAAATAATTTCTTTTAAAGATCTAATGAATTATAACCATGAGATTTTTTTTCCAATGGCTACCACAAAAATCTCATGACTGTCAAATTTCTACCCTTTAAAAATATAAAAAAATAAAAATTAAAAAATATACATTATTTTAATCTAAAAAAAATTTATAAATATAAAAAAAAATCTAAATTATTTTACTCATCACCTCTACTTGCTCTTGTTTTCTATTTCTTCCTCTTGACTCTCCTCTCTCTGTTTTCATCACTCCTAACTAGTCTTATTGTGATATCTTAAACTGTGGAAAGTAGGGTGGAGAGCTTCAACTCAAATAAATTAATATGGCATGATTGCAGTTATGGTTATGGTACATTATTTTTTTTTAGATTTTTAGATTTTATTATTAGTTTATTACATAAAATAAAATTCTAAATATAAATTAAAAAAATAACAAATAATAAATTTAATGATAATGAATTTGACGTATGTTTAGATAATAACAAAAACTCGACTAAAAAAATTGAGGTCAAAATTAGGTTATCTCCACTGGCCTCAACTCAAACCTATTTGCATAAAAAACCTAAAACGAAACATATTTCAATAATATGTGCTGCCTTTAAGATAATAAAAAAAATTCAAGAAATGTCAAAAAAAACCAATACAATGTATATATTATAAATATATATATATATATATATATATATATAGAAGTCCATATAGCTAAAAGTCTCTCCTTAATGTATTATACTTTCTCATCTTGACATATATTCTCAGTGAATTATTATTTGCAACCAACAACAAACATTCTCATTGATAATGATAAAGTTCCCAAACCTCATTAAAATATAAGGTATTTCTCTTCCCAATATAAATTAACTTAGCACCATCTTAGTGAAATAATATATCAGAATAAGGCATTGATATCCTAGTATCATAAATAGAAGTAGTAAACAAAAAAAAAAGAAAACATGTATACGACTAAGCCTATGATATCATATACTGAGTACAAATTATTTGTTCTTTTTGAAAAATAATTAAAAAATTAAGATTAGGGAGATTGATTATAAGATCATCTAGCTCTTCGATATACTCATATATAGATTAAACAAATTATTTATATCACATTCTCCTAGCATAGAATTATAAGTCTTAAGTTGTGCAAGTCTCCTAATCTCTAGCTCATCATGAATCTAAATTAAAGTAAACTTATAGACTAATATTTCGATTGAACACGAGAAAAATTCTCTCTCCTAAAAAATTTCACTCTCTTTAAGATCAATCTAATAAAAAAAATAAATGAATTATTCTCTCAATGACTCACAGAGATAATCTAAATGATAACTTTTCACTATACAAACTCTAAAAGAAAATATGATGAAAAAGAATAAAAGTACATGCCTAATCAATAAGGTAGTTTATAATAAATTTCACAATTCCTTAAAAATACTTAGAAATATTGATACCAAATAAACATATTTAAGTTATCTTAATCGAATATTTATTTTTTTTTTACAATCTTATTTTATAAGTGTACCAACATAAAAAAACTAGTGTACAACCATGTGATCCATACAGTAAGTGTTTAAGTTGTTTAATATATAGTCTAATGCATTGTCCCTTCATTATATAAGATTTAAAAGAAAATATGATAAAAAGGATAAAAAAGTTTATTCAATTAAATTGATAATTTGTAATTAATATCACATTTCATGCTTCCACAAAAATACTTTAAAATATTGCTAGTAAATAAGAGTATCTGAGCTATCTCAATCAAATATTTATTATGTCTTTTTACGATCTTATTCAATGAAGATATGCTAACACAAAAAACATGGTGAATGATCTTGTGATTCATATTGTAAGTGAGTTATTTGATATGTAATCAAATATATTATTTTTTTTATTTTTTAAATATTTTTATAAAATTAATTTTTTTCATGTAGAAAAAAACATAAATGAAACTCATAACAATTAAAACTTACTATCATAATTACACATTAAAATTCTTATATAAATAGTAATGTGATTGAGAAATCTCACAAGTCAAAAGGTCCTATCAAAAGCATAAAATAAAAAATAAAACAATAAAAATTATAATACCCCATATAAAGCTAGTGCGTATGAGTTTACAATATTAAGTTTGAAAGAATAAAAAATAAGCTAAAGCATTTTCAAGATTTTCATGAAGTTGTTTGTTTAATGTTCTACAATTTGAATATATGTTAAAATAATGATACTATCAAGAATCTTCTCCTTGAAAAAAATATATATCACTTCTTTATGCTTTATCAACTCGTAAAATACCAAATTAGAGACTATGTCTCTTGTTACTTGACTATCATAATAAAGAATAATGAGATAACAAATTACATCTTCAATCTACTTGAATAGATACCATATGCAAAATATATCATAAATAATTATCATCATTATTCTAAACTATACATCTATATTATATCTTGAAACTATTTGCCTTTTAAGTTTTTAAGAGACAAGATCACCTCCAAGAAAATTGTAAACCCCTGATATAACTCTCCTCACAGTTAATATTAATGTTCAACTCAAATTTGAATACCCAACTATATATAAGTATCCATCATCTTTAAAAGAAATCTCAAATTCTAAAAATTTATTCACATGCCTCAATACATAGAGTTACATCAAGATAAGTTTGCCAAAAAAAATTAAAGAATTACTAACTAAAATATGTATATTTTAGTTGATCTAATCATAATCAGATAGTTAATCTTATTTACAATATCTACTAAAGCACATAAAAATACAATATCTACTAAATAATAGGATTCCTTTATAAGCAGTTGAGTTAACTAGAGAGATCACATCAAAAATAAATTTAGTACATAAATCAATACAAATATCTACTAAAGCACGACCCAAAAAATTAACATTTTTAATAATATCATTTATATATCCCTTATATAATAAGATGATATCTCTCATAAAATAAGATAATTCTATGCCAAGAAAGTATCTAAGTATCTTAAGATTTTTCCTTTGAAATTATGTTTGAATGTACTTATTATATTGTGTGAACTATAACTTATTATATCTCATAATTAAAATATCATTCATATAAATAATCAGCAAAATCATCACTGGACTACTAGAAAAATATTAAAAAAAACAACATATCTAAATGAAAATTTTACAAAACAGGATACCAATGATGATAACTTCAAGCCAAATAATAGCTTACATTATGCAACAAACTCTCTCTATCTCTCTAGAAATCCTCTTATTTGCATTTTATAAGATTTTGATTCTAATACATATAAAAAACAACACAAAGAAAATACTTTAATAAAATGAAACAAATATATAGTACTCTTATATAATAAATCAATAGATTGGGCCAACTCATTTATTTGGTACTTTGTGCTCCTATCAATAATAAATAAAAAAATAAACTAACTAATTAAAAACTAAAAAACTAAAACATATACAAAAATTAAGATTAAAAGTATAACCAAAAATTTAAATTTTATATTTATTTATAAGAAACTATCATGTGAACCATAATGTTTAAAATATGAATAATTTAATTATATATATATATATATATATTAAATTACTCTTATAAATGATAAAATAAGTAATTATTATCTATGTTTATTTAGTCATGTCCAGTGCCTAAAAAAATTGAGTGTGAAATTAAAGATATGACAAAAAAATTATAAATAAAAATATAATAACTAAAATATTAAGATAACATAATTTTTAACAGAAACAAATAAATTAACTATATATATACATACATACATATATATATATATATATTCTAAGAATAAATATGATAATCATTTTGAAAATCATAACTCTAGCTATATTTAAAAATTATTTATTCTTGTATAATCAACTAAGTAAGAATAATGATTTAGTCCAACATGTAATATTTTTTTAAACTATCCAGATATCAATTATGACTCATACATATCTCTTAATAAATTAAAATATTTTAATATTATGAAATAATAAAATCTTATTAATTTACTTTTCCTATGTTATTTAAAATGACATATAATTTATTAATCTCATTAGTATTTACTATAACATCAGAATCAAATTTTTTATTATAATATATATAATTATAGATATGTATGCAAATAGTGATATTAGAAATATTGATGACAATGAGAATAAAAAATAAAAAAAAAATCAGACATTTTTTATCCTTATTTTTTTATATAATTTATTTTATATTTAAAATAAAAAATTTATATTTCTTTTCCTTTAACAATTTTGTAATAATTTAAGACAATAATAAATTAAAAAATAAAAAATAAAAGTAATTATAAGAATAATTAACTAGGGAGGGCCACAAGTCATGGGCACCAGCCCAGCCACAAGTCATGGGCACCAGCCCAGCCACAAGTCATGGGCACCAGCCCAGCCACAAATGCCTGAGTCATGGCCAGAGGTTAGGGCCATGACCATGTGCCACATGCACTAGGCACTAGTCACCAAGTTAGACTATGTGCCCACTTCCCAAGGTCAAGGGGCTACCAACCTTGGGCGATGCAGTTAATGCTCAGGGCCAATGGGTCATGCATGATTCATGATTCTGCTAATTGTAGTGGTGACCAATAATTAAAATATCGGTTTCAACAAATATATACATACTTGAATTTTACGGATATATAGACACCTGAATTTTACGGATATATCGAATATATCGGAGATATATCAATATTTATTTTTACATAAATTACCAATCAATGATAGTAATATCAATTTTAATAAATATATCGATACTTACAATTTAAGAATATCTCAGACATATCAGTGGATATCATCAATGGTAGTCAGGTACTGGCCCAGCTCTTTTTTTCAGGCGTATCAGACCATCATGAGCCGTTTGAGAACTCAAGATGCAAAATAATAAGCAAAACTTATAGTGAGTACCGTTCATTTCTGTACTTAACAACAGCTCCACTGAAATTCGCTAGTTAGGCTCATACAGTATTGTTTAGCTTAATCAAATGCATCATATAGCATGTGAGGACTACCTGGTGCAGCATATCAACACCCTAACCAGAAGATCAAACCCGTGCTAGACTAAGAGAATAACTTCAAACCAAACTATTAGTACACATGTAAACCTAGGATAGCGTCACACTAGTTGGCCTTATCACAAAACATCTTGATTTAGCATTCAAACAATGTTTTTTTTTTCTAAAAAAAAAATAAATTGCGCACCTCAAGATCTAGATCCTGATCTGGAGATAATACGAATTGAAACAAACGGATATAAGGGTCCACTCCACCGAACTCGTCCAATACCAAATTCCAGAGATTAAATAATGTAGTACAGTTTCAGTAGTGTTTCTTGTGCAGAAATAGGAAATGATCAATCAAGAAAAATAAATTGTAAAAATGTTGTTTATTTTAAAGTATTTCAAAACTCATCTTTCATCTTTTACCATTTCAAAATTCAAATAAGTCTAAAAAATAATTTTCCTCTTGTGCACAAAGAGAATGTTTTTTATTTTTTCAAAATAAGCACAATCTTGAAAGATATTTTTCTCGCGAAAAATGAAATAATTTTGTTGGTATCTTTCGTATTACTTTCTACTTATTTTGTTCTTCAAAAAAAAATAAGGCGAATAATTTATCATAGACAAATTATTTTTCAAACAACATATATTATTTTAATTTATGAATATTTTTTTGAATGATGAACATTTAAATCAAATAAATTAAATCTAATAAATTATGTGAAGGACAAGTATATCAATGTTAATTTTAATTTCTCACAAAATAATGACCAAATAAAATATAGAATTTTTAAATAGTAACATTTTTAATAAAAATATTTCCTTAGATAATGAAAAACACTATGGGGGGTAGAGCTAGGGTTTAGGGCGAACTTATTCTAGGCGACTTTAACCCATTTTTATTTGGACCATAAACTAGTAAGCCCATCCCGACCCTCAAAGCTTAAAAAGGTAAAAAATGAATATGATCATATTTTTTAAGTAAAAATTCATCTTCGTCAACATGACAAGGCTAAAACAAGCTAAACACTATGTATTTTTCAATTATACATACTTCATATTTAAAAAGAACAACATATAACAATCAAATTGCACGTAGTCACATTCAACCGTATAGAGAGATGAGATTAAAGATCATATTTAGCTAATCCTTAGAGCATAAATAAAAGATTGAAAGGGAGAATTGGATAAAAAAGATTTAGGGTTTGATTCCAATTATTCAAATATTCTATTTATTTGTTAGAAAAATAATAATATAAAAAAAAATTGGTCATGAGGGCTAGCCCATTCGAACTCAATTGGCCAATTGGCCTATTTGAACCATATATAGCCTAGATTCTATTCGAACATTTAATTTTTGTGTCTGGCCCTCCAAAATTTCAAGCCAGGATATTCTAACCCATCAAGCTTAATACATATTTCTAGCTCTAAATTGAAAAGTAATGAATACGAAGGACCAATGATATATTTACTTTATTAATATTTTGCACTGACAAGTATCTATGAAGATAATTTGATTAATGATATAAATGTGTAGGAATAATTGACATAAAATAAATTATCAATATTATGATCATATCGAATCATTTTTAATAAGACAAAAAAATCTACAGAACTTTTGATTTTGTTTTTTTTTTTTTTGTACTTGGTGTCAATACATTTAGAGTGAATTATAATTAAATAAATTTTATTTTACTTTATATAATTGCTATATGCTTAGGCCCTTAGGTTAATATTTAGTTATATTTTTTGTATGCTATAGTTTTTGTTAAGATAATTTATAAGCTTCAATGACACAAGTGTCATAATGTAAAATTAAACTTTCATAATTTTATTTAAGTAAAATTAGTTGTATTCTTAGTTATTCATAAATTTAAATTCAGCATTTTCAACATTTAAAATTGTATAATTTTGTATTTAATGTGTGTATGTGTTTGTTAACAAAAGAAAATAACATTAGAATTCCAAAAGTTGAAAATTAAAATCATGATCATGCAAATTAGATGTTCATTTTTTCATCCTTTCTCCCCTCTCCCCTCGCCTCAAACAAAATGCATATTGTCTCGTGGCTCATATATGAGCAGCAAGACTTAGATGTCAGAGAAGGTAAGACCCCCATTCCAACAACGTGATACATCAAATTGACAGATACCCTGACAAGCATATCTGATATTCATAGGGATCAAACGTATGATATCATAGTTAGAGCATAGCCTTTTTGTTAATCGAACTACCATATTGTTGATAATAAAAATTAGATGTTTTAAATTCTAATTTGTATTATTGGACATAAGGGTGATATTGTCCAAATATATGTATATTAGTTGATTAATCATAAATGAAGTATAAAATATTATATTAAACTAGTAAAAAGGAAAATTGGAGAGGGAGAGACAAAGTTGACATAGAAGAAGAAAAAAAGGGCAATTCATTTTGGAATATCAAACAAGATTTAAAGAGGAATCTTACAATCATAATTTACCGAGAAGCATGGAAGTGACTTTTTTGAAGAGTGACTCACCATATTTGTTTTTCTTTTTATGCTTTAATACTTTCTTATTTTATGTGGTATACTTATTATTTTCAAGAATTTTGTTGAAATATCATGACCATCAACAAGTTACATAGATGGAGGAAGAAAACTTATACTAATCCAAATCCAATATCCTAGCAAAGAATAACTTCGAATAGATATTTAATTGTCATGATCATATGCTTTGCAAACATTGAAATTAACAAAAGCACTATCAAATGATCAAGATAATCATATATATAATGTTGCATGATACGAGAAAACAAATGAATAGTTGAAGAAAAAGTCATCCACGAACAATCATCCTATAGTAGAAAATTGAAAATCTGAATGATGTGTTTAAAAAGTTACAACTCTCAAATCATTGCTAAGTCAAAACAATAACACATGTGATGACCATGAAAATTAATAAAGTATCATTAGTGACTAAAATAATGATGGTTAAATAGTGATTCTAGTATTGATCCATGTAAACAACACATAAAAATATATGACACAAAGATGTAATATCAATTCAAAATAATAACACTAAAAATTAACTCCATTATCATTGGGCCACCTTCATAGGGAAGACAAGAATCTCAAGTTAACCATTAATAATTAAACTAGCAACTTCAAACTACTTTGAGTCTCCTCGTTGGTGAATTAGAGCTCCCATCATCATTCATTTACTTCTAATATTATGAATTGAACTCTCACTAATTTAAATAATTACATATGTCATCTTATAAAGGACAGACATATTCATGTGACCACTTTCAAATATATAAATCTCACATAGTTTTCTTTGATGTGATAAAAAGGATTATATTTAAAGCTTTCAATCCAATATAATTAGTAGTCTACAAAATAATAGTTCAAACTATTGAGGACCAAGCCCAACAATATTTTTGAATCTCAAAATGAGTCTAATATTATTTTTCACAAACTCAAAATGATATTCCTAGATTATTTTGAGTAGAGTAAGAGCCTTACCCTTATTTTAATAAAAAAATATATTTTTCAATGCACAAACATATGAGGTCATCTCAATGGAGGGTATCTCAAGAGGCATCATCCACATGGGTGTAATCAAGAGATTATAAATAAATATTCTAATTCATGACTATAAATAAGAAAAAATTTACAAAAAAAAAAAAATCCAAGAGAGCACTATCAATTATTTAAGGAAGAAGTAAAAAATTTTAAAAAAATTATTGCTAGTAATATCCAAGGGATGATCCAACAAAGCAATATAAAAAATCATGATTCCTAGCCTCATTATAATCTAAACACCCCATAAAATGATTGTAGCAAAATTAATCAACATGTTAAAATTAATAACATGAATAATGAGAAACAACACAAAACATTGCAAACATGAATAATGAGAAGTAACAAGAACATAATTTTAGAAAAACTTTAGACATAACACACGTATGATAATTATCATGTGCTACACATTTCAACAAAGATCTTTCAACCTTTCAACTAAGTAGACCCACTAATGCATAGCATTTTGATGATATGAAGATTACTCTTCATGGGATGAATATCCAAGAAGTTTGTTTCCCCAAACAATCACTTGGTGGTCAAGGAATTAATTTATAATTACACTATCTTTCATGTACTTCAAGATAATGGAAAGATACTTCATATCACACATCTCCATTATTTAATAATAAATTGGCATATCATGAAACTCCTAACTTTATAAAAAAAAGTATTAAAAAATAACAATTAATTTTAAAATTTTTTAATTTCTATTAGTATTATTAGTGTTTTTTATTTTAATTTTTGATGATTATTAAGATTATAGTGGAGATAAAAAAAGTGAGTAAAGAAGAAAGAAAATAGAATAGAAATTATAAGTAAAGTGAAAATAAACAGGAAATAAAAAAAACTTGAACCATATTTATTGCATTAAAGGTCATGAAGTTCAAATACTAATAGAGTTTGGAATATTGTTTTCAATAATAGGTTAAGAAAGCTGGCAAGCATCATTTCGCAACCAACAACTTTTTTTTTAACTCAAGAAGTTTTATTTTTTTAGCAATCTAAACTTTTACAAGGAACCAAAACTTCCTATAAAAAATAAAATATATCAATAAAAACCAAAAACAATTACAACAATCCTAAATTATAAGGTTGGTTCCACATCATAGTTTATGTGATAAGATTGGTTCATTGGATTTATGGCTTGAAATAAACAACATGATTGCATCACTATTTCTAGACTGAATAGGTGGTTCTCTCTATAACTTTTAAATCTTCAAAGTTATCAAAGCTCCTATTCTTTATGGCATATAATCCTAGACACAAATAAAAGAAAAATTCAAAAGCATCCACACCTCACACATTGAATTATAAATGAGTTGTGATTATATATATATATATATATATATATATATATATAATTTAAACACATAATGCATAGAAAATGCATCACACATCAGTGGACATATTAAACACACACATTGCCAATTTAATCACAATCACATAAATAAATTCTATTTTCCAAACCAATGTGAGGAGGAGAGAGAGAGAGAGACTATTGTGTGTTAGCTTTGTAAACTCAAAACTAGAAAATAAATTAAGTGGCAAAAACACACAGAAATACACACCATGCAGAAAAAAATGCACATCCTTTAGGAAAAAAATACCATGCCACAAAAATATATCAGGTATCTCATGCATATTATTTTTCACACATAGTAATGCATGTCATTCCTTTTTTTTCAAAGACCGGATGGGGTCACTCCCTCATCCAAGAGGGCAACATGCATGCCCTCTTTGTAAAGATGGAAAAGTTCTTGTTTTTGCAAAGTTTTTAAAAAATTATTTATTTATTTTCTATTTCTATTTAAAAAAAAGAAATTGAACATGAAATTTTATTCCATGTACTTGGTCTTTCATGATCCATATCTTCAAAAAAATAATAAAAAAAATAAAACTAGTCTACCCAACACTACTAGAAATTTTGATTTTAGCTACTAAAAAAAGTAGTAGCTAAACTATTTATTTTAGTAGCTACATTTCTTTAGCTACTAAATAGCTACACTAGGACATAGTAGCAAAATTCCTTGTAGCTAAGCTAATCTTATCTACTAGTAGTAGCTATTAGTTACTGTTTTAGCTCCCACAAAATGTCATAGCTAATTAGCTTCTAAAAATAATAGTAGCTAAAATTAAAAATGTAGTAGCTAATTTAGGTAAGGAGGCGACTATATATAACTACTACTTAGCTACTATTTTACGTACTAGGTAAATAGCTACCAACGATAGTAGTAGCTAATGTAAAGAATGTAGTAGCTAAAGCAGTGAATATGATGATTATTTATAGCTACTAATTAGCTACTCACAATAATAGTAGCTAAAATTGAGCATAGATTAACAAACAATATATAACTACTACTTAGCTACTACATGACGTAGTAGCTATTTAGTGACTAAACTAGGTAGTAGCTAAATATTATAGCTATATAACTACTAACATAATAGCTATATAGAAGTAGCTATTTAGCGATTCAAAAAATGTAGTAGCTAATAAGGTGAAACTAAATTAGTAGCTAAACAATAATAGCTAGTTAGTGACTAAACTAAGGTAGTAACTAAATTTATAATTAAATTAATTATTAAATTATTTGAACCTTAAAACAAATAATAAAAAAAATTATTATTAAATAAAAATTATAAGATCCTATTACCGCAAAAACTAACATCCACCAAATAACATAAACCAAAATAACATGTACTAAATCACATATTCTAGATAGCTATACAACAAACTAAAAAAGTTCAATAACAAGAATGTTCACATATCACCAATGGGGGGGATCATCTGTGGTGGGGTCATTTGTAGGGGGGTCATCCACATGTGGAGCTGGAGCTGTAGCTGATGAGGAGACCTGTGTCAATTGAGTTAAAGCCCTCAGTAGAGCCTTAACCTCATCAAGTTGATCTTGTAGAACTTTAACCTTAGTATCTACTTCCTCTCGCACCTCCTGTCGAACCTCGTCCTTGAGCTGCTCACGTAGCTCATGATCATTCCTGGATGAGCATGCAGTGGAATGGTAAGATGGGCCACTCGTGTATACTGAAGATCGGTCACCTAATCCATATATGAGTCACTGGCGTTTTTTATCAGCTACCACAACTCGTAAGTATGCTGCATCTTCATCCATAAATGTTGTGTTCTCTCTTGAACCTTCATCTATTTGTACAATTCGTTGCATTTCTTGATGCACAGCTTCCTACAAGATTTGAATAAATATTCAGACAATATATGAATGTATAATTAACTTTTTTTTAATATAATATACTTTTAATTTATTTACCCCGATTTGGCGAGCCATCTCGTCAACCCATAGATGAGTGGTCTTAGAAGTGTGCAATTGCTGATGAATCTGGAAAAGGGATGGCTTCTTCCCGGTCTCTTTCTCCTATATAGAAATATTAGTAAAATTAGAAGATATATTTGTTATGATCTTACCAATCAAAATAAAATTAAAGTAAGAGTTCTAAGTACTTATAATCCTTCTAGCATGCTCTGAAAATGAAATGGAACCCCCAGTGTGTCTTGAAGGTTCTGTGCCTGGTCCAGCCTTCTCAGTTCGGCGGTTCAGAGACATTCGTTCTGATCGCTCCCGAAACTTGGTAGTACCCTATGCTTCATTCCACCTTGCCCAGATCGACTCCGTAACATGCACCGGTCTCCCATGTTTCCTCCACTTATTCAAATTATCTGTATACCTAGACTTGGCAAGCACCTCCCAAGTTGTTTTGATGATACCCTCCATCTCGACATCCCATGAGAAATATTTCTATAAAGAAAGTTAATAGTTACTCATATAAGTACGACATCCCATTGTTGTTGAGAACAGTTTTTGAATACACAAAAAACACCATTTTGGTGTTATTAAAAAATTATTCTTGTTATCTTAATTTAGTTGTTTTTCTATTTTTTAGAACAAAAAAAATGGAATAACATATGTTTTTCATGTTTTCCGTATTTTTAAAAATAGAAAATAATTTTTAAAAACATTAGAAAACATAATTTTTGTGTTTTTTTAAATCAATCTTGTTATCTAAATTAATGTCTTTTGTGTTATCTATGTTTTCCCAAAAAAAAAAACTAATTAAGAATAAAATATGTTTTTTGTGTTTTTAACTTAAAAAGTTTTCAAAACAAGAATCAAACAATCCTTGGGAATAATTTAAAGTAAATATCACAACAAACATTTACTAAAATCACTATTAAAAACAAGTTGTTCACTAATGAGCATCTTTAACAAATGGAGACAATGGAGGATGGGGGGAAGAGATTGAAAGCTGGAGCTACCCTTCCCAACCACACCATACGGATTGTACAAATGATGTTTGAATTTTAGCTTTATGTGGAGGGTACCTCCAACACAGCCATAGCACTACTTCCTACCTATTCTCTTCTCTGATCTTAAAGTCTCGGTGTTTCACTTTCCACAACCTCATTCATTATCATCCCCCCTTCCACCTTTCTCGATTTCTACCCTTTTCTTCCATATCTTCTTCTACTATATTTCTCTGCAACTTTATCTTTTTATGGTCTTCGTATCTATTTTTTTTACAGAGACCCTATTGGAGATATAAAGTAGAGACCTTTCCCATTTTGAAAGTATTTTTAAATTCTGCTCCCTTAAAAATTATTTCAACAGACTCGTTGAATGTTTTGCAAACTCAAGGAGGTAGACACCTTATAAAACCGTGAACATTTTGAGGAATAGCACTGCTCCACTCTTCCCCAAAATAATAATTATCATTTTTTTTGAATGCAAATCAATCATTTTTTACAGATGGGGCCTTACATGTCTTGGGAGTATTAAGACAAAGATTAAGGAAGGTGGGGTGGGGTGGGGTAAATCTTTTCCTCTTCCCGCATCATAAGTATTGATTTTCCTCCATTTTCTCGACATCCAAACAGACAAGTAATCAAACATTCAAACAAAAATATACCTTGTCAAACGTTCAAGTGGTCGTCATTGCCTTGATCGAGTTGTTCTTCACGCTCTTTGCAGACGGAAGTCGAGTTGTTCTTGGTAGGGGAAAACCGGCCAACACAATCACGAACTGAATAACAGAGCAAAAAAAGGTAGCACAATTAAATTCTTCTTTACTTGCAAGAACTTATGAGGAGTACCAATAAAATATAGAGCAAAAATATAAATCAATGGCACACAAGAGACGCAATTTTTAACGTGGAAAACCCCATAAGGTAAGGGTAAAAAAAAACCATGGATTGTCCAGACCAAAGAAATAGCTCCACTATGATCAATAGAGGTACAAGAGAGTTTCTAATAAGTGCACCAAAAAAACGTGCTATAGCCAGCAATCCAATTAAACACCAATACTTCCGATGCGCAATAAGAAGAAACAAGAAAGAACCCAAAAGCAGAATATAAATTGTGAAGCACCAATTAACCGTACAGAATAAAGTATCATGTTTTATGAACCTGCTGTCCAAAAATCAGGCCGATCCAACAGTGAACGAATATGCAGTTGTAATCTGAAAAAATGAGATCTTGTAGATGTTCGAAAATCACAAAGACTTTCCTTCTCCTCACTTATCTCCCTGCTCAGATATCGAAACGATAATCCAAATCATACAGAATGAAGTATCACGTTTATTGAACCTGCTGTCCAAAAATTAGGCCGATCCAACGGTGAAAAAATCTGCAGTTGTAATCTGAAAAAATGAGATCTGGTGGATGTTCGAAAATCACAAAGACTTTCCTTCTCCTCACTTATCTCCCTGCTCATATATCGCAACGACAATCCAACCATACAGAATGAAGTATCACGTTTGCTGAACCTGCTATCCAAAAATCAGCCCGATCCAACGGTGAACGAATCTACAGTTGTAATCTGAAAAACGAGATCTGGTGGATACGCGAAAATCACAAAGGTTTTTCTTTTCTTCTCTCTTTCTTTTGCTGCTACATTTATCACAAAAATGAGCACACTCTCTTCTGCCCTAATTTGACCCCTCTCCACTTAAATAATAGAGACAAATTGGCCCTCACAATTTGGGCTTTTACTCCACATAGGAAGGGAGCCCAAAACCCAACAATTCTTCACGCTCTTGATGGGATATTTTTCAGATAGGGTTTCTCTTTGGACAAAATAGCCCTAAGTTGTGTTTTTGAGATTCTTCATGTTTTATATTTTTCAGTCTGCATAATAGCCCATTCCCTTGGCCCATATCCACGTCTCTATCCAAAACTTTACCAAATTCTTGAATTTTCCCTGTCAAAAGAGGACCCAAAATCAATTGGGTTTTAAAACACATGTCTCACTTACATCTCCCATTTACCAGTAACAAAATTTTATTTCAAAAAGCAATAAAACATTGATTAAAAAAAAAACCAAATAAAACAATAATGATAATAATAGGGATAAATAGAGTGGACTGGGCTTAAGGATTGGAATGGCCAATAAAAATGGCAGGGCTTGTGTGTGTGTTAAATCATTTCATTCCTTTCAAATCAGAGTCCAATTTTCTTAATTTATTTTGTCAAAATAAAAAACAAACTCAAGAACATTAAAAAAACACACTTTAGTGATGGCTTATTCTACGATTATTCCGAAAATATTGATTCCATTCAACTACCAAAAGCATTGAACTTCAAATTTTCTTGAGTGAAATGGGGTGCAACATTCATTCCCAGAACAAAGAATAATGCATAACTTTTCTAATAAATGGGGAATAACATACTTTTTTAGTTTTTCATTACACCTCATTTTATTATGCTTTAAGAAAGTAATAATATCGTTAAAAAAAGTTTTTTTTTAAAAAATTTCTTTTAACATAATAATTATCAAATAATTTTAAGCATTAAAAAATTGTTAAAAAAGCATCATATTGAACTCAAATCCTTCAAGTTAGAATCTTTATGAAAGTCAGTTGTTTAATATGGTATTAGAACTTGGTTTGATAGATGTTTATTTGGAAGTTAATAAATGATTCTATTTAGTTTGTTTGGGAAGGAGGATGTTAAGAAAAAAGGGGACCCAAAATAAATTAATACTTTTTATTTTAAAAGCTCCGGGAAAAAACTGAAGAATGTGCTTATTATTTTTAATACTTTTTTAAAGCTCAAATCTAGATCTGGTTTAACTTGGGACTACGACTCAGGTAATTTAGAGCTTAAATGTTTTTAGTTTATAAAATTTATTATAAAATGTAAAATTAAATAATCTTACTTATTCTAATTATTTTATTAATCATTGATTTGTTATTTAAATAATTTAATATTTAAAATTTCCAAACAATTAAATATTATATTTTTATAGTTGAATTTATCATTTAATTAAATATTATTTTTAAAATTTATAATACTTTTAAAATTATAATTCAATATATGAAATTTTACTTATTTTTAAAATTTTCCATAATTGATTTTTTATAGAAAGTTATAAATCTTTTAAAAAGTTGAATCCAAACTTGTCATAATTATAGAGAAATTACAATTTTGAATTACATTTAAAAGTTATAAATCTTTTTAGAAAATGAATCCAAACTTATAAATTGAATCCAAACTTATATTTTTAAATTTTTATGACTGAATTTTAAAAAATTTACAAATTTAGCTATTGTCAATAATGTAGTAATTATTTTGCTACTACATAGCTACTGCTTAGTAGCCATATTAATATGTTAGCTACTAAATAGTAGCTAAATCGTTGCTATTTAGCTACTACCAACAATGTAGTGGCTATTTAGCTACTACATAGCTACTACTTAGTAGCTACAATTTTGGCTTGGTAATACTGTAGCTGTTAAATATTAGCTGTGTTGTAGCTATTTAGCTACTAACATCAATGTAGTAGTTATATAGTAACTATTTAGCGACCTAAACAAATGTAGTACCTTTATAGTAGCTCTTCAGCTATTACATAGCTACTACATCGTAGCTAAATTAGTATGTTAGCTATTAAGTAGTAGCTATATAGTGGCTATTTAGCCACTACCAACAATGTAGTAGCTATGCAGCTACTACATCGCTACTATTTAATAGCTATAGTTTTCACTTGTTAGTGTTTTAGCTACTATATAGTAGCTATATATTAGCTATTTGGTGACTAACAACAACTCAGTAGTTATATAGAAGCTATTTAGTAACTAAAACAATAGTAGCGATGTAGTAGCTAAATAGCTACTACATAGCTACTACGTAGTAGCAAAATTGGTATTTTTAGCTACTTTTTAGTAGCTAAAAATAGCTATTTAGCTACCACCAATAATGTAGTAGCTACATAGCTACTATATAGCTACAATGTAGTAGCCAAGGTTTTGGGTTGGTAGTATTTAGCTTGTAAATAGTAGTTGTGTAGTAGCTATTTAGCGACTAACATAAATTTAATAGCTATGTAGTAGCTATATAGCTACTTTTTTGCTACTACTATTAGTAGGTAACATTGGTGAAACCACTTTTGGCTACTACATAGTAGCTATTTAGTAGCTAAGCCTAACACATGTTATACTAGAAGCTATTTAATAGCTATGTAGTAGTTAAATATCTACGAATTTACAGTAGTAGCTATTTTTAGTAGCTATTTCAGGATTTTCTAGTAGTGCAACTCGTGCATACCCAACAAATCTTCCTCTTTGCACTAGGTGGGGAGACACATACCAACATATAATTTAAAGAATTTAAACTTTATCAATGATAATGATTTCATGAACAAAACAACTATATTTTTATTCGTGTATAATTTTTAAGTAAAACTAACTTTTCATCTAATACATCTAGTATCCAATGATACTATATATCAATATGCTTTGACCTACGATGGAAGGTTGAATTCTTATAAAAATATATAGCACTCTAATCATTGCACTATATAATATATATATATATGTTGTCACACATCCAAATCTACAAGAAACTTTTTCATTCATAAAGTTTCCTTAAAAGCTTTAGTAGCTGTAATTAACTCAACCTCGGTGATGGATAGTGCTATGCACTTTTACAGCTTGGATTACTAGGATACACCTCCCCCTCCAAACATTATAAGATATTTTGAGGTAGATCTACTTGAATCTAAATTAACTGACTATATCAAAATCATTATATCCAAGAAGCATGGATCTATGCACTTCTCAGTACAAAGATAATTCAGAAGTCCCTCATAAGTACCTCAGAAGAGATTTAACAATAGGCTAGTGATATCTTCTTGATTTCAAGAGAAAATGAATGATCACACAAATAACATGTGCTATATCCAGTCTAGTATAGACCAAAATATACATAAGACTATCAACTGCCGAGACAAAGGGGACATGACTTATGTCTCTCCTTACCTGATTATTTTTGAGAATTATATTTGGTACTCAGCTTAAAATATTTATCTAAGAGCATTGAGTCAAGCTTAGCCTCATTCATAAAAAATCTCTCAATAAATTTACCGATGTATCATTCTTGAGATAACTAGATATGCCTAGAAGGCCTATTTCAGATGACACTCATCTTTAAAATCTATCTGATTAGGAAAAAGTCTTTCATAGAAAGGACTTTACCTAGCTCCCCCTTAAGCCTATAAATTAGTAGTCTATTATGGCAAATAATCAACATGTCATCAACATATAATAAAAGTATAAGTTTATCACCTACTATCTAATAACTAACAAATATATAGTGATGACAAGATGTGTGTTGAAAGTCATGAGACTCAATGAATGAATAAAATTTTTTGTACCATTGCTTAAGAGTTTGTTTAAGACTATATAGACTCTTGTTCAATTTGTAAAATTAAACTTTCCTTTCCTTCTATAGTGAATTTCTTAGGTTGGTCCATGTAAAGAGTCTCATGAAGGTCACCATGAATAAATATAGTTTTCACATCGAGTTGATCAATTTCTAAGTTCAAGCTAATAGTCAAACTCAAAATTACTCGAATAAAAGATATATTCACTACCAAAGAATATATCTCATCAAAAGTAATTCCTTTCTTTTGATAAACCTTTGACTACTAACTGAGCCATGTAACTTGGTTGAGAGTCATCATCACCAAGTTTTAGTCTATAGAGCTATCTATTTTTCAAATCATTATTCCCTTTTGGTAAGGGTATTCGATCACAAATCAAGTTGTTACAAGGGGACTTCTGTGACACCCCATCCCCCAGGGGTCACATTCTATCACACAAAAAAAGTGCAATAAAATAAAATTTTTTCAAATATAGCATACACATTTTTTTTTTCTTTTATTTGCTTAGTAGAAAAAAAAACACACAATATATTATTTAAGCCACAACTGGCTTCAATTCACATGTACGATTCCGCATGTGGATACATCATATGTCCTGGACCTGTAACTGAAAGGGATCCTACAACAAAGTGAGCAAAGCTCAACATAGGTAAACTTCTATAGGGCAATTCTTTATCTAAGTGCACGTAAAATATCATGCATATATATAAATACTCACTCAAGTATAATATTTATATGAATATAATTATGAATGAAATATTTATATGCCCATATTCATGAGTCCCATTGACTCCCTCACACATGTCGAAGCCAAGTGTGACATAATATATATATATATATATATGTGTGTGTGTGTGTGTGTGTAAGTAAGTAAGTAAGTATGTATGTATATAGAAATATTTATTTTTTTTTGGAATTATTCCGAAAAATATGTACCTCCTTTGAAAAATATATTGAATATTTCTCTAAACAAAATATACTTTTCTTGGATATACTCCGAGGAATATAGACCTCATCCGAAAAATATATTGGATATTTTCTAATAAAAATATATTTTCCTTAGATATTTTCCAAAATCACTACGTAACTCAGCCTAAACGTTGTCCCAATTTGAGTTCGCATATTTATATTAGCCATGCTCTAGAAAAAAATACAATGCAACTCAGTTTAGATATTGTCTTAATTCGAGTTCACCAAATACAATTCATATACCTTTATATGTATATATATATATATATATGTATATATATATATATATATATATATATATATATATATCATGCATTCACTCATTTATATGGAATGTGTCCCATGAACATGAAATGCATAGAGGTGTCAAACGGGACGTGTCGGGCCGGCCCGGCTCATTTTTTTCAGGCCCACCGAGCTTTCGTGCTGGGCCAGGCACGGTTTTGTGGGGGTTTAGCCCGGCACGGGCCTGCGGCATGATTCATCGAGTTCGACCGAGTCGAGCCGAACCCTAAATTAAAAAAAATTAGGGTTTTGGCCTGCTTGAAACCCTAATTTTAAAAAAAGTAGGATTTTGGCATGCCCGAAACCCTAATTTAAAAAAAAATAGGAATTGGGCGCACCCGAAACCCTAATTTTAAAAAAAATTAGGGTTTTGGCGCCCCGTAACCCTTATTTTTTAAAAAAATTGATTTTGGCACTGTACGGTACCAACGGGCCATGGTACCATGCCGGGCCAGGCACGACACGGTGCCTGGTTGGCCTCTGCATGGCAAGGCACAGTTGTGTCATGGTCGAGCACTGCACGAGCCCGGGCATGGAAAATTTTCATGCCGAGCAGGCCCAAGCACGGCTAAATCGTGCCGGGCTGGGCCGGCCCAGCCCGGTTGACACCTCTAGAAATGCAATTATGTCATTTTCAATTTAATTGATGTTTCGGACATAATTATAACAATCCAAATATAATTCATACTGTACTAAATTTTATTAAATGAAACACAAACTTTTTATTAATTAATCATTTCTAATAAAATTTTTAATAGTTCGAATTGCAACATTTATGTCATTTAAATAGAAAAAAATTTTGATATGAGAAAACCACAACCTCCCGAAAAATTTCACGAAAACTTTATAGATTTGATATCAAACTAAAGATCTCGTCGCGTAAAGTAACTTTAGTTCTTGGCCTATTCTATTCCGAGTTCAGAATAATCTGTTACAATGAAAAAAAAAATCAATGAATCTTTTATTTTTGTTTCTTTTGCACTGTGTCTCTCTCTCCCTCGAAGTATGTTTTTTTTCTTTCTCCATCATCCCATTTTCTAGATTCATGATGTTTTTTCAATTAAAAAAATTTATAATTATTATAATTTTTTTGACACAAGACCTCACCTGGCGTAGCCACGTGCTGACATAGTGGCACGATCTTCTGCTTCCATTTTTTTCTTATTTATTTATTTATTCTAATAATTATTTAAATAATTTAAAAAAAATAACTAAATTCAGAGTTTCTTAAAATTTGTTTAAATTTGTCACCGTAGCTATATTTTCCAAGACGAATTCAATAACGAAATCTATTTTATCATCAGGATTTTAAAATTTTTAGCTTATTTTTCTTATTATAAAATTAGTATTTTGCCCATTTTTTTTCAGAAACAAAATCATATTATTTATTTCTTCATTTTTTTCGACATTTTATATTTTCTCCTCCTTAAAGAATTTTATCCCTAAATTCTCACAGACACACCTTTACAATTATAAAAATATCTTAAAGTTAAATAATGAATAAATTACTAAAACATAAACCTTCATTTTCAAATAGATAAACAACACGCATCATGTCTTTATGTTCCCAGATTGCTTCTTCTATTCCTTGATGCTGTCATTTTACTTTTATTAGTCACACAGTCTTGCATCACAAAACTTTGTCTCGACTATCGATGATATGCATTGGCATTTCTTTAAATATTCCATCTACCTGCATCAATAAATAGTTAGCCCCAATCTATTATATGAGTTAGATCAAAAATATATTTTCTAAGCATAAAGATGTGGAATATCTCATGGACACTAGATAAATGTGGCGATATTACCAATCAATAAGCAACCAAAACTACTTTCTCAAGTATTTCAAAAGGCCCAATATATTCTGGTGATAACTTTCTAACTACTCCCCTTTTTGTCATTACTTTCAAGAAAATATGATCTCCCACCTCAAATTCTAGAGGTTGTTGTCGTCTATCAGCATAATTTTTTTGTCGATTTGAGCTATAAGAAGACGTAACAAATCTACTTTCTCTAAGGTATCTCTAATCATATCTGGACCCGTGATGGATCTATCTCCCACCTCAACCCAACAAACTGAAGATCGACATGGCCTTCCATACAATGCTTCATATGATTCCATTTGGATACTTGCCTGATAACTATTATTATAGGCAAACTCAGCCAAAGGTAGATGTTCTTTCCAGCTACCCTTGAAATCTAGACAACATGCTTGTAACATATCTTCCAAAACTTGTATAATTTTTTCCGACTGACCATCTATTTGTGAATGAAGAGCAATACCCATTATCAACTGTATTCCCATTACTTTCTAGAAACTCTTCCAAAAATGAACTGTAAATCTAGGATCTCTATCCAATACAATAGATACTAACATTCCATATAATCAGACAATTTCTTGTATGTATTACCTACATAATTCCTCATGTGTGAATGTCATTTGCATTGCCAGAAAATGTGCATACTTTATAAGCCGGTCCACAATTACTCACACAACATCATATTTTCATGATGTCTATGGCAAGTGAGTCACAACATACATCATGATATGCTCCCATTTTCACTCTACTACCTCCAAAGGCTAGAGTAATACTGTTGGCCTCTGATGCTCATCCTTTGTCTGCTAACAAGTGAGGCATCGTCAAACAAAATCTTCAATATGTCTCTTCATCTCATTCTAGTAATACTGGCAACAAAGATCATTATACATCTGTATTCCACCCAGATTTACTATAAAACGAGAACAGTAAAAATCTCTAAGAATCTCCTCTCTCAATTCTACTATTTGGGGATCCACAATTCGTCCCCTAAACTGAATACTACCATCCATATGAACATCCCAACCTTCATTGCATGTACTAGTCTCTACTCAATTCTTTATAGATAATATTTTTGTATTTTATTTCTGGATCTCAATCATCTTATTTAATTGAAAAGGTGTGGCTACTAAACTCCCGATAATATCTTGACTTTGATTGCTATATTGTAAGCTGAATCATCCCATAATTTTAATCATATTCCATTCCCATAAAGTTATACTAGCTAGTGCACCTCGTGACTTTCGACTAAGTATATTAACCACCACATTTGCCTTACCTGGATGGTAATGTAAAGTAAAATCATAATCTTTTAGATACTCCACCTATCGATGTTGTCTCATGTTAAGGTCTCATTGTGTAAAGATATATTTTAAACTTTTATGATTTGAATATACCTCAAATTACTCCCCATATAAATAGTGGCACCATATTTTTAAGGCAAAGACTATAGTTGCCAACTCTATATCATGAGTGGGGTAATTCTACTCATGCTTCTTTAACTGTCTTGAACCATAAGCTAAAACTTTCTTGGATTACATCAGAAAACATCCCAATCCATCTTTTGAGGCAACATAATACACTATATATTTCTATCCCCTATCCGGAACTATCAGAATAGGTGCTAAAGTAAGTCTCCTTTTTAATTCTTGGAATGTCTTTTCACATGAATCAATCCACTCATACTTGACTTCTTTCCTAATCAATCTAGTCATTGGAGTAGCTAACTGGGAAAAATTCTTAATAAATCTTCTGTAATACCCAGACAATCCAAAAAAAAACTACGTATTTCAAAAACTAGCTTTGGCCTCTCCCAACTCATGACTGTCCTAACTTTTTTAGGGTCCACCGAGACACCAATAGTTGATACATGTCCCAAAAATTTTAATTTTATCAACTAAAAATCACATTTACCAAACTTGGAATACAACTTATGTTTTCTCAAAGTTGGAGAATAATATTTATATGATCTTTATGTTCTTCTTTGGATTGATAATAGATCAAAATGTCATCCACAAAAATCACAACAAAATGATCTAAATATAGCTGAAATATTCTATGCATATGATTCATGAATGCTGTTGGATCATTTGTTAATCTGAAGGCATTACTATAAACTCAAAATGCCCATACCATGTTCTAAATGATGTCTTAGAAATGTCAACCTTTCTAACTCACAACTGGTGATATTCAGTATGAAGATCTATTTTGGAAAAGAATCGTGCCACTTTTAACTAGTCAAACAAAGCATCAATCTTTGGTAATGGATATCAATTCTTTATCATAACCCTATTCAACTATTGATAATTAATGCACAGTCAAAAAATTTTATCCTTCTTTGCAAATAAAACTAGAGCACCCCAAGGTGAAGTGTTAGGTCTAATGAAATCCTTGTCCAACAAATCTTGTATATGGACCTTAAGTTCTTGTAATTTAATCGTTGTCATCTTATGTGGAGTCATAGAAATAGGTGATGTACTAGGATATAACTCAATACAAAAATCTATATTTCTATGCTAGGGTAATCATGGTAATTCATATAAAAAACATCATCGTAATCAAAAATTATATGAGGAAGATTTATATTCAATGTTTCCTCTTCTTCTATGGTGATACATGCCAGCCAACCCATAAGTTGTCCATGCCATTTAGAATCACATATAATCTGGGGTAAAGTATAATGCTTAACCCCTAAAATACAACACATATATTATGAGGTGTGTGGATAATAATTCTTCTACGATCATAATCAATAATGATTCGATGTGCTGTTAACCAGTTCATGCCAAGAATTATATCAAAATCCGACATGTCCATGACTCTAAGGTCTGCCATGAGTAGAATTCCTGAGATTTCTAACTCATAATCTTGACAAATGTGACTAATTTTCACCCTAGTTCCCAAGGGAGAAGTCACATGCAATGGCTCGTCCAAGTTTTTTCTCAATTTGTCGTAACCAATGATCTATTGTCATTGGGTCCCAGCATTGTATAAATGTTGGAGGATGATATGCCTTGTACCTCTGTATGTTACTTGGCCCTTCTTGACCTCTAGCTGCACTAGTTTGTGCAACTTTGGTAATGATGATAGCCACAACTTTTATGAAAGCCTATTAGTCAAAGAAGGGTGGGGGTTGATTCTTATTTTGTGGAAGTCCTCTGTGTTCTCATTCTCTACTTACCATCTACATAAGTCAAATAATAATATAAGAATCATAGTCATTCCCTATTATAAGTGCATGTGCCAACTAATAATGGACTTTTCATTTTGAAAATATCTATTCATTTTGAAAATATCTTTTCATTTTGAAAATATCTTTTCTAAATCTGAATCATTAAGGTTATATTTCTATATCCTAGTGTTCTTTTCTTTTTCCCCAAGTATTATATATTTATATATCTAAACTTTCCAACCACCTTATAAAACTTGTACCAATTTCTAAGTTATTGATAATTGTATACCGAACCTCTGATACCAAGCTGTGACATCCCATCCCCTAGGGGGTCCCATTCCATTCCATCACAATAAAATGTGCAATAAAATAATTTTTTTTCAAATATAGCGTACATATTTTTTATCTTTTATTTGCTCAGCAGAATAAAAAAACACCTAATATATTATTTAAGCCACAACCAGCTTTTCTTCACATGTGCGATTTCGAATGTGGATCTGTCATCTGTTATGAACATGTGCCTAAAAGGGGTCCCACAACGGAATGAGTAAATCTCAGTAGAGGTAAACTTTTACAGGGCTACTTCCTATCTAAGTGCACGTAAAGCATTATGCATATATATATATATATATATATATCAATACCCACTCAAGTATAATGTTTACATGAATGCAATTATGAATGAAATGTTTATATGCCCATATTCCTGAGTCTCATCGACTCCCTCGCACATGCTGAAGCCAAGTGTGACAATATATATATATATAATTATTTATTTTTTTGGAATTATTCCAAAAAATATGGGCATCCTCCGAAAAACATATTAGATATTTCTCTGAATAAAATATACTTTTCTTGGATATACTCCAAGAAATATGGACTTCCTCCAAAAAACATATTAAATATATTCCGATAAAATATTTTTTTCCTTGTATATTTCCAAAAAACACCATCTAACTCATCCTGAACATTGTCCCAATTCGAGTTCACATATTTATACAGGTGTCAACCGGGCCGGGCTGGCCCGGCCCGGCCCGGCACGAGGCACGACAATGTTCAGCCGTGCCTGGGCCGGCCCGGCACGGAAAAATTCCCTGCCCAGGCCCGTGTCGTGCCCGGGTGAGGGGCGTGCCGTGCCGTGCCTGACCCGGCACGGTTCGGCACGCGACACGGCACCCCGGCACGGGTCAGTCCCGTGAGCCCGACCTCCGGAAGCCCCTCGCGCATAAAAAGACCACGGGTCGGGTCTGATCCGACCTGACCCGCCGTCTTCTCGTATCCCGAACTGCTTGGACAGGCGTGCCCGAGCGGGCCAGGCAAGGCACGGCACGGCCCTCCGTGCTGGGCTCGGCAATTTCTAAACCGGCCCGGCACGGTAGCACGAACGTGCCCAAAAAAAAAAAAACAGGACGGGCCATGCCAGCCCGGCCCGTTTGACACCTCTACATATTTATATTAGCTATGCTTCAGAAAAAAAATACCGTGCAACTTAGTCTAGACATTGTCCCAATTTGAGTTTGCCAAATACAATCTATATACTTTTATATGTATGTATGTGTGTGTGTATGTGTATGCACCCACCTAAATATATGGAATGTTTTCCTGCACATGAAATGCAATTATGTCATTTTTGATTTTAATGATGTTTCAGACACAATTATAGCAATCCAAATCTAATTCATCATGCACTAAATTTTATTTAACGAAACATTGAAATTTTTTATCAATTAATTATGTCCAATAAAATTTCTAACAGTTTGAATTGAAGTATTAAACATGATTATTTATGTCATTTAGATAGAAAAAAATTCTGATAAGAGAAAATCACAACCTACCAATAAATTCCACCGCAATTTTATAAATTTGATATTAAACTGAAAATCTTGTCGCGTAGAGCAACTTTAGTTCTTGGACTATTTTATTCCAAGTACAGAATAATCCGTTATGATCAAAGAAAAATCAATAGATCTTTTATTTTTTTTTTCTGCAATGTCTCTCCCCCCCCTGAAGTATGTTTTTTTTTCTGCAATGTCTCTCCCCCCCCCTGAAGTATGTTTTTTTTTCTTTCACTGTCATCCCATTTTCCGGATTCCTGTTGTTTTTTTAATTAAAAAAAATTATTATTATTATTATTATTATTATTATTATTTTTGACACATGACTGAGCATGGTGCATCCATGTGATGACGTCATGGCATGGTCTTCTGCTTCCATTTTTTTCTTATGTATTTATTTATTCTAATAATTATTTAAATAGAATAAAAAAAACTAAATTCTTACTTCTTTAAAATTTGATGAAATTTGTCACTGTAGCTATATATTCCAAAACGAATTCAATAATGAAATCCATTTTATTATTAGGGTTTTAAAATTTTTAGCTTATTTTTCTTATTACAAAATTACTATTTTGCTTTTTTTTTCTATAAACAAAATCAAAATTGTGATAGAAACTAGAGTCTATGTTTGAATAGTATATATTTTGAAATAAAATAATCATCATTAGATGTCTAGATAAC
Organism: Sapria himalayana; assembly: GCA_029783825.1. Lineage (NCBI taxonomy): Eukaryota > Viridiplantae > Streptophyta > Magnoliopsida > Malpighiales > Rafflesiaceae > Sapria > Sapria himalayana. The sequence continues at coordinate 2,728,814 of JAREIK010002147.1, forward strand.
CTGAAGTTTAAAGATAGAAATCTACTAACAACCGACATCAACCTTTTCCAAGGGCCAGCAAACCAACTTGCCTCCATGAAGATGCTCTTGGAAGATGAATTATTAGCTCATCTAATATTACGCTCACTTTCAACTAGAAAATATAACTTTGTAGTTTATTTTTAGCATGTCACTATCATGAAGTAATGTTTCAATGTATATTGTCATGAAAACATATTGTCTAAAAAAGCAAGGAAAAAGAAAAATAAAAATATTTTTATGGTATCCTTGTTTATGAAAGATGTAGCATAAGCACCACTATAAATACATACAGTGATAATAGAACACTTTTTTCCAAATGCAAGTCACAGAAAAAAGTAGTCAAGTGTTACCACTATAACAACATGTGACATGTCAAAAATGATTATAATTCATAGAAAAGACTAGAAAAATAACATGAGAGAAGATAAACCTAAAAAAGAGGCTAACATCAAGTTGAAATGTGACTTGTTGCTACTACTAATAATAATTTTTATAATCTAGTATCTCATAAAAGTAATTGGATTTTTAACCCAGTAACTTCATTTCATATCATCTCATATATTTACTTTTTTACTACATATATACTTGATGATTATGATATTGTAAAGATGGGCAATAGTAGGATATCAAAAATTTGGGGCATGGGAAATATTTGTCTACAAATCTAAATAAAATATCAAATGATGCTAAATGATGTCTGGTATGTACTAAACATTCATGTGAACATGATATCCATTGGTATATTGGATGACATATGATATATGAATCATTTTGGTGATGACTAGTGGAAACTAGTTAAGAATTCATTACATATTGTAAGGAGTAAGAAGGAGAGTACTTTGTATGTTATTCAAGCAAGTGTGCATAGAGATCAAGTAAATGTTATTTATCAAAATAGCAATATTGGTCTATATCATAAATGATTTGTTCATGTGAATTCATAAATGACTTGTTCATGGGAATAAGAAGGGCCTTCAACTTTTAGCTAGAAGGATTATCATATCATTTGATCATAAATCTTCTATTGATGAGTATATGGACTATATAGATTTAAAAACTATATAGTATATTTCCACTCTCTTCTACCCTTGAGGATATCAAATATCATCAATTATATTCATATTGATGTTTACTCTACGTAGAGAAGAATCTTTGATGAGACCCTTAATTTTGTGATATTCATTAATGATTACACTTGAAAGGTGTGAGTATTTTTATTGAAAATTAAAGATCAAGTCTTTCCTATCTTTGTGTATTTTCATACTAAAGTTAAGAGATAGACTAGAAGAAAATTGACCTTCATATATTGTAATAATAGAGAAGAATACTAAGGTTAATTTGAAAGTTACTGTGAATCTCATGACATCGTAGATGAAATATGTCAACTAAGAAATCTCAATTAAACATTATCATTGAGAGGATGAACTAAACCATTGAAGAAAAAGTTTAATGCATGTTTTCTTACATATATTTCTTAAAGATTTTGGGTAAAAGTATTTGGTATATCAAATATCAAATTAAACTAGTTATTTTACTGAATAATCATGATATGATTGTATATAAAAGAGCTCTAAATTATATAATTTCACTAAATGGTAAATTTTAATGGGTTATGATAAGTAGTAGTCAAATTGGGTGATTTTTTGGATGAACTAGAGATTTTGTGGAATAATGAGAAGGTGGGGAGTAGGGGGTCATGTAAATTCATAATATTTCTTGTGTTACTACTTTATTACACTTCATTAAGATATAATTTAATTTTAGCATTTATTCTTGGTCAAATCTCTATATACATAGTCATGATAATCATCGTACATCATTTGTTATTATGCAACATATTAGTTTCAGTTGGAAAGCTTTTTTGGAGTTGCTGTTAGACTAGCTTGTAATATTTTATATGGTCATGATATTAATTTTTCATCATAGTAATCAAGTTCCTAATTAATGCTAAAAGTCATGCCACTATTCCTAGTGTCATGACTTTTGTTTTAGTTACCCAAATTTCTAGAGAGCAACACTCAACTCAACCATTTCTAGAGCTGCATCTTTCTACTCTCGAAGAATGTCAAACACCATGATTTTGGGTTATAGAAATAAAATATGTATTCATGGTTATTCCTATTGTTGCAGACATTTAATGCAAGAGATAAACCAAAGCCACAACTTATTTATAGCACCATCACTTTATGTCCAAAGATGAAATGTACAAGTCATAGTCATTCTCAATACCACAACTTAGTATTATAGAGGTAAAATGCGCAAGCATGGTAATTCCCATCATTGAAGCTATCTAATACAAAAAAGAGATCAAAGCAACAACCCATTCTCAAAGTTGTGACTTTGTGTTCTAGAAACAAAATATATCAGCATGGCCATTCCTAGTGAAATGACTTTTTAAAGCTAGAAAGAGATCAAAAATACAACTCATTCCAAAAAGTCATAACTTTAGACAAAAATTTTGCAACCATCCACTCGTGTATATATAAATAAAATGAAAATTTTGCAAAAGGATTCTAGAGTGAGAAATATAAATTCAAATTTAAGGTTTTTGTAACAAAATTTTACCAACTCTAAGGGAGATCCACGAGCAATGGGGCAATACAAATCACAAGCACAAACCCTAAAGATCATGAATACTGATTCTCCCCAAGAGAAAATTCGAGGCATAAAATCAAATATTATGAATTTAGGGTTCAATTCATAGATGCTCTTAAGGGCTACTATAGAAACCTAAAATTTCATGAGATATTTCTTCAATTATCTTTTGTGAACTCCTCCATAATTTTAGGCTAAATTTAGATCTAGCATTATTATATTTAATTATGTGTAAATTAATTAATTTGATGTTTGGAATTTATTGTGGTTTAGATATTCATAGAAGTTGTATTTATATAGAGCTAAAATTTGGGTATTACTATTAGTATTTTTTGTGCATGCTATCATGGTGAATAGTGATAGTTAAGTCACATAACATAGTTATGTATAATGAAAAGAAGGAAGTGATAGTTTTTTTGATCATGCGAGACAAACTTATTCATGAAAACTCAATGTTGAGATATATTATTCATGCAAGTATGATACTTATGAAGTCAAAAGTATGAATACTTTTATAAGCTAGTCCATTATGTATGACTTAAAAGAACTGACTCTCAATTGATATAAGTATTTTATAGAATATCTTTCCAAGCTTTAGTATGTAAGTCATGTGTTGTCATGGTGGATATTGACATATAAACTAGGAGATACACACGATTAGAGTTGACTCATAAGGTGGTGATATCTATATGAGCTACTTTCTATCATATGACTTCCACCGATGAGATTCAAGGGAAAGAAAATATTAATTATGTGAGTATGATACTTACAAAAGTAAAAGTACAAATATATTTATTATTTTATCAGTTTATGCCTATATGACATATGAGGGTTGTGAATTAAATTATCATAATGATTATATGAAGTAACTATAAAGAGTAATAGATAGGTTGCCTAAAAGGTATGAACTTTTGTATAACTCTTGAGTAGGGATAATTTATTATTTTGGTGGTAAAATACCAAGGGGTAGCTACGAGAGGTTCATCATTGGGCTGAGCCAATAATTGATGAATATATTGATAGGGCACTAGGGGTTTTTTACAAAAATCTTATATTTATTTTGATAATAACTTTATCAACTTTATTGTGAATATTAATTTTAATGAAATTAATATTATGTCAAATAGATTGATAATATCCCATTGAGGATAATTAAAAATTTTGATATTGTCAAGTCATACAGATAAATTTTGATTCAGTATATCAAATAATTTAAGTTAAATATCTCAAAGAAATAATTAAATTATCAATAATTTAATTTAATCAATATGTACCAATAATCCTAATATAAAAAATTCATTAAGTGTTAAATAACAAGCTCAAATTATTTCAAATATGCAAAAGAGTACAGTTATAATTCTATAATAAAATGATTTATAATTAATATAAATGGCACAACATAATTTATATTAAAAGTCCAAAGCCTTATTTTAGTCAAGATCCCTTCAATGGTCTTATTCAATGTTATAAGAAATAATTTTTAAATTCATTAAGTGCTAGATAGACATGGAGATAGATAGACAGACAGATAGATAGATATGAAGATAGATAGAAAGAAAGATAGAAAGCTAGATAGATTGATAGATATATATAGAAAGAGACATATACATAGATACATAGATATACAGATAAGTAGATAGGCAAATAGACAGATATACAAATAGATAGATAGATAGATAGACATACATAAAAATTGATATAAAGATAAATAGACATATAAATAGATAAACACACAGACATATAGATAGAAATATAGATAGATTGATTGATTAATAGAGAGATATATAGAGAGATAGATAGATAGATAGATAGATTCATAGATTGACAGATTGATAGATTGACAGATAGATAGATTGACAAATTGATAGATTTAAAGAATGCCCAATATACATATCAAGAGATAGACATATAGATAGATAGACAGGGAGATAGTTAAATAGATATACATATAGACAGATAAACAGATAGATTGATAGACAGATAAACAAATAGACAAAATAAGACCAATATTATGTAAAACTAGTCTTATTCTTTCAACTAAGATATTAATTAATTGATAGTTTATAGTTAGTTTATAAAATTACCTACATAATCTATGCGAGATCGATATTATGATTAAATTTTTTTACTACTTATATGAGCCATATACTAGTGGGACTGATTGGGTGAGAGATTTTTTAAATGAGATTTTTGGAATTTTTCTAATCATAAAAATTGGGCATTATAACAAAGTCACAATAAATTTTTAGTATCATTGTCATAGATTATTTATTTTGGTTAGTCAATATTAGTTGATATAATTATCATTGAAAAAGGATAATTCTATTTTTAGTAGTTTGGATATTAATATCTTAACTTTGCACATTGATTAATATTGTGTAACTTGTGTTATTTCTTTATATCTTTCTTTTTCTAATTTTTAGCTACATTTAACAAAGTGAAATATTGGGACTGAGCTAACATCTCATGACTTAGAAAGAGAAAAAATAAAAAAAGGAAAATTTTGGGAGTATAAGATAAACTTAAACAACTCAATGTATAAATATAATTAAGCATATTTCTCACCTAATAGTGACTTCTATATTATATCAAATGGTGACATGGATTAGTTCTATTATTAGAACATAGAAAGCTATGAAGATTTGAGATTTTGAAGGTATGAAGGGGTCATATTTGATAGTCCCTATCTAATCTTCAAAGCTTCATTCTATAATATAATTACTAAGTTGCTAATGGAGACAAGTAGAGCGAATGAAGTAAAAGAAAAATAATTGAGACAATTAAAAAGGAGACTTAAAGACACTAATTTGGGCATGCTTAAAGAAACACTACAACAAAACTTCAAATTAATGACATTTTATACTTTGACACTTTCAGAAAATGTCATTATTCTATTTGTAACTAGACATTTAATGACACTTACTAGATGTGTAATTGTTACGAATAATAAGTTAGGAAATTTCTTTACTCCTTAAATATTGCCAAGGACTAATAGGCTGAAAATTAAAAACCTTGTCACTTTTATTAGTGTTATTGATATGAAAATATTAATTTTGAATTAATTAATTTTGAACTAATTTCTTTTGCATTTTTTATCTGTAAAAGAAATTAATAATATTGTAAATTATACTCTTGATAAAAAAAATTATCAATTTTTAGTTGATAATTATTTATTAAAAATAAAAAGAAATTTATGATCAAATTAAAAAAATTAAATATTTGTACATTCAAATTTGAATTTTTTATTTATAAAATAAGTAATAATATTTAATTTTAAAATTAAACTGTTCATATTTAATTTATTCCTAAGAGAAATAAAAATAAATTGAAAATTTTAGGCTATTTAATAAATTAATGTGATTAATTATATATTAATTAAATTTCTAGCGAGTCTTAATTTAATAAAATTAAGACTGCCTCGCTATTAAATGCAAATATGGAAGTTTCCTCATTAAGTTACTAGTGCGCATCTTCTTCAAATTGTTCGGACATTTTCCAACTGCTCGGCTTCAAGCAGGGGCTCCGATATCCTTGGTGATCTTTGCAGCATCCAGTAAGTTTCTCCATTAAGTTTTTAATTGTATCAGCTCTTCCAATCACTTAATTTTTTCAAAAAGCTGCGCATTTAATCACTTGAATTGAAAAGGTTAACTTATTTCACCATTGTGAACTTGTATTCCGATCTTTTTGCATTTCTTTGCAGTATCCTCCAAATTCTTATGTTTTGCTTCTTATATTATGCCCTCGTCTCTTTTCATGTAATGATATTGCGTGTCATGTTCTTTCCAGTTGGAAATGTAACAGAGTCCCTCGTCAAACAGCTCCCCCTTTTGACATCACCTCATACATTTGCTGAAGAAGTTGACATTAACGTAAGCATCATCTACCAGCTTATAATATGCTGTGTGAAAGATTCAGCAGCTTCTTCAAGTTTGGGAACATGAAGTCTTTCCATAAATAAACAAAAAACCTACAGCAGAATCTAAGACACACTGGATTGTAAATTTGTAGCGAAAAAGATAAAAATTAATATATGTTTATATAATAAATTATATTAATTAGACTTGTCATTTATTTTTTCTAAAAACATCATTATTTGGAACATGTTATATGTTTTTATGGTATTTACTAGATGTGTCATTGTTAAGACTAATAGATTGTTAAGACTAATAGATTGTTAAGACTAATAAGGGGCTGAAAAATATAAACTTTGTCACTATTATAAGTGTCATTGATATGAAAATATTAATTATGAATGTATTGAATTGGAACATATTAGTTAGTATTTTTTATTTGTAAAATATGTAATAAGTTTTAAATTGGCACTGGCAACAAACTGGAAGAGTCGAGTGAAAGAGTCTCGGCCTGCTTCTCTATGGCTTCGTTTTCCATTTCTTCATTGATGGAATTCTCTTTGCTTAGTTATATCCTTCTTCCTTAGGGTTGGTGTATTCTCGCACATGATCTCAGTGAATAGATTTTTACGTGTTGCACGACATGTCCTCGCCGCCCTTTATTATTAAATTAGTAGAAATGTTACCAAAATGCATAATGCTTAATGGCTACCCTTGTTATATGGATATTTTTTGTAGCTTGGTAGGAAAAAATAAAAAGCTGAACAAGAGTTTATATTGGGATTGAAAGAGAGAAATTGTAGTCAATTACTCTTGTCATTAGTTTCTACACGGCTTAGATTTACGAACTGAAGAAAGTGGAGTTGTACATGGCTTATGCAACATATATTCGGCATCGTGTGTTGTGTTACTTTTTTGTGAAGTTTAATTAGTTATGTTTCCTTCAATCAATGTAGATTTTGTGATGTTGCTGCTGGGTTTGTCGGTGATTTTGCCATAGTTGAGTTATCTGCCCCCTAATTTCAGGCTACTATTCTGCCAAAGAGTAATAATAACCTATTTTCCATATCCCATTTTTAGGCTCTGTCTCCAGTCCTTCTTGCAAGGTCCAATTTGCTAATTACAAGGGATATAGAGTGGGCAATTCTTGTTATTGGCTTTGAGCAGGTGATTATCTATTCTTTTTTATTTTTGATCTCGTACCATTTTTATACATGTTGTCCTATTTGTTCTCTCCTCCTCTATTTTTTAGAGGGTGAAAGTATGGAAAAAAATGAGGCTATATTTCATAAAAATGTATGCTCTATAGTCATGTCATTTCAAAATCAATTAGCCTAAGGACCTAGAGACATGTAATGTCATATCTATAAATTCGTCTAGGTCATGTATTTTTTTTATTTTATGTTAGATATTACAACAAAGTCAAAATATATTATTATCTTGTATTGAAATAGATGATAGGTAAATTAATACTCACCTAATTAAATACTTTTACTCTATTTTTTAAATGATTTCTATACATTGAGAAGTATGAATAGAATAATACTTTCTTCCTCACCAAAAAGAAAAGAAAGAAAAGAGAGATATTATTATCAAACAAAAAGATGTATATTATATACATGGGAATATTGATTATAGGAAATGAGAAATTAAACAAAATATTTATAAAAATAATATACACAAATAAGGTTATTACTATCAAAAAGAGAACATATACGTTATATACCTTTTATACATGGGAATATTGATTATTAAAAATGAGAAATTAAGCAAAGTATTTGTTTAAATAAGCTACAAAAATAAGGAAAATAAGATTTTGGGGTCCAGTAAATAGAATATAAAATTTTTAAGTAGCTAGAAATAAATAAAATAATATAGTTAACAGGAAATACCTGACCAATTAAAATTTTCCTTTTCTCATTACACTATTTATTTTCTCTTTTCCTTTGTCATTTTAGATAAAAAAAATCATCTTATTTTTTCTTTTCCCCTATATAATAACCTATATTATTATAAATTAGAGAATCCGCTTTTACCTCCAAAATGATTTATATAATTTTTTGTTAAGATAAAAACAAATAAAGGAATAAACACCTATAATGCACATGAATGCATGTTGGGAGGTTCTAAAATCAGATTTGGAGGAGAATAAAATATTTTTTTATTAATAAATTGAATCTTCTCATATTTTACTTTAATATAAAGAATAGTAAAATGATATTTTTTTGTTTAAATATTTTTTTTTCTAAGAATCATACTACCTGTGAGAAATATTATCTCATGTTTTAATATTATTCTAATAATGTTGCCTATGTAAACAAATTCAACATTATTACAAAAATTAAAGTTCATCCCTTTTATCTTATATCTGACATGCATTTTAATATTTTATTCAATTGCTTTTTGAATTTTCTTTTATCAGATCAAAAAGAGGTTGCTAAATGAATAATATTGGAATGTTGATGTGTTCTTCCATTTGAAGTGTGATCACTATTGGAAATAATTTGTGTTTTAAAAATGGATCATTCATGGATCTCAAAGGATCGAAGATCGAAGAAATATGAAGATGGAGTTGAATGCTTTGTTGCATTAGCTATACAAAATTCTGCAAATAAAACCTCCATTAAATGTCCATGCTTACAATGTAGTAATATGATTTTCAATACTCCTCAAAAGATTCGAGACCATTTGTTTTTATTTGGAATTGATCAGAGTTACCATAATGGTATTGGAATGGAGAGGCATCTCCAAGTGGCCCACCTTCCATAAGAGCAAAACATTATGATAGACTTCAATTTGATGATCAACATAGTACAATAGAAATGGTTCAAGCTGCACATGATGATTGTCAAAATGATCCTAAATTGTTTGCAAGATTACTACAAGATCTTGAAAAACCATTATATCCTAGTTGCAGAAACTTTACAAGCTTGTCTACCTTGATCAAATTATACAACTTGAAAGCATGTTGTGGGTGGTCTGATAATAGCTTTTCAGAGTTTTTGTAAATTATTGGAGAAATGTTGCGTTTAAATAATGAATTGCCTTTGTCGATGTATGAAGCAAAAAAGTCATTAAATTCTTTGGGAATGGAATATGAGAAAATACATGCATGCCCAAATGATTGTGTACTTTATCGGAAGGAGTTGAAAGATGCATCCTTATGTCCTACTTGTGGAACTTTGAGGTGGAAGACAGATATCACAGGAACTAAGAGGAGAAAAGAAGTTCCTACGAAAGTAAAGTGGTATTTTCATCCAATTCCAAGATTTAGAAGATTGTTTCAATCATCAAAAATTGCAAAAGAGTTCATATGGCATGTTGAAGAAAAAAATTTTGATGGGAAAATGCATCATTCATCAGATTCACCATCATGGAAGCAAGTTGATCGTAGATGGATTGAGTTTTCCAATGAACCTAGAAACTTGAGACTTGCAATTTCTGTAGATGGCATAAATCCTCACAGTTCATTTAATAGCAAACATAGTTGTTGGCCCATTCTCATGATAATCTACAATATTCCTCCATAGTTGTGCATGAAAAAAAAATTTATGATGTTATCTTTATTAATTTCAGGTCCACGACAACCTGGGAATGACATTGATGTCTATTTAGCACCGCTAATAGAAGATCTGAAAATATTGTAAGAGTTCGGAGTTCAAGTTTACGATGCACATAAACAAGAAATCTTTACATTAAGAGGCGTTCTTTTATAGAAAATCAATAATTTTCCTGCATATGGAAATATGTTAGGCTGCAAAGTTAAAGGAGATTATGGTAGTCCAATATGTGGAGAAGAAACATATTCTTGTAAGTTAAAGCATGGAAAAAAGAACTCTTATACTGGACATAGATGATTTCTTCCAAGAAACCATCCATATAAGAAACCAAAGAAAGTATTTGATGGAAAACAAGAGTTTCGCTCACCTCCAAAAATACTAACAGGCGAGGAATGATTAAAAAAAATCAATGGAATTTGCAATTCTTGGGGGAAAAAAAGTTAATCGGGGTAAATCTGAAATCAACAATACAAATTATTGGAAAAAGAAGTCTATATTCTTTGAACTTGAGTATTTGAAATATCTTCATGTTCATCATAATTTGGATGTAATGCATATTGAGAAAAATGTTTGTGAAAGCATTATTGGTACCTTACTCAACATTGCAGGTAAGACAAAGGATGAGCTTAATTCTCGCTTGGATCTTGTAGATATGGGCTTAAGGAGCGAATTGGCACCAAGGTTTGATTCGAAGAGAACATATTTCCCTCCTACATTTTATACACTTTCTACAATGAAAAAGAAGGTGTTTTGCCAAACACTTTCACAATTGAAGGTTCCATATGGATATTATTTGAACCTTTGAAACATCGTGTCAATGGAAGACTTGAAACTTAATGGCTTAAAATCCCATGACTATCATGCATTAATGCAACAATTTTTGCCGGTTTTGTTATGTTCTATCTTGCCCAAGCATGTGAGGAATGCCATTTGTAGATTGAGTTTCTTTTTCAATGCTCTTTGTAGTAAAGTTGTTGATATTCCTTCATGAGATGAGTTACAAAATGAGATAGTGGTGACATTATGCTTGTTTGAAAAGTACTTCCCACCTTCATTCTTTGATATCATGATGCATTTTACTGTGCATCTTATAAGAGAAGTGAGACATTGTGGACCGGTTTACTTTAGGTAGATGTACCCATTTGAAAGGTTTATGAAAGTGTTAAAAGACTATGTATGAAATCATACTAGACCTGAAGGTTGTATTACTGAATGCTATATTGCATAAGAAGGAATCGAGTTTTGTACAAAGTACTTATCAAATGTGGAAGCAATTGGAATTCCTAGTAGTTCAAACATTGACCACAAAATTGGGGCACCAATATTTGGAGGTCATACTATGAAGCCCGAATCTAATTTATGGTTACAGGCACATTATTATGTGTTGGAAAATACATCAATTGTCCAACCTTATATTGAGTAAGCACCACTAACTTTTTGTTTCTTTATTTATTGTACATATAAAATATTACTCTAATTATTTAATTTTTATACATGACCTCATAGAGAGTACATGCAATGGCTGAAAGCAAAACATCCACATCAATCAAAAAGGCAAAAGTAGTTACAGGATGAGCATGCTCGTACTTTTACCTTTTGGTTACGAAAAAAGGTACTAAAATGGTTTCTTAAATTTTCCTTTTTGTTTTCATTATTGGTTAACATATAAATGATACATGTATCTTATTTCTATAGGTTGAAGTTGCATTGGGAAATAATGAACTTGTATCTGAAACCCTTAAATGGATAGTTGATGGTCCAAGCCATTATGTGATAAAGTATAATGGTTATGTCATCAATGGGTGTCAATATAATACCAAGGAGCATGATGATTTACTAGCTACCCAAAATAGTGGAGTTAGTATTTTATCAATGACCATACAAATTGCTAGTGTTAAGGATAAAAATCCTATTTTTGGGGAACTTTGTTTCTATGAGGTTATTACTGAGATTTGGGACCTTAATTATACTATGTTCAGAATTACAGTCTTCAAGTGTGATTAGGTTGATAATAAGAATGGAATCAAAGTTGATGATCTTGGGTTTACCTTTATGACTTTAGCAGATTGGCTCATAAGTCATATCCATTCATATTAGCATCCCAAGCTAAGAAAGTCTTCTATGTACAAGATGAGCTTAATCCAAGATGGTTAATAGTTTTGTCAACTCCTCAACAAGGTTTCACAGAGAGAGCAAACGATGATCTCATGGACATTTCTATTGAACACAATCTAGTCATATCTTCTTTGCCACAAGTTGAATTATTTGATGCACTGGATGAATCTGATCAAATATGTAATCAAGATGATTGTGAGGGAATTTGAGTTGAGAACAAATCATAAATGTATCCAATTTTTATCTTTGTTTTGGCTTTGTGAATTGGTATGCTTCTATATTTTTTTGTATTTTAAATGTATGCTTACTAGTTAATTTATTCGTCTTTGTTATTAAATTAATGTTATGCTTTCAATTTTAATTAATGGTATTTTGAGAATATTCTAAAAATTGACATTATTATGTTTTATGCAAAGCAGCTAATTAGGTAATGCCTTTAATTAGTTAATTTTTTATTCTTTAATTTTTTTTTATTTTTGTACTTTTATTTAAACATTATATTTATTTTTATGATAGGTATGGAAACAGAACAACAAGATAAAGCAACTACAATAAATAGATGTATAGGGATAACAAGAAAGCCGATGATCATCAAGAATATGAGCAAATGAATAAAACTTTCAGTTAAGTATAATGTTGATGGTGTTTATGTCGGACAAGCTGCGGTGCATCTCACAAGTTATTTAGGCATATTGGCACGTACCATAGTCCTAATTAGATATAGCACTTGGCACCATGTACCTAAGTAATTGAAGAATAAATTGTGGAACTCCATTGAGGTAAACTTGTATTTTTTTTCTATTTATAACTTTTTCTAATTTTATTTGCAATTTTTTTAATAACTAATAACTAGGTTCATTACTTCTAGGCTGCATTTACATTGGATTGTATAAGTAGAAGGAACTATATGAAAATAATTGGCAGGTGCTTTAGATCTTTCAAGAACATGTTGACTGCAAAGTATATCATTATATTCAAAGACCAACTAGAGCTTCTTAAAAAACCACCAGTTGAATACAGTTTTATTGAAGATGAAGATTGGATAATTTTTGTCGAAGAAATATTGACTCAAATATTTTAGGTAAATTGCTAATTATTTTCATTGCATATACTCATTTTTTCTTTACTTAATATAAATTAAAATTTGTAGGAGTTTAGAGAAGTTCAAAAGGAAAGAAGGAAACAACATATTTATAATCATCATCTTACTAGGAAGGGATATGCTGGTCTTGAGGAGGAGATGATAAGTTAAAGATGTTACTTTACTTTTTATTTTATGTTGAATTTTCCTAGAGACTCAATATATTACATTGCAATATTATAAAAGTCGGTAGAAACTGGCTTTACTAGAGTCATTGATAGAAGTGTATTATGAAAGAAAGCAATGGAGAAAAAAGATGACACGTATGATGAAGTGGTCATTCCGGTAGTGGAGAAGATTTTAAGTATAAGTTATAGAACAAATATTTCATTTATGTTAATAACTTATTTATATTAATAAATATGCCATTTAATTTTATAATATCATTATGTATCAGGATTAGATGTTGCAATAGTCACAATAAAGTAGTTTGAGTTTCAATGGAAATGACATACTTACAGAAGCATTGGGAACTCCTGATATAATGGTCGAGTACGAGCTAAACGAAATCATTATACTCCACGACAAAATTTTCATTCTATGGAAGATAGTGCTTTGTGGGAATTTATGAAAGAATCGCAAGAGCGACAATCAAAGTTTGAGGCAAAGATTTTATTCCATCTCTCTCAGATAGTACCCACCACACCTCAATCTGATGTTGGTAGCTCTAACATACTCCAAAAACATATTGTCCTTCCTGAAAGTGTTGAGCAACCAAAACATTGAGTAGAAGACCACACTCCACCAATGCTAAAAGCAAACAATGTAAGTTGTATTTTATATTATGTTCTTTAATATAAATGGGTTAACACACACTCATAATTTTCATATCAACTTACCCAGTTGATATGAAAATATAGAAGTAATGTTACAATATAAGTTAGCATAATAAATTATATTAATAAGCTCAATAAGTTATGAATACTCAATTTTGTCTAACTAATTGTTTCCTAAATGGAAATTATCAACTTTAGATGATTGCTTATAACTAAACAATATTGTTTCATTTTACTGGTAAGGAATTGTCAATTGGCCATAGGGACAAAGGAAAATGTAGTTGCAACTAGAACTATGGTACTTGAATGTGATGCTAACATCCTTGTTGCTATGGATATTTCTTATGATCCAAATGCATTACTTTCTGTACCTATTCCAAGCCAAATTACTACTATTAGAGATGCTATTAGGCATCAAATTTTATGGCCTGCCCAATTAGTCATTCTTACTACTCATCGCATCTAGGTATGTGTTTTTTTTAAAATAAAAAATTTCTCGTTAATAATTAAAAAACAATTTTATCTAGGACAATTCTTATATATACTATGATATTTTATGTTTGATAGGACTCAAATAAATTTAAGAAACAAAGTAATCAAGAGAGAACATTGAGTTTTAATGATGAGAACCCTGTAGATATCAAGAACTTTGTTGCATTAGTTGGGCTTTTGTTAAAGGATGAGATGGTACATGCAGTAGAAATCATAGAGGAGGTTTTTGGAGAGTCTTTTAAGAGCTTCACATGAAAGAAGATATGGATATCATAATATCATCAATAGAGGTGTCATCTAATTGCCTTATGTTCTATATATGGTAAGAGAAACATTCAATATGTTTTTCATATATATCAATTATCTTATTTATGCTTTAATTTTTCATAATGAGAATTATATTTAATATTAGTTAAATTTAAATATTATAACTTTTTAATTTTGTTTTAAATTAATCTGGCACTTGCATAAAAAGATGGTTGATGCTAAAGAGGCAAAGTGATTTATTTTTGTAAATCCGACCTTGGTTTCCAAACCTGGATTGGGAGAAGCAAGCAAGAAAAATAGGTCAAGGGTTATAACTAATTGGTTGATGAATGCAAATAATACTGATTTTGTTTTTATTCCATATATAACCTAGGGTAAGTTATTAAACATAAGTAAGATTATAAGTATGCATAATTATCAAATTATAAATATTAAGTTGTTACACTAATGTTAATTTTTGTAGTTGTCATTGAGTATTGGTGGTACTTGATATAAGGACTTTGATCGCCTATTACCTTGATTCCTTGCATCATCAAATGTCAGATGATCTTAAAGACATTGTTAATATGTAATTTTTTCCCTTCTTATTATAGAACGAAGCAAAGTTGGTAACAAAACTTCTTTTTCTTCATGCAGGGCTCTAAAAAATCATCCACTTAAAAAACATAAATCATCAAAAAGAGAGCTTAATTGGGTTGTATTAGGGGTAAATAACTCATTAACTGAGTAATAAAATATTTAGTGTCTTCTGCTTAATTTTAAACTTAGTACAATATGACTTACAAGTAACTCCATATATATATATAATGATTTTATTTTCCATTTAGTGCCCAAGACAACATGGTAGTGTTGAAAGTGGATATTATGTGATGAGATATATGAGAGATATCATTCTCGATCAAGGATGTCTTACAACAAAGGTATGTGTTGATTTGTTGGTTCTCAATATATCAGGTTTTTTTAATTTTCCAATTTTATTGATGAAAATAATACTTTACTTTTCAACAATTTAATGGGATGAAATCATACAACAAAGATGAGTTGGATGAAGTACGATCTAAATGGGTGATGTTGGTGACTCAATTAATACTTTCCTAGGTTTGAAAAGCATTGGGGACACCTTTTTGTATTAAAGCATGAACAAATCTTGGCATTTCCAACTTTAACTTTTGTTGAGGTTCATACTTTATATCTCTTTTGACCCAAACTATAACTGAAGATAAATTGTTAGACATAATCATTTGAAGATATTTTAGTATTTTCCTTACACATTCATTATATTTCTCTAATTTCCAAAGGTTGAATTACGTTAGTATATTGTATGCATGATTCATAGGCGTTTAAAGGTAAACTTTTATTTGGTCAAGTTAGAAGATCTTCCAACTTTGGAATGGTCCATGAACTATTGTGATAATAAATATATTTTTTATAATGAGATCAAGTTTATTACTTCTTACTTTCTATTAAATATTCAAAACTTGAATATGCAATTGAAATTTTATTGTTATCATGTTATCTTTTTTTTATGTTGTCAACCATAGATTTTTTTTGTAGATTGGCAATGGAAAAAATTGTGAGATCTTTCAACTCACTACACACATATATGTTTTTAATGAATTATTATTGTTTTGTATTTTAAAATATTTGATCAACTATTATGCCATAATTGATAAATCTCTTGCTTTATATTTGACCAATTACTATTAACTTTGTTTTTATTGTTGTTAAATTTGTTTAATCGTATATGTCAATTGTTATATAAATTATTTTTATGATATGCTGTTATCATTCCTTTTTTTTCCAATGCTCTATAATATATATTTTTCTGCAAGTATAATTATTTATTGTTCATCTTTTTGTATGTTGGTTACCTTTTTTGGAAATTAACTTTCAACTTTTCCAGGCTAGCATGAAGCAGTTTATTGGAGATAAGGCTCAATTGGGTTGCATATATCAGAAAATTTGAATAGAATTAAAGAAATGAATGTTGAAATTGTGTTATATTTTTTTTTTGAATTGTAAGAAGTCCAAGTTCCCCATTGTACTTGATAACTTTATTCTTGGTATGGATTGTAAAGAATGTTTTTCTTATGTGCATGCAGTATTACAATAACATGTGAAAATATATTTACAATAATTATTAAATTTATATTTAATTAAATCATTATCTTCCTTGACACTTTTACTAAGTGTCATTGTATTCAAATAATTTAAGATTGATACAACAAATTATGACGTTTTTTGAGTGTCAAGGTAGATTAGTATAATAAACAATGACACTTTATTTTAGCGTCAAGGTTTGATTCAACGACACAGCAAAAAAATGATATTATATGCAAAGACTTTTATGTCAGACTAGCAGATGATGCTATCGATACGCGACATGAATTATATATAATGACGCTTTTTAAGCGTCTTTGATTATGTTTTTTGTTGTAGTGAAAGTAGTACAAAAGAACTTCTTGTGGCTGAAATAATTCTAGTCAATGATGAGAAGGAAGTCATGGGGGTTGAAGAAGCTATGAGACATCCGAATGTCATGGTCAAAATAAAAAAAGAAGAAGAATTGTACATTGAAGACCATAAATCTATGTAGAAACTACTATAAAGGTAGTCTTCTATATAGTATTGCTGGTCTACATGAAAAATATAAGGAGGAAAGAAACACTACAACAAAAAACAAATTCAATGACGCTTAAAAAGCGTCATTAATGATATTTCATGTTGCTTAGCAAAAGTGTCATCTACTAGCCTGTCATAATAAATATTTGCCTATAATGTCATTTTTTAAAAGTATCGTTGAAAAAAACTTTGACGCTAAAAAAATTTTCATTGTTTATTATACCAATCTACCTTGACACTCAGAAAAAATGTCATTATTTGTTGTATCAATCTTAAATTATTTGAATACAATGATACTTATTAAAAGTATCAAGGAAGATAATGATTTAATTAAATAACAATTTAATAATTGTTGTAAATAAATCTTCACCTGTTATTGTAAAATCCTGCATGCACATAAGAAAAACTCACGTTCCAATCCATACCAAGATTTTAGTTTTTAATTACAATGGGGAACTTGTACTTCTTACATTTCATAAACAAAAAAAATATTACAATTTCAACATTCATTTCTTTTATTCAATTCAAATTTTCTTATATATGGAACCCAATCATGTCTTATCTCCAAGAAACTACTTCATGCTAGCTTGACTAAATTGAAAGTTAATTTCCTAAAAAGGAAACCTACATACAAAAAGATGAACTATAATCAATTACACTTGCAGAAAAAAAAAATATTATAGAGCATTGGAAAATAAAATGAAGGAATGATAACAACATATCATGAAAATAATTTATATAACAATTGACATATATGATTAAAAAAAATTTAACAACAACAAAAAAAAAGTTAGTAGTAATGGGTGAAATAGAAAGCAAGAGATTTATCAATTATGACATAAAAGTTGATCAATTATGGTAGAATACAAAACAATAATAATCCATTAAAAACATATATGTGTGTAGTGAGTTGAAAGATCAATAGTCACAAACTACTTGTAGAAACACTACAAAAACCAATTAAATTTAATAAAATGAAAAGTTAAATTACAAGCCATCTTCCCAATACTTAAAAAAAACTCGATTAGATGTGATGTAATGTAATTTCAAGTTCTATTGATTACACATATATAGTAATCCATCAACTTATAGTTTTAGATTCATTAATAAAATAAAAGGCTATGTGATAAAAAAAATTGTGCCTTGAAAAAATCATTGTGTTTTATAAGGGTGACAATGTAACTTACAATGTTGTGGTAAAGTATTGAAGCCAAAAGTCAAAATATCCATATTTTCCATAGCCAATCAACAAAAAAAAACTATAGTTGACAAGGAAAACAAAAGATAATATGATAGCAATAAAGTTCCAATTGCATATTCCATTTTAAAATATTTAATAGAAAGAAAGAAGTAATAAACTTGCTATCATTATGAAAAATACATTTATTATCACAATAGTTCATGGATCATTCCAAAGTTGGAAAATCTTCTAACTTCACCAAAAAAAAGTTTCCCTTTAGACACCTATGAATCATGCATACAATATACTAAATTAATTCAACTATTAGAAATTAGAAAAATATCATAAATGTAGAAGGAAAATACTAAAAAGTCTTCAAATGATTATGTCAAACCATTTACCTTCAGTTATAGTTTGGTTCAAAAGAGAGATAAAGTATGAACCTCATCAAAAGTGATAGTTGGATATGCCAAAATTTATTCATGCTTCAATACAAAAAGGTGTCCCCAAAGCTTTTCAAACCGAGGAAAGTATTAATTGAGTCACCAACATTACCCATTCAGATCATACTTCATTCAACTCATCTTTGTTGTATGATTTTTTCCCATGAAACTATTGAAAAGTAAAGTAATAGTTTCATCAATTACATTGGAAAATAAAATAAACATTGATATATTGAGAACCAACAAATCAACACATACCTTTGTTGTAAGACATCTTTGATCGAGAATGATATCTCTCATATATCTCATCACATAATATCCACATTCAATACTACCTAGTTGTATTGGGCACTAAATGGATAAAAAAAATCATCATATATATATGGAGTTACTTGCAAGTCTAATTGTACTAAGTTTAAAATTAAGAAAAGACACTAAATATTTTAATACTCAGTTTATATGAGTTATTTACCCATACTACAACCCAATTAGGCTCTCTTTTTGATGATTTATGTTATTTTAGTGGATGAATTCTTAGAGCCCTGCATGAAAAAAATAATTTTTGTTACCAACTATGCTTCATTCTATAATATTAAGGAGAAAACTTACATATTAACAATGTCTTTAAGATCATTTGAAGGTTGATGATGTAAGGAATCAAGGTAATAGGCGATCAAAGTTTTTATGTCAAGTAGCACCAAAACCCAATGACAAATACAAAATTAAATGAGTGTAACTACATATCAATTATAATATGATAAATATGCATACTTATAAGCTTACTTATGTTTAATAACTTACCCTGGGTTATATGGAATAAACAAAATCAGCATTATTTGCATTCATCAACCAATTAGCTATAACCCTTGACATATTTTTCTTGCTTGCTTCTCCCATTCCAGCTTTGGAAAATAAGGTTGGATTTACAAAAATAAATCACTTTGCCTCTTTAGCATTAACCATCTTTTTATGCAAGTGTCTAATTTAATTTCACACAATATTTAAAAGTTTTAATATTTTAATGTAACTGAAATTAATTACAATTCTCATTATGAAAAATTAATGCATAAATAAGATAGTTAAAATATATGAAAAACATATTAAATGTTTCTTTTACCATATATATAGAACATAAGGCAATTAGATGACACCTCTGTTGATGAAATTATGATATCCATATCTTCTTTCATGAGGAAGGTCTTAAAAAACTCTCCAAAAACATCCTCTATGATTTCTACTGCATGTACCTTCTCATCCTTTAACAACAGCCCAACAAATGTAGCAAATTACTTGATATCTACAGGGTTCTCATCCTTAAACACTACAACAAAACAGTAAATTAATGATGCTTTATATCTTGATGCTTTATATCTTGACGCTTTCAGAAAATGTCATTATACTATTTGTAATTAGACATTTAATGACACTTTTCTAAAAGCATCATTATTTGGAAAATGTATTAAGTTTTTATGACACTTACTAGAAGTGTCATTGTTACTACAACAAAACTTAAAATTAATGATGCTTTATATTTTGACGCTTTTATAAAATGTCATTATTATATTTGTAAGTAGACATTTAATGACACTTACTAGATGTGTCATTGTTAAGACTAATATGTTAGGAAAATTTCTTACTTCCTTAAAAATTTCCAAGGAATAAGGGATTGAAAATTAAAAACCTTGTCACTTTTATTAGTGTCGTGGATGTGAAAAATTTAATTTTGAATTTATTGATTTGTAACTAATTTCTTATTTATTTTTTTAAATAATTAATAATTTTTTTATTTTTACTCTATAATAAAAAAAAATTATCAAATTTTAATTGAAAATTATTTATTAAAAATAAATAGAAACTTATGATAAAATTTAAAAATATCTATATATATTTTTACATTCAAAATTGAGTTTTTTATTTATAAAATAAGTAATAATATTTAATTTTAAAATTAATTTGTTAATATTTAATTTATCCCTAAGAGAAATAAAAATATAATGTAAATATAATGTGATTTAATAAAATTATGTGATTAATTTAATATTATTTTTAACTTAATTTAATATAATGAAGAATCGATCGCTAGAAAGACTTGCGCGTCTTCTTCATCACGTTCGGCCATTTCCAACAGCTCGGCTTCAAGCTCGTGTCTCCGATATCATTGGCCATATTTGCAGCATCCTATAAGTTTCCCCATTAAGTTTCTAATTGTATCTGCTCTTCCATACATTTAATTTTTATCAAAAAACAACGCATTGAATCACTAGAATTGACGAGGTTAACCTATTGGCAATCAGTAGTCGTCAGCATACTTAGGCCATTACATGAACCACTACCACATCTCAACATTGTTTTGGTTATGTTCTTGACAGTACAACTTCAAACAAAACACCATTAACTACCCACTCTTTACCTATTTCCGTTGTTGACTTATACTTAGTCTTTTCCTTATTTTTCTCTTAATTTGTGGTAGTTTATTTTGTAAAGTCAATGAGGGTGTTCTCCCACATAGTGGGGGTGTTTTTCAATTTATCTTTAATGCCTATTTGAAGGCTGATTGGGTCATGAATGTAACGGACAGAAAAGAGCAAGCTCCATATTTTCTGCTCACCAACTGCTCGACAAAATTCTTCTTTCATAATTATCTTGTTTCTCTAAGCATCCAATATCTTGATTCTCTAAGTATTCACGGAACATATTTATATTATATATTGTGATACATTTTTCAGGGATTTTGGATGAAGGGTGAGCGATAGGGTTTTGTATGATATTTTAATTCAAGTTGGGAGAGTTCTGAAGTTGCACTTTGCTCGGGATAAGAAGAGTGACAAATTCAAAGGATATGCTTTTGCAGAATATGAAACTCGTAAGATTGTAGACTATGCTGTCAAGCTTTTCTTTGGTCTAGTGGTTATCTATGATCGTACCCTAAAGTTTACGGTGTGTCCATTATTTTCTACAAGCATTTGACTGTATGTGAATTTATCTCTTCTGTTGGATCCAGTTGTTGTACTTCCTGTAGTTTCTCCTACTGCCCATTGGACATGATTTTGCATGTTATGAATTAAACTAGCAAAACTCTTCTTTGTGTAGATTTCTGGGCAATATAAACTACAGGACGTCTGTAATGTGATTGTTTCTTCCCCAAATTCATTTGGAATGCCAATGCATTCTCCTTTGCTGCTGAGTGGAAGTAAAAACTCACTTCAATCCAAGTGATTTTTTGAGTCATGTAGGGGATCGTCCTATTCTTCTCCTCATTGTTATTCAGGAGGTACTATACTTCTAGAACTTTCATGAGTTGTGATTCCTTTCTGGGTCTATTTTCTTCAGTGTCTTTTGTGCTGTATACCTTTTGATTATATTCAGTGCCAACCTTCCCTAATAGCATGAACCACCCCAATGCATATGGGTCACCTTTCTCTGCCATTTCTTATGATTTGGGTCAGAGACTTTCTGGGTCGCCACTTGGGTCTGGCAGCCAGTTAAGGTCCGGAAGCTATGATAGGAGTAGCAGTATACCATACCCATCCTATTGGTAATCTTTAAAAGTTTTTATTTTTAAGCTTCAAGTGCATCAAGTAGATATTTGTCTCTGTGTATAAGAAGACTGGTATGTAGCCTGTTTGGAGTGTGTTGTGAAACTTTATTTATTTGTGTATTTTGGGTAGACTCTACAATGTTGTTTATAAAGTTTAGTAGTTTCACTTAGTGGATACCTCTTGATTTACTGTTTCTGAAAGATTCATCATTCCAAGTACCCTTTTCCTTAACATTGTCTCATCTTTCCTAGCTTAGCATTTTATTTGACAATACCTTGTTTGTTCATAGAAAATTACTGTCATGATGAAGTAAAAACTGCTAGAATAGTTTTTTTTCACCCTTTACCCAATCTCCCTTACCAACCTCAGGGTAGATGTAATGACCAATTTTTATACATTAGTGATGGTTTAAACATGTCTAAAAAACTACTAGAATAGTTAGTTTCAAGGAAAAATGTATGCTTTGATGATTAAATTGTAGTGTTAGATGTTGATAATGGAGGGATGATGGAGTGGCCTTTGTTTGTTGTGTATCTGTAGCATAGCTTGATCCAACTTACTAGCCGTCTAGATTAAATTTGGTTCGAGTCTTAT
This sequence comes from Sapria himalayana, assembly GCA_029783825.1. Taxonomy (NCBI): domain Eukaryota; kingdom Viridiplantae; phylum Streptophyta; class Magnoliopsida; order Malpighiales; family Rafflesiaceae; genus Sapria; species Sapria himalayana. The sequence continues at coordinate 2,752,013 of JAREIK010002147.1, forward strand.
GCTTGACATGGGTCATGTTGGGTCTTGGGGTGGTGCTTGTGAGACTATGATTTGAGCATACATGATAGCTACAAAAAATGTCATGGGTTGGGTGTGATAAGGGTGGGCATGTGATTTGCTTTCTGACACATGACCCACCTTGAACCATGCTTTCTTTAATGCAACAACTATGCAACCATTCCATTGAATGTTGTAAGTGGGTGGAATCCAACATTGGATTTTGTTTGGTTTGGTAAAAAAATTATACAATTCTCCTAAAATTAGTTGTTAAGGTTAGAACACTAAGCTTAGATAAAATAAAAAGTAAGCTGAAAACTATTTAAGATTTATATAAAAATGTATAATGACTAATTTATAATTTGGATATAAATTAAAATAATAGTTTTTATATATTCATTATAATATTAATTTATTAATATAATTTATAGAATAATATCCTATTTTATTATATCTTTTCTTTAGAGAAAATTAAATATTTTAAAAATAAATATAAATATAACTACATAAATAATAAAAATGTATGATTTTTAAAAATAAAAAAATAGAGATATATTATATATTTAATCTCCTAAAATAGAGATATAAATAAAAAAAAATTTAAAATTTTATATACAAAAATTTTTGAGTTGTGATCTATTTGAGTTGAGTAACTAGTTTGTCGACTAAACTAGTTAACATTTTTAGTCATGCTCAAACTCGAATTGATCTTACACGAGTTGAGTTTTGATCAAATTTTAATTGAGTTGAGTCCAAGTAGCTTGTGAGTTGTCTCGTCTCATTAGCACCTAAAGTTATAACCACAAATTAACTATTTGATTGATAATATTCCAAAATGCGAATCTATTCCATAATGGAACATGATAATATTTTGGGTGGCTAAATATATTTTTCTTGATTACTCTAATATTTATAAATGATTTTTGATTCATTGAATATTCTTGAGTGTTAATTTTTTTCTAAGTATCACAATAAGATGGTGACTATCAAATTGTTATTTATCCCACAATTTTCATAGAGGAGGTTTTTGGACAGTCATTTAAGATATTCCTCATGAAAGAAGATATGAATATCATAATATCATCAACAGAGGTATCATCTAATTGCCTTATGATCTATATATGGTAAGTGAAACATTTAATATGTTTTTCATATATTTTAACTATCTTATTTATGCTTTAATTTTTCATAATGAGAATTGTATTTAATATTAGTTAAATTAAAATATTAAAACTTTTAAATATTGTGTGAAATTAAATTAGGCACTTGCATACAAAGATGGTTGATGCTAAAGAGGCAGAGCGATTTATTTTTGTAAATCCAACCTTGTTTTCCAATGCTGAATTGGGAGAAGCAAGCAAGAAGAATAGGTCAAGTGTTATAGCTAATCGGTTGATGAATGCAAATAATGCAGATTTTATTTTTATTCCATATAACCCAGGGTAAGTTATTTAACATAAGTAAGATTATAAGTATTCATATTTATCAAATTATAAATGTTATGTTGTTACACTAATGTTAATTTTGTAGTTGTCATTGGGTATTGGTGGTACTTGACATAATGACTTTGATCACCTATTACCTTGATTCCTTGCATCATCAACCTTCAGATGATCTTAAAGACATTGTTAATATGTAAGTTTTTCCTTTCTTATTATAGAATGAAGCATTTATTGGTAACAATTTTTTTTTTCTTATTGCAGGGCTCAAAGAAATCTTTACTTTAAAAAACATACCTCATCAAAAATTTTATGCCATAATTGATAAATCTCCTGCTTTATATTTTATCCATTACTACTAACTCTGTTTTTGTTGTTGTTAAATTTGCTTAATCATATATGTCAATTGTTATATAAATTATTTTTATGATATGTTGTTATCATTCCTGTTTTTTTTTCCAATGCTCTGTAATATATATTTTTCTGCAAGTGTAAGTATTTATTGTTCATCTTTTTGTATGCAGGTTACCTTATTTAGAAATTAACTCTCGACTTTGTCAGGCTAGCAGGAACCAGTTTTATGGAGATAAGGCACAATTGGGTTGCATATATCAAAAATTTTGAATTGAATTTAAGAAATGAATGTTGAAATTGTGTTATTTTTTTTTTTTTGATTTGAAAGAAGTCCGAGTTCCCCATTGTACTTGAAAACTGTATTCTTGGTATGGATTGTAAAGAATGTTGTTCTTATGTGCATGTAGTATTACAATAACAAGTGAAAATATATTTACAATAATTATTAAATTTAAATTTATTTAAATCATAATCTTTCTTGACGCTTTTACTAAGTGTCATAGTATTAAAAAAATTTACGATAGCTACAACATATAATGACGTTTTTTTGCAGTGTCGTTGAATCATATCTTGACGCTAAAATAAAGTATCATTGTTAATAAAAATGACACTTTATTTTAGCGTCAAGGTATGATTCAACGACACTGCAAAAAAATGTCATTATATGTATAGACTTTTAATGTCATGCTAGCGGATGACGCTATCGATAAGTGATATTATATATATATATAATGACGCTTTTTAAGCGTCATTGATTATGGTTTTTGTTGTAGTGAAAACTCAATGTTCTCTCTTTATTCCTCTGTTTCTTTAATTTCTTTGAATCCTATCAAACATAACATATCATTGTATATATAAGAATTGTCCTAAAAAATAGTTTTTTTATTAGTAACAAGAAATTTTTTATTTAAAAAAAACACATACATGGATGAGATGAGTAGTAAGAATGACTAATTGGGCAAGCCATAAAATTTGATGCCCAATAGCATCTCCAATAGTGGTAATTTGGCTTGGAATAGGTACAGGAAGTAATGCATTTGGATCATAAAAAACATCCACACCAACAAGGAAGTAGCACCACGTTCAAGTACTATAATTCTAGCTGCAACTACATTTTCTTTTGTCCCTATGGCCAATTGACATTTCCTAACCTAGAAAATGAAACAATATTGTTTAGTTATATGCAATCATCTAAAGTTGATAATTTCTAAGTAGGAAAGAATTAGTTAGATAAAATTGAGTTATCATAACTTAATGAGCTTATTAATATAATTTATTATACAAACATATATTGAAACATTACTTCTATATAGGAATTAATCAACTAGGTAAGGTGATATGAAAATTATGAGTTTGTGTTAACACATTTTTATAATAGAACATAATATTAATTAAAACTTACCTTGTTTGCTTTTAGTGTTGGAGGAGTATGGTCATCTACTTGACGTTTTGATTACTCAACAATTTCAGGAAGGACAATATGTTTTTGGAGCATGTTAGAGTTACTAACATCAGATTAAGGTGTGGTGGGTACCATCTGAGAGAGTTGGAATAAAATTTTTGCCTCAAACTTTGATTGTCACTCTTGCGATTCTTTCATAAATTCCCGCAAAGCACGATCTGCCATAGAATGAAAATATTGTTGTGGTGTATAATGCTTTCCTTTATCTCGTACTCGACCACTATATTCAGGAGTTCTCAATGCTTCAGTAAGTATGTCATTTTCAATAAAACTCAAACTACTTTCTTGTGACTGTTGCATCATCTTATCCTAATACACAATTATGTTATAAAATTTAATGTCATATTGGTTAATATAAATAAGTTATTAACGTAAATAAAATATATGTTACATAACTTATACTTACAATCTTCTCTACTACCGGAATGACCACTTCATCATAAGTACCATCTTTTTTCTCCATTACTTTCTTCCATAATACACTTCTGTCAATGACTTTAGTAAAGCCGGTTGCTACCAACTTTTAAAATATTGAAATGTAATATAATGAGTCTCTTGTCAATTTCAACATAAAAAAAATTATAAATTAACAGCTTTAACTTACCATCTCTTCCTCAAGACTAGCATATCACTTCCTACTAAGATGATGATTATAAATATGTTTTTTCCTTCTTTCTTTTTGAACTTCTCTAAACTCCTACAAATTTTATTTCATATTAAGAAATGAAAATATGAGTATATGACATGAAAATAATTAGAAATTTACTTGAAATCTTTGAGACAATCTTTCTTTGACAAAAATTATTCAATCTTCATCTTCAATAAAACTGTATTCAACTGGTGGTTTTTTAAGAAGCTCTAGTTAGTCTTTGAAAGGAATGATATACTTTGCAATCAACATGTTCTTGAATGATCTAAAGCACTTGCCCATTGATTTCATACAATTCCTTCTACTTTTACAATCCAATGTAAATGCAGTAGAGAAGTAATGAACATAGTTAATAGTTGTTAAAAAAATTTGCAACTAAAATTAGAAAACATTATAGATAGAAAAAAAATATTAGTTTACCTCAATGGAGTCCCACAATTTATTCTTCAATTGCTTAGGTACATGGTGCCAAGTGCTATATCTAATTAGGACCATGGTACGTGCCAATATGCCTAAATAACTTGTGAGATGCACAATAGCTTGTTTGACATAAACACCATCAACATTATACTTTACTGCAAGTTTTATTCCTTTGCTCCTATTCTTGATAATCATAGTCTTTCTTGTTATCCCTCTATATCTCTTTCTTGTATTTGCTTTATCTTGTTGTTATGTATCCATACTTATCATAAAAATATTTATAATGATTAAATAAAACTACTAAAATATCTAACAAAAATTTTAAAGAATAAAAAATTAACTAATTTAAGGCATTACCTAATCAGCTACTTTGCATAAAACATAATATTGTCAATGTTTTGAATAATGTCAACCCGACATTAACTAAAATTGAAAACATAACAATAATCTAATAACAAAGACAAATAAATTAACTAGTAAGCATACATTTACACTAAAAAAAACTATAGTAGCATATCAATTCACAATACCATAACAAAGCTACAATTTGGTTATATATATGATTTGTTCTCAACCCAAATTCCCTCACAATCATCTCGAATACAAATTTGATCAGAGTCATCCATTACATCAAATAATTCAACTTGTGGCAAAGAAGATATGACTGGATTGTGTTCAATAGAAATGTCCATAAGATCATCATCGTTTGCTCTTTCTGTGAAGTCTTGTTGAGGAGTTGACAAAATAATTGACCATCTTGGATTAAGCTCATCTTGTACATAGAAGACTTTCTTAGCTTGGGATGCTAATATGAACGGATCTGACTTATGAGACACTCTGCTAAAGTCAACTAAGGTAAACCCAAGATCATCAACCCTGATTCCATTCTTATTATCAACCCAATCATACTTGAAGACTATAATTCTGAACATAGTATAATCAAGGTCCCAAATCTCAGTAATAACTCCATAGAAACAAAGTTCCCCAAAAATATGATTTTTATCCTTAGCACTAGCAATTTGCATGGTCGTTGCTATAATACTAACTCCACTATTTTGGGCAGCTCGTAAATCATCACGCTTCTTGGTATTATATTGACACCCATTGATGACATAACCATTATACTTCATCACATAATGGCTTGGACCATCAGCTATCCATTTAAGAATTTCAGATACATGTTCATTATTTCTAATTGCAACTTCAACCTATAGAAATAAGTTTCAGTTATCATTTATATGTTAACCATTAATGTAAAAGATATGAAAAATTTAAGAAACCATTGTAGTACCTTTTGTCATAAACAAAAGGTAAAAGCACGAGCATGCTCATCCTGTAACTACTTTTGTCTTTTTGATTGACGTGGATGTTTTACATTCAGCCATTGCATGTGCTCTCTATGAAGTTATGTATAATAATTTAATAATTAAAGTAATATATTATATGTACAACAAATAAAGAAATAAAAAAATTAGTGGTGCTTACTCAATATAAGGTTGGACAATTGAGATATTTTCCAACACATAATGATGTGCTTGTAACCATAAATTAGAATTGACCTTCATAGTATGACCTCCAAATATTGGTGCCCTGACTTTTTGGTCAATGTTTGAACTACTAGGAATTCAAATTGCATCCACATTTGATAAGTACTCGGTACAAAACTTGATTCCTTTTTCTGCAATATAGCATTCATTAATACAACCTTCAGGTTGAGTACGATTTCGTACATAGCCTTTTAACACTTTCATAAACATTTCAAATGGGTCCATCCACCTAAAGTAAACCAGTCCACAAAGTCTCACTTCTCTTACAAGATGCACAGTAAGATGCACAATGATATCAAAGAATGAAGGTGAGAAGTACTTTTCAAACAAGCATAATGTCACCACTATCTCATTTTGTAACTCATCTAATGTAGGAATATCAACAACTTTACTACAAAGAGCATTGAAAAAGAAACTCAATCTACAAATGACATTCCTCACATGCTTGGGCAAGATAGAATGTAACAAAACCGGCAAAAATTATTGCATTAATGCATGATAGTCATGGGATTTTAATCCATAAAGTTTCAAGTCTTCCATTGACATGAGGTTTCGAAGGTTAGAACAATATCCATAAGGAACCTTCAATTGCGAAAGTGTTTGGCAAAATATATTCTTTTCCATTGTAGAAAGTGTATAACATGAAAGAGGGAGATATGTTCTGTTCGATTCAAACCTTGGTGCCAATTCGCTCTTTAAGCCCATTTCTACAAGATCTAAGCGAGAATTAAGCCCATCCTTTGTCCTACTTGAAATATTGAGTAAGGTACCAATAATACTTTAACAAAGATTTTTCTCAATATGCATTACATCCAAATTATGACAAACATGAAGATATTTTCAATACTCAAGATCAACGAATATGGACTTCTTTTTCCAACAATTTGTATTGTTGATTTCAGATTTACCCAGATTAACCTTTTTTTACCCAAGAATTGCAAATTTCATTGATTTTTTTTAATATTTCCCCGCCTGTCAATATTTGTGGAGGTGAGTGAAACTCTTTTTTTCCATCAAATACTTTCTTTTATTTCCTATATAGATGGTTTCTTGGAAGAAATCATCTATGTCCAGTATAGGAGTTCTTTTTTCCATGCTTTAACCTACAAGAATATATTTCTTCTCCACATATTGAACTACCATAATCTCCTTTAACTTTGCAGCCTGACATGTTTCCATATGCAGGAAAATCATTGATTGTCCATAAAAGAACGGCTCTTATTGTAAAGATTTCTTGTTTATGTGCATCGTAAACTTGAACTCCGACCTCTTACAATATTTTCAGATCTTCTATTAGCGGTGCTAAATAGACATCAATGTCATTGCCAGGTTGTCGTGGACCTGAAATTAATAAAGATAACATCATAAATTTTCTTTTCATGCACAACCATGGAGGAAGGTTGTAAATTATCATGAGAATGGGCCAACAACAATGTTTGCTATTAAATGAACTATGAGGATTTATGCCATCTGCAGAAATTACAAGTCTCACGTTTCTAGGTTCTAATGAAAACTCAGGCCATCTGTGATCAACTTGCTTCCATGATGGTGAATCTGATGGATGACACATTTTCCCATCAAAATTTCTTTCTTCGACATGCCATATGAGCTCTTTTGCAATTTTTAATGATTGAAACATTCTTCTAAATCTTAGAATTGGAGGAAAATATCACATTACTTTCGCAGAAACTCCTTTTCTCCTCTTAGTTCTTGTGTTATCTGTCTTCCACCTCGAAGTTCCACTGGTTGGACATAAGGATGCATCTTTCAACTCCTTCTAATAAAGTACACAAATTATTTGGGCATGCATGTATTTTCTCATATTCTATTCCCAAAGAATTTAATGTCTTCTTCGCTTCATACATGGACAAAGGCAATTCATTGTTTAAAGGCAACATATTTCCAAGTATTTGTAAAAGCTCTGAAAAGCTCTTATCAGACCACCCAAAATGTGCTTTCAAGTTATATAAATTTATCAAGGCAGACAATCTTGTAAAGTTTCTGTAACCAGGATATAATCATTTTTCTACATCTTGTAGTAATATTGCAAACAATTCAGGATCATTTTGACAATCATCATGTGCAGTTTGAACCATTTCTATTGTACTACGTTGATCATCAAATTGAAGTCTATCATAATGTTCTGCTCTTATGGTTGGTGAGCCACTTGGAGCTGCCTCTCTATGCCAGTACCATGTATGATAACCTTGATCAATTCCAAAGAAAAATAAATGGTCTCGGATCTTTTGAGGAGTATGGAATATCATATTACCACATTATAAGCATGGAAATTTAATGAATGTTTTATTTGCAGAATTATGTATTGCAAATGTAACAAAATATTCAACTCCATCTTCATATTCATTTGATTTTCTATCCTTTGAGATTCATGAACGATCCATTTTTAAAGAACAAATTATTTTTAATAATTATCAAACTTCAAATGGAAGAACATATCAATATTTCAATGTTATTCGTTTAGCAACCTCTATTTTCTCTGTTAAAAGAAAATTCAATAATCAATTTAATAAAATATTTATAAGCATGACAGATCTAAGATAGAAGGGATGAGCATTACTATTCTAATCATGTTGACTTTGTTTACATAGATCTACCCTTATAGAATAACATACTGAATATTTATAAATTTAAACAATCCAATTATATATAAATAAATAAATAAATATATATATATATATATATATATATGTGTGTGTGTGTGTGTGTATTATTGCCTAGGAGTAGTAAATTCAAAAAGATGTATAATCACATTACAACAAGTGTATATAAATATTAACATATATAATATCAAGTTATGTTATTTTTTTTATGTTAACATTTCTAACATCATTAATTAGGGAGTGGTTCCTATCCCATATAGGAATACATAATTTTATGTGTCAACCACCAATGTACATATATTTATTTTTTTAAATTGATTACATATTGCATTAATTTTAGAAGATTAACTTTTTTCGAATCATTTACAAGATTAACTTACACTTATTCTACCATATGCTTATTTCAAATATATTACTTTTATTAGGAAGGCCTAAGAATCAACGTTCAACTTAAAGCAACATTTAAGCAGTCAAAATACTATGAAAGAAATTGAATGAAATTAATTAATTTTGATTATTTAAAGTGCACATAAGTAATTGTCCCACAAAATAAACAATAAGGCAACTAAAATTTTTATTATTATCTAATGTATCATAATAGCCTAAATGATGATGATGATTATTATTTTTACTATAATTATATCATTATTTTAATTTTATCTTTCACAAAAAAATGATTTTATATAAATATAAATAAATAAATAAATAAATATATATATATATATATATATATTCCAACCAAGGATAACTTTTTACTTATATATATTCCAAATAAGGATAACTTTTTACTTTAAATATAATGACGTGTTTGAAATAAACTGGAGAAGGATAATAAGTGGTCATCTGGGATGCCTATTAATTTTGATGTCTTTATCTTTATATTTAAACAACAAATATAAGAATAATAATAATAATAATCCATAAATCAATAAATAGTTATTAATTTATTTCAAATTGCATATTTTCTTGAAGGAAATCAAACATGAGAAATTATTTCGCACAGTTAGTACGATTCTTAGAAATTTAAATATTTAAACAAAAAAATATCATTTAAATTTTCTATATATAAAAGTCAAATATGAGAAAATTCAATTCCTTAATATAAAAATATTTTATTCTCCTCCTAATCCGATCCTAGAACCTTTCATTATGCATTCTAGTGCATTATAGGTTTTTATTCCTTTTTTATTATTTTTTTAACGAAAAATTGTTTAAATCATATTTGAGGTAAAAGCTAATTCTTTAATTTATAAGAAAAAGGACATGACATTGGGGAAAAGAAAAAATAATATGATTTTTTTATCAAAAATGTCTAAGAAAAAGAGAAAATAATAAGTGTTATGAGAAAAGGAAAATTTTTATTGGCCATGTATTTTCCTTTTAACTATATTATTTAATTTAATTCTAGCTACTTAAAAATTTTATATAATATTTACTGGACCCCCAAATCTTATTTTCCTTATCTGTGTAGCTTATTTTAACAAATACTTAGCTTAATTTCTCATTTTCCATAATCAATATTCCCATGTACAAAAGGTATATATCATATATATTCTCTTTTTGATAGAAATATCTTTATTTGTGTAGCTTATTTTTATAAATACTTTGTTTAATTTTTCATTTCCTATAATTAATATTCCCAGGTATATAAGGTACATCTTCTTGTTTTGATAATAATATCCCTCTTTTCTTTTTTTTCTTTTTGTGAGGAAGATAATAATATTCTATTCAAACTTTTCAATGAATAGAAAATATTTAAAAAATAAAGTAAAATTATTTAATTAGGTGAGTATTAAATTTACCTATCATCTATTTCACTACAAGATAATAATATATTTTGATTTTGCTGTAATATCAAACATAAAATAAACAAATACATGAGCTAGAATAATTTATAGATATGACATTACATGTCTCTAGGTCCTTAGGCTAATTGATTTTGAAATGGCATGACTATAGAGCACACATTTTTAGGAATTATAGCCTCCTTTTTTCCATACATTCACAGTCTGAAAAATAGAGGAGGAGAGAAAATCCTTGGCCCTACACTTTGCCTTATTTGACCTCCTTTCCCAAGAATTATTTTATTTTATTTTGTTGACATGTGAAAAGATTGACATGACTCAATGAGTAAAAAATTTGGAATCACATTTTTTCTAAATGTTAGTATAGGAAGTAGAAAATTGTTCCAGAACTTATCTCCCACATTGCCTTCTCCCTTCAAACCAAACTAGCGAACTTAGCTCTGAAACTAGAAATAACACTCTCTAACCGTCATAACCTTTCAAATACTAACTCACCCCGTTAACTCCTAAAAAATGTAATCTTACAGTAGTAAACTCTTCAACCTTTTTAGAGTAGAGCCCACCCTAGAACACTATAATCATTATTATTTGATAAACTTAAACTGCTTAACAAAAAAAAAAGGAAAGATTTTCCAATTTTCTAATACATAAATTATTGTGAAGTAACCCATTTTTGATACATATATTAAAAGGAGACAAGGAAAAAGACATTAAAAATTAGACTCAAGCCCCAAAACACTATCAAAGAAGTCTCAAAGTCCTCCATTAACAAAATAAATGTCTGATTCGTAAATATAGTTCATTTTCTTACCAGATTTGCAGGAGGTCCTCATGGGTGAGAACATTAAAAGTTGGATTCATCATGTACAAGCCACCGAAAGAAGACTCTGGATTAATAATATCACAAAATCGTTGATTCAATAGGAGCTTTCAACTGATTCAGTCGGAAGAATGAAAAGAAGAGTAGTAGTCTACCATTTAGATTTGTGTTGTTTGTGACTTTGTGCTTTGTCGGGTTGCAAGAGTTTTAGAGCATCTCCAACAATGCTCTCTAATTTAGCAACTTAAAAAATATTAAAATAATATATTATCTATTTTAGCTATATAATTTTTAAAGTTAACTCCAACAATGCTATCTATTTTAGCTATCCACCTCAACAAACTATAACTAACTTTTAAAAAATAAATTTTTAACTAATATATAAAATACCATTTCATCACAACACACACAATGCTGATATATACTTAAATTTAACTAGATAATTATTTTAAAAACAAAAAATAAAATAAATGCTTTTGAACTGAATCAAAAACAAAAATTTATATTTAAGAAAAAAGAGATGAAATTAAAAAACAAACAAAATTTATATTTTAGCTATCCAGATTTTGCTATATTTATATTTAAAAAATTTATATTTAAAAAATGAGATGAATTTAAAAATTTATATTTTAGCTATCCAGCCACAAAATCTGGATAGCTAAAATCCAGTTTTCACTGGATTTTAACTAGATAAAATAGATAACATGAATCACGAAATCATGTTTCAGGAAAACATGATTCACTAAATCTCATTTATATCTAAAAATGAGATGAAATTTAACTAGATAAACATGATTCACGAAATCATGTTTTCGTTGAACAAAACCATGATTTCGTGAATCGAAATCCAGATTTCGTGCATCGAAATCCAGTTTTCGCTGCCCGAAACATTTTTTGTTCAATTCACGAAATCATGTATTAACGAATACATGATTTTTATTTTTTTCAATTTATTAACGAAATCTTGATTTCGTTGCTCGTAATATTTTTTTTAATCAACGAATCAATATACTGGGACATGGTGTTGAAGATGAAATTGAAAATACTTCTCAAAACATAATCTCGATTGATGCGTTAAAAATATTAAGATTACCTGAATTTTGGATACTTTTCAAAACTATAATCTCGAGTGATGCGTCTGGCGAGGAATGAAGACTCGCAATTTCTAGCGAGTCTTCATTTTATTAAATGAAGATAAATTAAATATTATATTCATCACATCATTTTATATATTAAATGACCTTAAATTTTCATTTTATTCTTATTTCTCTTTGGGATAAATTAAATATTAACAGATTAATTTTAAAAATTAAATATTAGTACTTATTTTATAAATAAAAATTTAAAATTTAAAAATAAAAATATTTAAATTTTTTTTAATTTGTTCATAAGTTTCTTTTTATTTTTAATAAATAATTTTCAACTAAAAATTGATAATTTTTTTTATTAATCTAGAGTAAAATTTAAAATATTATTACTTATTTTACAAATAAAAAATACAAAACTAATTAGTTCCTAATCAATAAATTCAAAATTAATATTTTTATATCCATGACACTTATAAAATTGACAAGGTTTTTAATTTTCAGCCCCTTATTCCTTGGCATTTTTTAAGGAGTCAAGAAATTTCCTAACCTATTAGTCTTAACAATGACACTTCTAGTAAGTGCCATAAAAACAAGAAACATGTTCCAAATAATGATACTTTTAGAAAAATGTCATGACATGTCTAATTACAAATAGAATAATGACATTTTCTGAAAACATCAATGAACAAAACGTCATAAATTTGAAGTTTTATTGTAGTGAAATAAAATACTAATATAGAAATTAGCATGGACAACAAGAATTATCTACGAAGTGAAAGCCTTGGAGAATGTCTAGTTATGATCATTAAACATAGTGCTGATTGGGAGGCAAGCCATAAAATTTTCTTTTTGTTGTGTTAAAATAATTTTTTTATTATTGTTTATTATATACACACCACATGGATTGTAGTCATCTTGTGTTGTGAATTTCGGACTAAATCATACTAAGATGTAATTCTGACTAAATTAGACTCAAAGTCTTGGCTATCAGCTTGTGAAGTGAATTTCAAAAAGGCTCAAAGCTATAATCATCAACAAGCATCACAAATTTCAAAAAAAATATCCAAAGCCACAACATTGCATGGCTATTTAAATAGAGCCACATATGGGACAGAACCCTAAATCCCTTAATATCTTTCCCTTTCGATTCCAAATTCAACACCACAAATGCCATGCTCTAATACCCCAAAATGTATTTAATGCAACCATGGAGAAAGGCTCAAGATCAAAGCAAAGTGGAAAAGGTATCACTATAGAGATGTGATGCAAGGCGAAAGGAAAATGTCCATGGTGAATGGTCTAGCACCACTAAAGTTTTGTAGAGAGCCATGGTGGGATGGTGCCCGTGATGACTTTTTTTTAGGAACTACAAAAAAAATGGATGGATTCAATGCTATTCAAAAAAACTTCATAATAGAATAAGGTTTTACTGAGTTTATTCCTCATTTCTAGTAGAATATCAAGAAAAAGAATTGAATTTTTTTTGCTCGACAAGTACAGATGAGGAGATTTGTTGGGTATGCAAGAGTTGAGTAGATTGAGTTTTAATTTTCTTTGTGTTCATTTTGGTTGTTTAACTTTAAATATCAATTCATAATTGTTATTTAAAACATGTATGCTTTATTTTAAAATTATAGTTGTTTTTTATTTTTTGTTTTTTCGTAGGTATGAAGTACGATGGATCAAGAATGTGAGATAATTTCTAATGTTCTAACTAAAAAAAAAGTAAAAATTAAATACATAATTGGTTGTTTTGAATTGTGAATTGTGCCTTTAAATTCCAAATTTAATTTATTGGTTTTTACTTAAATAAAATTTATAGATTACAATTTATTTAATTAAGACTTTGATACTTTTCAAAATAAAAATTTAAATCTCAGTTGGGTTTTAAATTAAATATTTATGTTGTGCCAAATAAAATATATTTTTAGTGATTTTGAATTGACCATTGACCAACTAGTCCTTCCCAACAAATAAAAGGTATGTATAGTTAATCAAAGAGAGGTCTATTGCTTTTTGAAATAGAGTATATATTGTATCGGCCAACTTGTAACATGATTTAAAAGGAGATATTCGAATAGAAAGAATAGCAAACCTACAATACTCACACTATGTTTACAAAATAAATATTAACATAAAATTAAAAGCTATGAAATTATTGATATTTAATTAAAATTTTCTTTATATAATTTATTCATACACTTAACAATACTCTTAATGTATGACATGAATTTATTGATATTTAATTAAATTTTAAATTGATACTATTTAGAAGTTGAGAAGATACATTTTTAGAAAAGTTGTTCTTGGGATTCATTACTGCTACATAAAGAGTAATTCACCTATAAATCTATATAAAATAAATGGTCTTTAGTCTAGAGTTTATTGAAGTTAGCCAACTAAAAAACTATGAAATATTTAATAACAATTTATGGATTCCAAAAAATATTGTAATAAGCACAACTAATAAATTACAAGCACAACTAATAAATTTTTGTCAAACAAAAATTTTGACAATGAAGAATAGATTTGTTATACTTGTCCAAAAGTAGAATAATCTCATCTATGGTTTTTAGTAGTATCTTTTAAATTGGTGATTCAAAACCATTCATATTCATGTCCCAAATAATAAGTTTTTTTTATTTTTAGTTTTTTCTCCCAAATAATAAGCTTTAAAAGAAAGAAACGGTGGACCCATTTTTTTCACAACAATTATATTTCATGACTATTCTTCACGATGCTTTCGAAATGAGGGCCTCATTTCAAACTCGAATCAATATTAGTCTCAATCCTTCCTCATTGTCTAGAAGAAAAACATAGCATCTCACTAGTTTGGGGTAAAATATGCTGAAGTAAAAGGGACACACAAGACTCTTCGACACATCACCCTAAATGCTATTTAAAATAGAGGAAAAAATAACAAATAACAAGACAATAGGTTTCAATTCCTTGAATCACCAATCTAAGAAGTTTCAATTAAGCTAGACATGTCAAAATTCTTTACTGTCCATAGGTGAATAGTTGAGTTGACTTTAAGTGGGCGTGTGGAATTTAGTAGTAAAAATTTGCTAGAGGAAAGGCGACCACCAAAAAATATAAAAGGAAGAGAGAAAAAATCAAATTTACACCCAACATAAACTTATTATTTCTTATAAAATAATATTAACTAATTTACATTTTAAAGATGCATAAACGTTTTTATAAAATAACATTCTAACATCTAGGGTGAAAAGAAAAATTATTTAATACCTTTTGATTAAGAAGTCTAAAAAAATATTCCATGCAAACACCGAGTAAGAGAGTTGAGACAAAATCTCTTGATTATTACCCAAAAAATATATTTATCTACTATGATTTTCTTATGATTTTTTTACTTCTGAGTTTCACTTATTTATAACTAATCTTATTTCATGTTATGATTGTAATATTTGTTATTTTTATAAGGTTTTTGGTATATTATACATATTAAAACCTTCATTTTGGAGCAAGAGAAGTTTAGCATATACAATTGAACCAAATGAAGCAAGAATAAGTCAATTTTGAGTAGTAGAAAAGGTTGTTTGCCCCCAAAGAAATTTAGCAGGGTCAATCATCATAGAAGATAGGTTGCTAACTTTTTATAACCCAACGGACTTTGAAATCATGCAAAGGTAATCTATATTTTATAATTTCATGCTTTCGCACAGTATAATATTTTGTTATATTTTTTCTTATTTGTTTCAAGCTTTTGAGATTTGAACACATATCTTGGTTTTTGTAACAAATTGAGGGGTGTATCATTCAATTGGTAATTTTTCACTTTTTGAATTTTTATATGATGCATTGTTTCTTCTCTCTCTCTCTCTCTCTCCATCATCCTCATCCTACCATTTACTCTAGCAAAAAATATACTCAGAGTTATAAATTGAGAGAATGAGTAGCCAACATTTTTTTATCATAGAAGAAGGAAGATGTCAGAACTAAAATCTATAGTTTTTAGGTAATGAATTTCTGAATTACAAGGTAAATGGTTTAAACTAAATAAATTCTCCCAACTTCTGAATTTACTATTTTTGAATCACTCTGATCGACTACTAATTGGTAAGATAATAGAATTTAATAGATATTAATCATTTGGTTTACTATGTTCCAAAATTTATTAACAACAATCTATCATAGAGGATTCAAAATGAGTTTGGCAGAAATACAATGTTACATCTTTAGAATCATCTCAATCATATAGATCCACATCCAATGTGCAATTTGTGGTGATTCTAAGCACAAATTACCTATAAAACGTTTACCTAGTGAATTCCAACTAAGATTTTCTTTGTCATGCCTCTATTCATCTATTTTCCAACTAAGAAATTATGCTAATCCAAATATCATTTGTTGTTTTAGTCAATCACATCTTGAAAATCTATCTCATAAATGATTCAAGACCATAATGCTTTGGTAATCATTATTGCCCTAATATGGTGTCTAGGCTTTAAATATTTTGATTTCATCTTCATGTTCAATCATATCCTTGCCTAACTCTTTCATCTTAGAAAAACATGCATGGATCTACTAATAGAGAGTGATTTATATGTTATTGATATATGTTTAATAAGTGAAATACTGAATATTATATCATATTTTGATAGTTTTTGATAATATATAAGTGCGGAAAAGAGCAATAATTAGCATGATTTCCAAAAATTAGAGTTTTGATGGATTGTGATGAAAAATAGTAAAATCATTATATTTTTTAAAGTAATTGATGACTTGATGATAGTTATAACTATTAAGTAGTCTTGCCATCTATTCTTGGTCGAAACCCTACATAATTTTTCATGATAATCTATGTATATCATGACTTTACCACATCTTTAGCATAACCCTTTCACTCTGCAACATATTTTTTAGTTGTAATATTATCTTAGAGTCATATCCACACAAATCTCATGATATTTAAATAGTTGTAACAATAACTAAGTACCTCACTTGTGTTAAAAGTCATGGTCATTTTCTAGCACCATGGCTTTATTATTACCCAAGCTTAATAATCCTAAGTCTAAAGATATTAATATTTTTCAATGTCATGATTGTTGGGCTACAGAGAGTTATAGAAAAAAAATACTTGAGTCATTATGATTTTAAGAGTCGAGACCTTTTTCCCTCAAGATAAGTCAAATTAATGGCCATGCCCCAACACCATGATTTTGATAATCAGATTGATTTCATGAGCCATAGCCAGTAACCAGTACCACAACTCTAAGTCATAATAGATAAATGTAGAAACCATAGCCAATTCTTGTCCTATAACATTTGTAGTTTAGAGATGAAATTCACAAGCCATAACTACTTTCTAGCACCATGACTTTGTGATATAAAAATCTAAGGAAAAAGTAAAAGCCACCATGTATCACCATGATTTTTGAGATAAAAAAAGTTTAGATATCATTCTAAAGTCATGACCACTTCTCTGCATTACAACTTTAGACCAAAGGCCAAGGTAATGGCATCATCCAAATCTATGACTTTCTACTTGGAAGATGCCCAAAATGTATGAAGTATAAAAGACAAGAAAAACTTGAGGAGAGACATATATAGATAGGAGTAAGCATGTTTGGACCAAGAGAGAGCTAATTTTCCTCATTCTCCACCTTGAACTAAGTGCAGAAATAACCCTAAGATGATTTTCACACTCACTATGAGATCTATTAGCAAATAAAGATGAAAGATCAAGACTTAACCCTAGAGTTAGGGGGCATAACTTTCAAACCCTCCTCTCTAGGGTAGATTTGAAAATTCAATAAAAATATCATGAGATTAGAGTTTTGAATCCTAGATTCTTATGAGATCTATCATTATAAACAAAAGATTCTTGATATTTTTTCTCTTATACCTTATATGAATCTCTCACCAATGTTAGGCTGAATTGAGATCTAATATTTATTTATTTTGATTTATATGATATATGAATACTTTGATTGTTAATTATAATATTTGATTTATATTGCTAAATGAATATTGATGAAATCAATAATTAAATATAACTTAAATTAGAATTTTATTATTGGTAACTTTGTGTATATTGTCTTGGTAGATGGTGACATATAAATTAAGAGGTTCACTAATGAATAATAGTAAATGGTAGGAAGGAAGTAACAATCCTTCTAATTGATTTATGCAAAATAAACCTATATATAAAAACTCAAAATTGAGATATGTTAATCATTGCAAGTATAATGGTCATGAAGTTCGAACCATGAATGCTATTATACGCTAATCCATTATACATATATTAAAAGAACTGACCCTCAGTTGATGTGGGTATTTTATAGAGTGTTAACTTAATAGTTTTACCTTTTTTGTGAGAGACATATTATCACTATGAAAAATATTGAGAGATAATCTATATGACATGCATGAGTGAGAGTAGCTCATGAGGTGGTGATAGCCCTTTGTGTTGCATGCACTCATATAGTTCCTATCAGTGAGATTTATAAAAAAATATATGTTAATTATATGAGTATGATACTTATGAAGATGAAAATATAAATATTTTTAAAATAAGATCAGTTCAAAGTCTTTAAGATACATGTAGCTAGTGAATAAGAATATACATAGATAGTAATCATCAATGATAATTATCAAGTTGTTTATAAGTTATAGACTTGTGAATGACCCTCAAGCAAAGATGATTTGTTATCTTAGTGATAAAATACCAAATGATAGTGTTTAATATGTAAAATATGAAATAATACTTACCATTTGGGTAGATTTTGATGATGTATTTTTCTGAAAAGCGGCATTATTTAGAATGATTTCACAAAAAAATATAGTTTTGATAGATTTTGATGAATAATTATGAAATTTAGTATTTTTAGTGTGAAATGTGCTACTTGGTGGAGTAGTGACTAGAGGGGAAGTGAATAATCATGCAAATCATAATATTTGATGTGTTATGACTTGATTATACTTTTGAGCACTTATAGATTAGTTTTGACAACCAATCTTAACTAAAATTCAATACTAATAGTCATGCTAATCTTCATACACAATGATTATACCATTTATTGAAATAATTATATTTCTATCCAACATATTATTTTGGTTGTGAAGCTCTCACGGAGCCATATCTAGACTAGCTCGAAACAAATTCATGACTATGTCATCAATTTTATATAATAGTAATCAAGTACAACCAATGCTAAAAGCTACGTCAAGCCTCCAATACTATAAATTTTTCTATACATAAGCCATGGATACTTAGTCAATGCCATGGAGCTGATATAGCAATAAAATAGTTTAGAGAGACAAACTCAAGCCATAGTCATCACAAGTACCATGACACTTGGCTTAGATAGAAAAGCGGTGACCATCCTTTAGCATTGTGATTTTATGTAATAACGGCTAAATGCATAAGTTATGGTCACACCAAGTACCGTGACTTTGTGTTATAAAGGCTAAATACATTGTCATAACTTTTTCTAATGTAGTGACAATCAAATAGAGAAAAGAGACCAAAGTCATACCTCATGCACAACAACTCAACTCTGTGTTACATAAACAAAAAGCTAAAGCTATGATTTCATACAATACCATGACTTCCCATTAAAAACCCACACTAGACACATGAGCATAAAAAGGGAACTTGAAGAAATTCCAAAAGAGACTTGAAAGGCACCTAGAAAAATGAAAATCTAGAGCTCACAATTCTATTTCGAGGTAATTATGAGCAATAATGCTGATATAAGGCACAAGAATAAATCATAGGAGGCATGCACACATTCTGACCCCCTCCTAGGAGCAAATCAATGTGCAATTGATATAGTTTTAAAAATTAGGGTTTGGAAACATAGTTTTTTTATGGGCTACAATTGGGAACTTGAATTCATATGAAATACATTTCTACTTATCGTGTATATTATTTTCCTTAATTATATGTTAAATGGAGAATATATATATTGTGTAATGTTATTTAGTGTGATTGTTGCTTTATTTATAAATTGATATTCTAGTTTGTTATGATTTTGTTTGATTATGTATTAATCAATAGTTAAATAGAATTAATATTAGAGTTTTGGTTATTAGTGAGTTCATGCATGATTGGAGTGGTGGATGGTAACATGGGAGCTATAAAACATACTCATGCATGATGGTAGGAAAAAAGTGATAGCTCATCTAACCGCAACATATGAGACAAACTCATTCACTAAAACCTAAAATTGAGATAAGTTTAATCATTGCGAGTATATCATTTATGAAGCCAAAAATATGAATAAATTTATAAACCAATCCATTGTGCATGTATTAGAAGAACTAATCCTCAATTAATATTGGGTATTAAATAGAATAATTTTATAAGGGTTTCATATTTAGCATGTGAGTTACCTATCATAGTGGAAGATGATGGCAGGTAAGTCATGCTACATCCATGAATGAAGGTGACTCATATGGTAGTGATATTCTTGTGAGTTACTTTTGGAAAATATTTGTCATTAATAAAACACAAAGGAAAGTATATGATAATCATGTGAGCATGGTGCTAACAAAATTGAAAGTACAAATTTTTTATTACCACATCAATTCTCATCAAAAAGATACAAGAGGTTGAAGAATAAGAATGTATATTCGAAGTAACCATTAAGGATAGTTAATGAGTTAACTAAAATAGTTGTGAATGATATTTAAGTAGAGATGATTTAATATCTCAGTAGTAAAATATTGAGAGTATTTCTATGAGGGGACTATGAGCTCTATAATTGATAACCACTTTTATGTTGATAGAATAAGAGGCCACTATATAAATAGTCTAACCTTTATTCTATGACTAGGCACAATCATAAATGGAACATTAATGAATGCATCACACATAATAAGATGAACAAATTCTATAATCTAGGATTTATACCATGAATCCTATCAATCTTATGTACTAGCATAACTATTGAGTACTATTGGCCAACCATATAATGTATGCAATATCTGTGCAATTGATATTTGGACTAAATATTTACTTTATTACTTGTACAATTTGTATACTTGTTGAATGATATTGGATGTGAGACTCTCACCCAACTAGCTTTTGAGATACACCTAACCTAAAAATTAGGTATTATAACAAAGTCATAATAGATAGCTATAAGATGACTATCATTAGGATGGGCTCAATAGTGATAATCACCTTGTATGCTATTAGGGAAAATAAACATTCTAATAGTAACCTAATATTCATTCTATATTCAATCTCAATATGAATCAAATTATTTAAAATGCATAATATGAATAAAAATGGACAAACCTTAGGATCTATGATTCTTACTCAAATTCTGAATTATCTTTTCTACTAGGATATTGTTCTCTCACTATTTTTTTTTGATAAATAAGGAAACACTATCAAAAATATTTACAATCTATGGTATGCGCAACAATTCGTGCTCTCTAGAAAATACAATGTACATCTCTGTTTTGATCTTTCTAACTATAAATTATGCATTTGCGGCTTTTCTTTCGTGCAACCGTCTATTTCTTTCCTTCCTAATGTAGTATACCAATACTGCAAAGGCTACTTTCCGGATGTTGTTTACGTCTGAATCAGCTTTATATAGTATCTTTAGGACCTCGAACCTTTTTGGAATCGAGGTTATATCTCCCTTCAACTTGGCCCAAGCTTGCATTTCATCCAAAATGAACCTGAAAAACCAATAATCAAAAAAAATATGTTTAAAAGATTCCGCGTGACAATAGAATTCACAATTGGAGCTACTAGTTGTGAATAATATATCCTTGGTCCAGAATTTGCCCTGTTTAGCTATCCATAAGTTAACTGCATGCTTCGGAACATGGTTTTTCATCCATATTAATTTAGCCCATGATCTACCTTTTTTAACATCTGATCCAGGAAGAAAATGATAGGCGTTGTAAACACTTCTGCCCCCTTTGCCCCAAGCTTTTAAAAGAGATTTTGCAACTTCCTTTGAGCCCACCTTGTACACGAGGGCGTCCCTGACCGAAATTAGGCCTTTCCAAAATAGGAGAGTCCTCTTTTGAGCATTGGAATTTCCAAATACTTTGAGAATTAAGATAGACATGATGAATCCATTTGATCCAAAGCGAGTCTTCTCTTTTGTTGATTCTCCACAATGTTTTGATGAAAAAAGCTTTATTCCAAGTGGACATATTGAGTATTCCCAAGCCTCCAAGATGAATGGGCAATCATACTTTATTCCAAGCAACTTTGGGTCTATACCTACCATGGGGTTGGGCACCCCAAAGGAATCTTCTACAAGCTCCTTCAATGGACTTAATAACATAAGAAGGGAGTAGGAAGATTGAAAACCAATAGCCCTCAATCCCTTCCACAACCGAACGTAGGAGCTCAAGTCTGCCAGCCAAAGAGAGCAGCTTCCCAGCCCATTGATGAATGGCTGATTTGATCTTAGCCAGTAATATGATAAATTGAGAAGAAATTAGTCGATAAGATGAAAGAGGGACGCCAAGGAAAACGAAAGGAAGCGTTCCCTCCGAATGACCAGATGCTTCGACTATTTCTCGCTTGGTTTCAATATTGTCTCCTCCAAAGAAAATATTCGATTTGGAGGAGTTCACATTCAGCCCGGAAACCTCAGAGAACTCTTGTAATGTTCTCAAAATAATAGATGAAGATGGGATGTCACCCCTAGAGAAGATGATTAAATCATCAGCGTACATCAAATGTGTCAACATAAGAGCGGTGAACCCGGGGTGAAATGAAAATTCATCCAAGAGAGAATAAGAAGCAAGTTGTCTAGATAGATATTCCATGCATATGGAAAAGAGATAGGGAGAAATGGGATCTCATTTTCTATGCCCGCGTTGGCCTTTGAAAAACTCATGAAGTTGACAGTTTATCGCCACTAAGAATGAGGTAGTGCTAATGCATTCATAAATGATCTCGATGAAATGCTTAGGGAAATTAAGGCTAACTAGAACTTAAATGAGGAAGCTCCATTCAACAGTGTCGAAAGCCTTTTGGATATCAATTTTGAAAAAGCATCGAAGATAAATTCTTTTTCGAGCATACCTTCTAATCAACCCTTGGGCAAGGAGAAAATTGTCGGAGATAAGATGCCCCTTGATAAATGCCCCTTTGCGCAGGGTTGATAATAAGACTCATTATCGATTTTAGGCGCGAGACGATAAGCTTCGAAATGATTTTGTAAACAACATTACAACACGAAATTGGCCGATAATCTTTGACGGATGAGGCGTGCGATGATTTCAGGATTAGAGCGATGTGGGTGTGATTAATTTCCCTTAACATCTTTCTGGAATAAAAAAAACTCTTGACCGCATTAATAATGTCGCCTCCTATGTGCTGCCAGAAGCTTTAAAAAATTCTGCTATATAGCTAGAGGTGTCAACCGGCCCGGCACGAGGCACGACACGGTTCGGCCGTGCCTGTGCCATGCCCAGGTAAGGCACGAGCCTTGCAGTGCCGTGCTTGACCCGACATGGTTCGGTGCCCGTGGCACGACACACCAGCACGGGTTCATCCCGTGTCCCCCTTGCTTCGCCCCTCCCGCAAAAAAGACAGCGGGTCGGGTCTGATTGGACCCGACCCGCGGTCCCCCGAGCCGACCCAATTCCTCCCCCCACCCCAACGGGCAAAAAAAAAATTTAAAACAATTTTAAATTTCAGCCGTTGGATCTCACCTCCAACGACATGGGGGCATAATCTAACGGCCCTCATGATTCTGCCCCGTAAAAAATTATAAAAATTCAAAAAAAATATATTCTTTAATCTATAAATTCCACCTCCCCTCTCTATAACATTTATGTTTTTTATAAACATCTTTTCTCTCAAATCTCTCATTTTCTCTCTCAAAAATCTTGCTCCTCTCTCTCGGGACTCTGGATTTCGGCATTCGGCTTGAATTTTCAGGAATCTCAACTTGAGTTTTCAATTTCGAGCTTGACTGTGGTGCACCATCCACGGGACTGACCTCACTGCTTTTACCGGGTAAAAATGACAAATACTAATGAAACATATTTAAATTTAGAAAATGAAAATATTACACAGAGGTCTAAGGCTGTTGAAACTTTGGTTTCTTCAGTCGTCTCAACCCAAACTTCTAAAAAATAAAAAACTAGGAGGACTTATATAGTTTGGACTCATTTTAATATAATAAAACAAAAAAAATGTTAGGGGTGAGGAAGAAGAAATAGCACAGTGCAAATATTGTATGAGACTTTTAACATGTAAGAGTTCGTTTGGGATTGGGCACCTTAAGAGGCATGCCAAATTATGCACCAAAAAACATGGTCCATTAGATCCTAGGCAAATCCAACTTGGCCTTATATTTTTTGAGAATGGATCGAGTTCAGTCTCAAAGTTTACTCCCTTCATATACTCTAGCGAGTTGGGTAGGGATGACATGGCCAGACTTATCACATTGATGAGTCTTCCGATCAGATTTTTGGAAGATCCAAGGGTGGTGCGCATCATGCAGACATATTTTCAGCCTGCTTATCATAGGATTCCTATGTCCACATCTAGGAATGACATAGTAAAAATATATAAGTTAGAAAAACAAAAATAATTAATGAATTTATGGCATATAGTGGAGTGGTGTCCGTGACGTCTGATATCTGGACAAGTCACGATGAATCATCTTATGCATGTCTCACCAGCCACTATGTAGATTCTAACTAGACTATGAATAAAAAAATTTTAGGATTTTCTGAGATTCTTCATCCTCATGATGGCCCGACCATTTTTGAGTGTATGATGAAAATCTTTAGGGAATATAAAATTCAAAATAAAATTTTTAGTGTCATATTCGATAACACATCTAATAATGGAGTAGCGATTAACATGTTTGTTAAGAATATTAGAGACGTACCATTAAGAGAGATTTTTCATGTCAGATGCATGTGTCACGTGATTAACCTGATTGTTCAAACGGGTATGAAGGTGTGTTCCCCTGTGTTAGATAATATACGTAATGCACTAAAATATATTCACACTCCTCGCAGACAACAAGAGTTTGGTAGTCTCGGTTTGTCTGCGAATCTTAAGAAGAAGAAATTCCAATCGGACGTGAGACATCGTTGGAATCACACGTACATGATGTTGAAATCATGTGTTGGATACGAACACGTGATATCTGACTACGTCAATAGTAAGAATGAAGAACTTATTATTGATGACACTGACTAGGCTTCAGGAATTTCATTTATGAAATTCATGAAGATTTTTTATGACACGACGAACATGTGTTCGTCGGTTTATACGCCCATGACTTGCACTGCACTCCGGTGCATATGCAACATTAGTAGCATGTTTAGGAAGTATTGAGCTGACCCGATACTTAGACATATGGTTGCAGAGATGGAAACCAAGTACTTAAAGTACTGGTCCACCGTTCCATCTCTTTATTGCCTCGCTGCATGCATGGACCCTAGGGTTATGGTGGAAGGGGTAGAAAATACCCTGACTTACATTTCCTCGTGCATGAACCTAGAAGAGCCACCTGAAGGGTTCATTCACGAGAAGTTGACTGACCTGTTCACATACTACGATACTAGGTATGGTGGTGGTAATAGTGAGACTGTGATTACGGACATTGATACTTTGTTCGGAGAAGAAGAATTTTCCATTCAGCTAGCGAGGGGGAAACGTAGGGGTGGACCATCACATAGGAGCGAGCTTTATCGGTACTTAGATACTGATTACTGCTCAATCCTATCACATTCTGATACTAATAATCTTGATATATTACAGTGGTGGAAATCTTATGAGTCCACATTTCCCGTGCCATCTAGGATGGCACGGGATCTACTGACTCCTCCGGTGTCAAGCGTAGCATTGGAGTCTACTTTTTCTACTGCAGTGAACGTGATTTCGGATAGGAGATCGAGATTACGTCCAGATATTGTTGAGGCCTTGGCTTGTTTGAAGGATTGGTAGGATTCGAGATTTAGCATCCATGATCGTGCTGGAGCTGGGACAGGGACTGCAGCCGCATCCACTGTAATAGCGGAGGAGTTGATTGATGATGATGATAATCCATATGATACTGATCTTGATGTTGCGGCTGATGATTCTCATGATATGTCGATTGACGATTGATGATGATCTACTATTTTTTGATTTCGATGTTTTGTTTTTTTATTGATTGTATGCTTTATTTATACGTTACGTTGAAACTTTAATTTGTTTGGTCCGGATCTTCGTTATCTAATGGCTGATTGATCATTTTTCATTTAGTTTGCTTATGTTTTTTAATTACTTTTAAATTTTTATTTAACATAATTTATTAATTTATATATTTTTTTGTTTTAATTTTTCATTTAAAAATTTATAACTCTATTATATAATTCTAATAAATTTTAAACTAATTTTATATTACATTATAAAAAAAAATTTAACTTGTAATTTTAATAAATTTTAACAATTTTCATATTATAAATATATACTATTATACATTATCTATAATTTTATATATAATTTTATAATTTATATATTTAAAATAAAAATTAAAACAAAATAATTAATAAATTTTTTTTTTGCCTGGCCCATACTGCATGGTTTGGCCCGTACGACCATGCCAGGCTTGAGCGGGCCGTGTCGTGCCATGCAGGGCCCAACTTTTTTTAACCCTACCGGGCCAAGAATGACACTGTACAGTAACCGTGCCGAGCCTGGCCTGATACAAAAGCACGCCCATCCTCAAAAAAAATCAGACGGGTCGGGCCGGCCCGTTTGACACCACTATATATAGCCATCTGACCCAAGCGATTTAGAATTCCCCATAAAGAACATGGTATTCCTTATTTTCTCAGTGGAGAAGGATAGAGTAAGCAAACCGTGATCTTCATCTTTAAGTCTCGGCTCGTTTGCCATAATGGCCTCATTAATACTATTTCTGGATTTCGACATACCTAGTAAGCCCTTAAAAAAGGAGACAAATGTATCCGCAATATCATTCTTAGAAGTCGAATAACTCCCATCATCATTAACAACTTTTACAATTTTAATTTTCTGGAGCATAAAACTTGTTAAAGCATGGAAAAATCTGGTGCACTTGTCACTATCCTTGAGATACTTTATTTTGGCCTTCTGTCTAAGGAAGGAGAGTTCGCACTCCTTCAATTTCCCTGGACTAATTTTGAGCTGGATTTCCTTTGCTTTTAAATCAGGCCGAGGGAGCAAAAGTAGTTCATTCTGGACAACATTTAGAACCTCCCTAGCATGAGTAACTTTAGTGCTAATATGCTCAAAGTGTCTATCATTTAATTTTTTAAGAGGTTCTTTCAAAAGTTTCAATTTTGAAGATAATTGAAACATAGCTGACCCGTCCACTTTGCATCCCCATATGCTGAGTAACATCGGTGTAAAATCTTTGTGAGATAGCCACATATTGCAAAATTTGAAAGGGATGAGCCTCCCTTTATCTGCATACTCAGTGGACATAAGAATCAGACAATGGTCCGAGTAGACTCCGGGGGCTAGAAATTTAACATTACTATCAAGTTGTAGACTGGTCCATTCACTGTTCGCCATTGCTTTATCAAGCTTACTTGAGACCATTCCATTCGTCCAGGTAAAGTAATTCTTCGAAGAGGGGAGGTCTTCCATGCCTAGACGAGAGAGGCAATTAAGGGCATCTTGGCATTCATAGTTGGAGACTATTCTACCTCCAACTCTGTCTAATCCAGATAAGGGGGAATTCAAATCCCCTATAAGTGCCCAGGGGGATGAATTTGTGCCTTCCTCGATTAAATAATTTCAAAGGCACCTCCTAGTAACTACGGAATGAAGCCCATAAATGATAGAGAATCTAAAGGCCAAGCCTTTCTCTCTGTCTTTCACATGCAGGGAGATGAGTTGTGTAGTGCGTGTGAGCAGATTCACATCCGTGGTCTGAGGATCCCAGAAAATCAATATTCTTCCGTACTTATAGCAATCAAAATTGTTCAACACATTAAACCTTTTGAATTTTTTTTGCATAAGCCAGGCTAGTTTGTCATAACTAATTCTGGCTTCTGCAATGGCAAAAATATCGATGGCATAAGCTTGAGCCAGTCTAAGCATTTCTTTATGCTTGAGGGGACAGCTAAATCCTCTCAGATTCCAATATGCTATTCTCATAGAAAGTATGATTTATATGATTATTCCATTGGATTTCCTTCTCTAGATGAGTTACATTGCACACAAAGCCCAAGAAACCCCGGGTGCCCACAAGAGCTGGAAAGGAGAGTTCTTTACAGCAAATGCACTCCCCGTACAACACTTCTGTAGAAACATTGATAGCCCTTATTCACACCCTTATAGCAGAAACCATCATAGAACTCCCCTCGTGCCAGCGTGATAGACCCCGCCCACCTTCATGCAGCATAAGATACACACTGTAATCTTTTATGGTGTTATGTGTGTTACCCTGCCGGTGCCCCATTGTGCTGAAAAATTCTCTCATCACTTCATTTACAACCTTACATCTTGCATCGGTGAAGACCTCTAAAGAAATAGAGGTGTTACAATTAATCACCTTTATCCTACCCTTACATGAATTTGCTACCCTTACAATCAATATTATCCACATCTCACCATGCCAGCATGGAAGTGAATCCAAATGATGCCCACAATATAATATCAGAATTGTTAAAGTCGAGCCGAAAGCAGGATGGATAACCATTGCAGATTGAGACCACATGTTAAGTCCATTTATATCCAGATTAATCCAACCGTATGCACCCCGCATAAAGTCATGGCAAGTGATCCTAGCATGCCCCTAAGACCATAGAAAGAGACATCCTTGCACAGAGTGGCCGGTTAGGCTGCCTGCAACTGCAATTCTGGTCTTCCCAGAGCTTATTGGAGAGCCAGGGTCCTTACATATACTTTTTTAAAATCCAGGTAGGGAAAGTCTATCATGGTTTTATTTTTGCATGCAATACTCTGACTCACACCATGCCACACCTAAAGGTGCCCACACTGCTCCCCAAATACCCTTTATTAACAGTACCAAGGAGGGGCTATATACCCTCATTCTCCAGCCTCCAAAGCTCCATGTAAAATCCCACCAAAACCCAAAATAAAGAAAAATGAAAACAACATAAAATGCCCCGTTCTTCAAAGGGATGGGGCATCCATTGTTTCCTTTATGATGGACCATATGGGACAGCTCCCTTGGCCAAATGTTGCTTAAGTCTGGACATGTTCTTGAAATTCAAGGAATGCCATTCTCTAATGTTCAGGTCTCTCTTTTTTCTCTGAGCTTTGACCATTGTAAATTTTTCTGCCTCCTCCATCGCACGACCAGCATCATGCTTCATCCCCTATTGCCGACCTACAACTCCAGCATTAGAATTTTTTGCACTTCTTAGCCTTGCTGGTGAGATAGTGGCTGGGGAGATCTCTCCAGCTTCTTTTTGCAACCGAGGGCCTTTCATGTCATCCTCAGCTGGCCTGCTTAATCCTGCAGAAGGGGTTGTAGCAGGGGAGGCCTCGCGGGTCTTTTCCTCCTGGATCTTTATTCTCAGAAAGGCATTTAAAGTATGACCAACCACAAAGCAGTGACTACAGTAATGAGGGAGATTTTCGTAGATAACCGGCTGGCAGATTTGGATCCATCAAGGAATTCCGGCCCAACCTCCGTGATTAATTTACTCCCAAGGTCAATTTCAACTAAAACCCTTGCGAATGCAATCTTAGAAATATTTGCAGTTAGCTTATCCATATGTAGGGGTCGTCCAATACAACTAGGGGTGTAACCGAGCCGAGTCGAGCCGAGGATTAGGCAGGCTCGGCCAGACTCAGTTTTAAAGGAGTAGGCTTGAGCTTGTTCACGAGCCTGTTTACGAGCTGACGAGCCGAGTTTGAGGGTGCTCGGGCTCGGCTCGTTTAACTTATCAGCATGTTCACGAGCTTGTTCATGAGCCTGGTTAACGAGCTTGCTCACAAGCCTATTCACGAGCTTGCTCACAAGCCTATTCACGAGCATGTTCACGAGCCTATTTATGAGCTGATGAGCTAAGCTTAAGGGTACTCGGGCTCAGCTCTTTTAACTTACGAGCCTCAAAATGATATTCGGGAATTAAAGAAAATGTTCATCTAAAATAGCCAACATACAACTAAATTAAAAAGATAAGATAATAAAAGTTTAATTAACTTGATTTAAGTTCAAGAGTTAAAATATTCATCATGTTCATTTGTAGGAAAAATTGTTTGTGCATC
Organism: Sapria himalayana; assembly: GCA_029783825.1. Classification (NCBI taxonomy): domain Eukaryota; kingdom Viridiplantae; phylum Streptophyta; class Magnoliopsida; order Malpighiales; family Rafflesiaceae; genus Sapria; species Sapria himalayana. The sequence goes on from JAREIK010002147.1 coordinate 2,782,405, forward strand.
AAGCCTTCTCCATGTTCACGACCCTATTCAAGAGCTTGGTTCACGAGCTTATTTACAAGCTTGGTTAATGAGCATGCTCACGAGTCTATTCACGAGCCTGTTTACAAGCTGACGAGCCAAGTTTAAGGGTGCTCGGGCTCGACTCATTTAACTTACGAGCCTCAAAATGATGTTCGGGCTCGGCTCGTTTAACTTAATAAATGAGTTCGAGCGAGGTTCTAACGAGCTGAACGCCGAGCAACTCGGCTCGGTTACAGCCCTAAATATAACTAGCGGCTTTGCTTAGGCCTACGGGGTTCCATAAATGTAAAGGAAAATTTGGCAGCTTTACCCAGATAGGAATTTTTTCCATTTCCTTTAAACCGTAGTGGAAGTTGACGGGAAACGGCTTTACATACAGCGGATGACCATAGATCAAAAAGGGGCCAAAATCCAAAATGCGGTCTCTATCCTCCGAGTTTCCAAATCTTAAAACCAGCCATCCACTAGGATGCTGGATGACTTGAGGGGAGAGTTTTCATTACTCCTCCACAAACTTTCTCAACATTAACTATCCAGGGCTCCTAGTGACGCAGTATCCAATTAAGCAATTATTCCATTGCTCGTGCACTAAATTATTTTCAACAAAAACAGTATTGACTGGTTGAGTAGGGGGTATATATGCCAGTTTTGAAGTGTTGGCTAGGACCCTATTCCCAGCAAAAAGGCTGCTCCATGGAGCCTTATTTTTACCATATATTTTAGGAGGTTTACCAACCTTATTCTGGAAACTAGCAGGATTAGACTTGCTATCTGCAGCCTCATATATATGGCTAGCATTTTGGTCTGTCTGCGCCACCATATTAGTTTCAACGATCGAAGTAGAGTGCTTTCCAGCTGGTATTCTACCATCAACCCGAGCACCTTCAATAGGTGAAATGACACCCAAGGTGTCTTTAATGTCACTATTAATCAATGAGTTAAGCAATTCAACAGAACAAACATTATCATTAACCATGGATGAATCATGAGCATTAGTCTCTAGGCATCCTTCACTAGTGGATGAACCACTGCTAGAACTACTAGAGTTCACTATATCTTTCCCCCGCAAGCCCAAAGCATAGCATTCGTCACTAATAGCTTTCAGAAGGGATAACTTGAGTTGAGGGGAAGATTCGCTATAGTTATTACTCGGTAACACAGATTCGAGACTCGGTGCATCATTGTCTATCACATTCATGGATTGTTCTTCGCCATCCGTAAGCTTGTCCGAATTGAGAAGAAGAGAATCATTAATGATATTATCGGTAGAAATCTTACCATAAATAATCTTTCGGTGATCGCCATCCTCGACAAAGAACTCCGTTGCACTTGAATCATCCTTGGAGTAGAGGACCAGACGTCTTCGAAACCTCCTCGGAAGAATTTTAGCTCGTGTTATTGAGCTGGTATCGGGGGGAGATGTAGTGGGGGTTTGGTTTAGGTTGACCTCAGTATCAAAATTAATGTGCTTGTCAGGCGGTCCCAAAATAGCCATTTAACAAGAGCCAGAAGCGGCTAGTTCCTAAGTATAGGAACTAGTCTCCATTACATCCCGCAAGCTTGAGATGCTGAAAAATCTAGGAAGAAGGTAAGGATTTGGGGAGTTTTTGGGAGAGGAGAGAGGAGTTTCGGGGAGAAGGAATAAGATGGGTTCTAGAGTGAGAGAGAGTTGTTGTCTCACTATTAGTTGACTGAATTATCAATACATTCAAAGTGGAATCAATATCTAGATAAAAGTCATTTTTACTAATTGTATGACCTATATACTTGTTAATCTTTATTGATGAGGAATCATCGCCAATGAATTTTTGAGATACTAACTAACTAATAAAATTGAGTAGCATAATAAAGTTGCAATAAGTTTTTGGTGGCATTATCAGAGATTATTTAGTTTGACTAATCAATATAAAATAATGTAAATATCCATAAAATTACTTTAGTTAGTTTTATTTTAAGCAGTTTTGATAATGATATTTGGATTATTAGTTAGTCAATCTTTTTTCTTTTCTTTTTTTATAATCATCACTTTATTGACTAAACTCAAAAAAATAGATATAACCCAAATTATCAGTATAATGAAGCTAATTATTCACCGATCACTGACTTCTATCTCATACTTCATGGTAACTTGAATTAGTTCTATTATCAGCCATCAGTGAGTTATGGAGATCTAAGTTGGGGGAGACTTGGAGAGATTTAACATGATAGTCATTATTTAATCAATAGTCCAACATTTATGAATTACTTATATAATTACTAAATCTAATAAAAAGATAAAATACTAGGATAGAATAGTGATTAAGATAACTTGATATGAGAGACCAATATAATGATTTGAAAATGTAGAAGGAAAGTCCTACATTAAAAGTTTTGTAGGATTATATAGTGGTATTTGAAGATGAAAATCGACAATAAGAAATGAACATGGTGATGAGAAAAATGTTGCATCATATCTTCCACTGGCTGATATGATGGTAGTTAAGGGAGAGAATTGACCAAAAGAAATAGAAATAGATGAGGAAAGTATTGCATCGAAAGTTTTAGTAACTAATTTTGAGGTTGTTGAAAAAAATAATTGACAAACATATGTGGAAATGGATAAAAAAGGTGACATAGAAGAGGAAATGTGGAGCTGTGAAAGTGATGAACTAGAATATGATGAAGATAACTATTATGAGGTCACTATATTTTTTAAAGTCTTAATTAAAGAAGATTCTAATAAAGACAACTTCAAGGAGGCTAAGAAAAGAGACCAAATTCTTGAACACTCGGTACAATTATATGGAGAAAATGATGTGGAGAGTTTGGAGACAAAATGTGTGGTAAAAATAGTGGTAGAATTTTAAATGGTAGATGAGAAAACAAATGAGAAAGACATGGCTGAGGTAGAAAATCAAGAGGACCTGAAGGAAGACCAAGTTAAATTGGTGGCAGAAATGAAGGGCACAACCAGACCTAGCACTATGACCTTAGAGTTACAAAAAGGAAAATCCCAAAAAAAGCTCAATGATAAAGCAAAATCCATGCTTAACACCATGAATTTGAAGTTACTTAAAAAATGGCTAGACTAGAACCAAAGAAGAAACTACAACATTCCTCAAAGTCATGACATCCAAAAAGGAAAGGCACAAATAAGGAAGTCTAAATGAAATGAAGCTAAAAGAAGATATAATAAGAAAGGAAGTAGGGATGTATATTAAAAACCTATCATAGAAGATAGAGATCACAGATAGAGATGAGAAATTATTCATGAACTAGCTATGGATATTAAATATAATATTATTTAGGAGGCAACTCAAGAATTTGTTTGCATGGTGTAATGTAATTAATATAAGGTACCTATCACATGAATCATTGCACACACTTAATTCATCCATAGATATATTGTCACAAAACTCAAACCACACCACAACTCTTATTATGTCCACAATGAGAATTTGCTTTACTATCTTGAGATACTATGACACTCAAACCTTGTCATAGAAACTCTATGGTGTTTGTGATAATGTGGATATATTTTTTTTATTGAAAAGAAAATCATTTTTTGGCAAAGAGCAATAATTTTGTGTGTGAGTTTGTTTGGTATGTGAAATATTGGATATTCTATCAAATTTTGATAATTTTTAATAATGTGTATGTGTTGAAAAGAGTAATAATTAGAATGATTTCATGAAATTAAAGTTTTGATAGATTATGATAAATATTAGTAAAATTATTTTATTTTTGATGGTAATTGGTAACTTAGTAATAATTGGACCTATCTAGTAGTTTTGATATCTATTATTGACTAAAACTTTGTAATTATTCATAATAATGTTTGTATGCCACCACTCTACTACTTCATTTAATATAATTTTTTCACTATGTAATATATTATTTTTAGCTGCAATATTATCTTGGAGTATCAATCATACTTATTTCATAATATTTAAATGATTGTAATATTAATTTCATGTCATAGTAATCAAGCATCGTACTAGTTCTAACAATTGTAGCTTTATTATTACCCAAACTTAATATTCTTAAGTCATAAGTATTTATTATTCCCAATGATGTGATTTTTGAAATACATAAAGTTATAGAGGGCAATACTTGAGTCATTAACATTTTAAGAATCATGATTTTTTGCCCTCAAGAGAAGGCAAAGTCATGGACTCACCCTAGTGCCATGACTTTGATAGGTAGGCTAATTTCAAGAGTTATGGCCATCAACTAGTACTACGACTTTGAGTCACAAAGATTACCGGCAAAAGCCATGACTATTTCCTAGAGTTCCATGACATTTGTAGTTCAGGGACAAAATGCACAAGCTAGGCCTACTTTCTAATAATATGTCTCCATAATACATAAGATTAAGGCAAAAGCCTTGACCATCATTTAGAGCCACGAATTTTGGGGTACAAAAAGTTTAGGAAGCATTTTAAAGTCATGGACACTCATCCACATCGTGACTTTGAGCTCCAAAGACCAAAAGAAAAAATTATGACATCATCCAAAGCCATGACTTTTTACTTGGAAGATGCCCAGAATTTATGAAGTAAAAGACAAGCTAAAAGTGATGAAATATATATATATATATATATATATGTGTGTGTGTGTGTGTGTGTGTGTGTGCGCGTGTGTAGAAAGAACATGACCAAGATCAGGAAAGAGTCAATTTCCCCCATATTTACATTGAACTGAGTGGAGTAACAACCTTAATGATGATTTTTGTACTTTCTAGAGGATCCATGAGGCACAAGCAAGCAAGGGACACAAAATCATAGGTAAACCAGAGAGTTGGTAAACATGACTTTCAAAATCTATGAAATTGGGCCATTTTCATTCAGAGTGAAAAAAAAATATTTGAATTCTAATTTTTAGTTGAATTTAAGACATTTAAATATGTAGACATTAATAAAAAAAAACAAGGAAATGAGAATAAAAAAAATGAATGTGTAATTAAGAAATATGCAATTTTAGATCATATGAATTTGCAAACATAAAATGTAATGATAAAAAAAAAGTTTTTTTGAAGAAGATAAATTATTTTGTAAAATTCAAATAGTCCAAGTTGTTTGTCATTTTGAAAATTGAAAATATATGGAACAAATTTTGCCCCCCTGCCTATAGTTTCTCATACATGAACATTTACTTAGGATATTTACTTGCTTAGTTCGACAAGTATGAGCAAAGAATATATATAAAAAAGGATTTAAGTTCTTAGTTAATTGAAGAATCGAGAGTTTTCCAATTACAAATATATGACATGGATCATATACCAAAAATTTTGAGTGACAACCAAAGATAAGAAGTAAAATTTGGTGTATATGTGAAATAAATGTTCATTATTATGATAATTATATTGATGACAAGAGAATCTGGAACACCAATATGCCTAATCATGATGCCTAATCTGATTCAAAATTTAGAAATGTTGGATACCCTTGAATTTCCAAAGGTTTTCTAGATATATAATGAATTATAGATACATAGTGTATTTGGTGGTGGTGCATTGTTCTATGTATATCTTAATCTCTAAATGGAGTAAAGGAAGTACAGGGGTAAAAACTAAATTAATAAGCAAATTCATAATAAATTTCATAAAAATTGCTATTTAATTTGTGATATAAGAATTATTATCATAGGTAGTAGTTGATGTATTAGGTAAAAACTAGCTCGTTCTAATAACAAGTTATGTAAGACTAATATCAAATGTAAAAGTAAAAATAAATTTTCAGAGGTCTAAACAAAATAAAAAATAAAAAACAGATTCAATGAATAATTGAGAAGTTGTAGTTTGATATCAAACAACTATCAACATCATAATATAAATATGTTTAGATATTATCGATAAGAGGATGCTGATTCTAAGTGGTCAAGCTATCAAAAGAGAAGATTTTAGTATAAGTTAAGAGGCTGTGATTTAGATTTCTCCCTTCAATTATTTTTATGTTCGCAAGAAAAATGTTTACATAGACCCTAAGAAGATGTCGATACAAAGTGGTCAAGCGATTAGAAGGGAAGGTTTTAATATAAGCTAAGAGGTTGTGATTTTGATTCCTCCCTTCAATTACTTTTATGTTACTAAGCAAAATATTTACATAGACCCAAAAAGAATCCTATAAATAAGTACTCAAAAGTCCCCCAAACTCTTTCTCTTTTATTTTTCACCCCAAAATGTAGAAGTGAATAAAGAATCAAATTACAAGTTAAAACATATCCTTATTTCCCTTTCAATTTTTATAAAAATCTAAGTTAAGAAAAAAATTATGAATAGTCAACTAGCTAGTTCATCCTCTTCATCCTCAAAAAAAAAAAAAAAACAAATTAAAAAAAAATATGTATAGAAACTTCAACTCTAAGAATGCCATATGATAAAAAAAATTGTACATGGAAATGAGAAAAGTGAAATATATCAATATATGCAATAATTTACAAGTGTAAACCTTGTAAGACACTGCACTAAGACTTAGAACATGTATAGAGAAGAAAGAAAATAATATATCCAATCAATATAAAAGAAATGGATTTGCAATATGAATTACAAATATAAGAAGCAATGAAATTCTTAATTAAAATTTGATATGAAAAAAATGTGATTTTGAAAATGGATTAATGAATAATGTTATCCAAGGGGCTAATTTATAGAAGGTTTGGAGTGTTGTACACCTATTGACATTGGCCTTGGGGATGAAAGGAAAGTGGGTAAAATGACATATAGGAATCTCATGAGATTAATGAACCACAAGCCCAAGGCCAACTATTATTTTATCCTCTGCCATTATATATGAAATGAATGTGGTGATACAAATAGAAATTAGCATACCGATAATCTAATCAAGATTAGCTAGTCACTCATTGATAGTTTAATATTATATCTATAGGGCAAGACCCACAAAATTTCATTCATGCACAATAAAAGGAAATCTTTTATTATAATAAATACACATGGTGGCATCCTCTTCATCTTGGAGCACTAGCCCATAGGAGTGTCTTCGAAAACATGATATGTCTCAATTAAAAAGTTACTAACTAACTAGGAAGGCTCCTATATAGTAGCCAAATTTGGAACACATGGATCATACACTCTCAACGAGTTAGATTTCACATATTCCCCCAACTATGAAACATATTCAATGTAAAAAAATATTTTCAATAATAGCAACCTAGTCTCCTTAAATAGTTGGATAAGTTAAATTATCCTTGTCATAAAAATTATGCTTATAATAACAACTAGGATACTAGATATTTAATCTTTTCATACTAGAATAATAATCTCAAATGCTAGAAAATAGAAAATAATAACATTGGACACTAATAATCAATCTTTTTGTCTTGAAAAACAACCTTAAATAAAAAATACTATACAATAATAAATTTATATTGTAGACATATAATTTTCTATATCTTGAATAATATCCTATTCCTAGGATAATAGATAGCTTGAAATAATAAGCTTTGATACCATATATCCAATTGCTTAAGTATGGAATAACTACGTAAATAGAATATGTCAACAAAAATTATTCGATCAACTGGTCATGAATCATACCAACAAGGTACTTGATAAAATATCAATCACTATCCAATTGGCTATGCTTAGAGCCTAGACACAATTGATCATGTATATCAATATAACATAATTAATATATCCAATTCATGTGATCTATGACCGACTAGATAATGTAAAATTTATAACTATTCAATAAAGAAACAAATATACATGGGTCATCCTACTACCATTGACTAGATAAAAGCCACAACATGAAAAAAAATTCAAGTTTGAGAAACTAGTATCTAGCCCCTAGACACAACAAAACACAAACAAAATCCTAATAGCATGCATAGTAGAATGTATAAAGGTTTTATAACTTATCAAACAAAATACATGTTCATAAAAAATGAAGCTCAAAGCCCATCAAACACAAAGAACCTTGTGGTTGGAAGAATTTTAGAAGCATTCACAAATTATTTAACTCCGAAAATTTAGTTTCACAAAAATACCATATTCTAAGATACAATTTCATCCCCACTAAGTGGGGGGCACCATTGGCCTTCAATGGTTGTCATGCCATCTAAATTAGTCACATTAACTCATGAATCAGTTGCTCCCTGCACATGTATTTTCATATTACTAGTAAGGAGGCACAATGAGTTATGAAAAAATTCAAATGGGTAGTAGTACCACAAACCTAGGCATCTCATCTAAGAGATTTCATTATGAAAAATAGTCAACTCTAAGTGAGTTGTATAAAGCTCCAATTCTAGATGCATTTTTTGCATTGAAAACTATTTTAATCTCCCTCAACAACCTTGTGAGCCATCTCAACATTTTTCTTAGTATATTTTGCATTGAAATCTATTTTATCAACCATCTGGCCTTCATTTGAGGTGGCATCTTGATCCTTTTCCATATTATGTGGCAGCCATCATTATGCACTCTTTGGCCTTGGTTAAGCATCATCGATCTTCCTCTAGATGCCTCTATAGAGCTAGCTTTTGGAACTCATCAACAACATATTCTAGCTGCTAAAAAAGAGTATCAAATAATCAAAATATTGCATATTCATCTTATTACATATTCATCTTATTATTCTCATCTCTATTATCCTGGTTCTTTTAAAATATTGCTTCTTGGTCACCTAACATTCACTTCTATATAGTATAATTAGTCTTATAATTATACTATAAAAGTTTCTCTTTAATCTATTTGGTACTCATATTTCACAAAGAACCAATGATGCAACTCTCTATTTGGTTTATTCAACCTTAATTGTATATGATACATCCTCATCAATATTTTGATCTTTACTTACTATATAACATATGTACTTGAAATTACTAACATTTAACACTTCTCGCTTTCCCATTTTGATTAGTATATCATTAATAGTCTTTAATAGGATTTAACTTATATTTCAAGTATTATATCTTGCTACAACTACCTTAGACTTTAGTGTAACTCTCCAAATTTCTAGTTTCTTACCTAACTCTTTCAATTCATCCATAATTAGTACAATAATATAATGATTGAGTGATCATCCTTGTTGTAGTCCCACAATTATAAGAAACTCTTGAATGACACTTTGAACCTATCTAATTCTATACACCACTTTTATATACATATTATTGATTAGTTCAATCTACACACTTGATACTTATTTCATTTGTAATGCTTACCAAATTAAGTCGCTTGGGACTCTATTATAAGCTTTATGCTAAATTTATAAATATCATTCATACTCTTATTTTCTCTATATTCCACTTTTTAGTATGTTTCAATCTTTTTTTCCTAATATTTCATAGTGTGATTCACGAGGATTAATACTTCAATAATTTTTATAATCTTGAATATCTCTTGTTAATATAAATAAGAATCATAGTTATTTTGTATATATTCATGCAATATGGAAATATCTTTTTGGTCCTGATGATATTATTAAATATCCTAGTTAACCATATCATACCTTTCTCCTCCATGACCCTCAAAACATTAATACTTAATAGGGATACCATTAGGCACTATGACTTTTCTAGTATTAATTTTTTTGAGAGCTTCTCTAATCTTTAAAAGTTTTATCTTAGCTATATATCTAAATTTATTTAGTTCTCTACCACCCTAAATATTCAAACATGAATCCTAAAACTTATTTAAAAGATCATGAAAATATATATTCTATTTCTCTTTAACTTCTACATCATTTATTATGATATGATTTTTTTTTATTTTTATGCACTTTCATTGACTAACATCTCTACTCTTCTTCTCACTCATCCTAACTAGGTTATACATATTAATTTTTCCATATTGACTTTTTAGTTTATAATATAATTCATCACATAACATAAACTTAATTTTACTCATCACTCTTTTAACTTTCTTTTGCCTCCTCAACCAACTTTATAATGTCTTCATTTTTATTCTTCTATATTTCTTTAAAACAAATTCATTTCTTCTTAATAATTTATTGAATCTAAGATTTCTAAAATAATATTTCTTTTTAATAGATAACCTTTCTATACTTGCTTAAAATAAGATGCGAAGAGAGAGAGAGAGAGAGAGAGAGAGTAATAACTAAGAAATACCCACTAAAAAAATGAAAACCCTTATAAAACTTTGAACACTTGGTAGATCAAGGTAATATTGTATCCCAAATGACATATTAGTTGTCCTTGGAGCTTCATTCCAACAAACAATGTTGTAAATGATTCTATTCATCTATATCTAGAAGTTAGGCTAATATGCAAATCATATAAAAGAAGCAATGCACTACATTTCATAAAGATGTAAACAATATTGTAACATCTTAAAGATAGATAACAAAGAATTGCATTGATAAAAAAAATAACTTTATATGGGACAAAATAAATTACAAGGACACTAGAACTCTCATTCATGAACTAAATATTATAATCTTTGCATTTTTTAGTATAATTAGCAGATTCATCATAAAGTATCATCTCTATCTTTGATATAAAGTAAATGAGAAAAATATAATATTTCTCATTATTCATTTCATTTACCTAACATCTAAAAGGAATGCCTAACCTAGAAAACCCCCCCCTATGCTCTAGTAGGCTGTTGAAGGTTTCTGCTTGCCCTTGTGGCATGGAAAATTTTTAAACTTTCTAGAAGGAGATGTTTACTAAAAAAAAATTTCAAAGGAATGAACTAGTTTAGGAGTTCCTAGAATATTGAGTGAGAAAATTCCAAAGGTATATATACCAAGCATCCCAAAACCTTGTCTCTAGATGCACATGAAGAAAAACTTATAGTTTTTTATATAGTACTATAAAAAAAGGAGCAAAATACATTTTTTTCTTCCATCTAAACTAGTCAAAGGGTACTCTAGTTGGCAAAAAAATATATAGAAGCATAATAAAGATCCAATAAATTAGGCTCCAATATTGAAGCCTCACATTACTAAAAATCCCACATATAAGGTCCCATGTATAAGGATCAAACAAAAATAGGGGCATAGTGAAAAATCCCCAACCGGGGATCCTACCCAAGTAACCTAAAAGTAAATATAGTTGGAACAAAGCTTCTGGCTAGGAACTTCCTACCAAACTTATCTTAGTAGGATAAAATATTAAATATAATGTCTTTATAAAAACTAAGGCATCACCACATAAAGACCAAATAAAATCAATGTTTATCATTAATTAAAATAACATTTATTGGTTATTAGTGATTTATGAATCTTTTTGAAAGAAGGTATCATAGTTGTTACTTTACAAATATAAAAAGCCTAACAACAATGAGTATTGTATATAACATAATTAATACACTATTTATCAAACATCAATTTAAATTCAATTTCTCCATAAAATAACTTAAGTATTGGATAATGTGGTTGGCTATCCTAGTCCACATATTTTTCTAAATAAGAAAGATCATCTAATGAATAAAAGGGAAATCTAGTGACTATAAAGCTCAATAAATCTAAGACCCATGGCTTAGATAAAATTTCAATATAAATAATTGGGTTCCAACATAAGGCACATAAAATAATAATGTATAGGTGTTGGCTCAGCTACCAATTTTAAAAGATTTAGATCTTCTCAAAGCTTTACTGCTTGATATGTGAGAAACACCAATGATGAATCTAGGCAAGAGAAAGACGTCATGTTTCAAAAAATATATATACTATTGGGACAAATCTAGACATCAGAAACACCAATTTTTTTTTGGCTTTTAACCTCTGCAACAAATAAACTACGGGGTAAGTTTAGAAAAATACATTCATGAAAATGTAAGAAATATAAAATTCATGCTAATATTTCTAGTACCCCATTGAAGATTGACATCGATATTTAAACCCAACTTTTTGGAATAAATGAGAATTTATAACAATGGTATTATATAAAATATGTGAATGAATACCATATGAATAGTGACAATGTGAACAATGCATCATGCTGAACAACGTGTAGTGTATGAATAGTGACAACGTGAATAGCAACCCATGTGAATAGTGATTGCATGAATAGTGCCCCCATTGAACAACGTATCTGTATGTGTGAACAGTATGTTAATAATGTGTGAATATCAACTTTTAAAAATTCTATATAAATACCTCAATTCCATATGATAGTTTTAATTCTGCAGTTTTTTTACAATATGTTATCAGCATGAAGCTCTGACTAATTGGGTGATAGTAAATTATGATTAAAAGTTGACAGAACCTTCTTTGTTCTTTATTATATAACTAATATAAACACTAAAAAAAACTAATATAAACACTAATTTAGTTAATAATCATTTATGTTATGTTTATTTTTTTTTACTTTAAACTAATTAGATGCTGATTTATTTTTAATAATAGCATTGTGATAAATTTGAAAAAACTTAAATTTATGGAATTAAATAATATGGGAAAAAATTATTTATCATGAACACTTGATACTTAAATGTATTTGGAAGTTAATACCCTTGGTGATACAATTAAAGATAATAATAAGGTATCTGCTCAAGACAAATCAAAATCAATGATTTTTATTTAGTATTACCTTCATGAGGGACTGAAGTTGAATATTTAATGGTAAAAGATTTTTTTGAACATTAAAGTAACCTAAAAGAAATATACGACTACAAGAAAATGATCATTTATCCCAAAGCTCATAATGAATGATTGTAGTTATACCTATAGGATTATACAATTGTAAGTAAATATAATTTGGCTTTGTTTCAAATTAGCTCCCAATTAAAATTAAGTGGGGAGAAAGTCACTGATCAAGATATGTTGGAAAAGATTCTTTCCATTTTTCATGCCTCAAATTTTCTCCTACAACAAAAAAATCATGGAAGTGACTCAAGAATTATTCTAAATTAATTCTGTCTTCTTATGTCTGAACAAAATCATTAGTTTCTAGTGAGAAATCATAAAGCATATTCAACTAGTTCTACTCCATTCTTAAAAGTGAATTCGACTACATATCAACATCATTTTTAAATCCAAGGTCAAGGTCATGGTTGTGGTCAAGGTCATGGTTAAGGTCATGGTCGTGGTCAAGGCCATTCAGGCCGATTTGGCTATCGAGGTGGTTATCTTAAAATTTTTTTCACCAACTAAATTGTGAGAGAAATGAGAAGAAAATTGATAAAAATAAAAAGGACTCCAATAAAAATTCAAAGGAAAACTCATGTTACCATTATGGAATGAAAGGTCATTGGTAGTATACCTATCATTTGCCAAAATATTTGTTGATCTCTATAAGGAGTCACAAAAAAGAAGTGAGATGGGGGTGGAAACTAATTTTGTTACTGAGTGTGATAATTTTAATGCACAATATAATAACATCACTCATCTGGATGTTGCAGATTTTTTCATCCAATAAGAAGATAATATTTCTTATTTGATTAATAATAATATTAACCAAGAATGAACATATTAAGAGAGTATTCTAAATATCTATGTAATATTTATGTTGTCAAATAAATTCCTAAATAATAAAATAAGTTTTAATTAATTTTATGTGTGTTAGATACAATATTATTTAAAGTATTTTCACCACTACATCTTCTATATATTATTATTCATTTATTTAACTTTACTTTAATGCATGTGACTCTTCCAATGCTAAAGATGGAATTATCATTAAGTAAACCTTTTATTGATAAAAAAAATTTGTGCCTCATGGATAGCATGATAACGCACACTATACTCAAAAATTTGAAATATTTCTCATTCTTAAAGTGGCAAATGATAAAAATAAGTACAATTTTTGGTAGTGTAAAACTAATTGAAAGCTCTAGAAGGGCTCATACCATGTTGTCTAATGGAGCAACATTTCTAATCTACAATGCTTTATATTTTGAAAAGTCTCAACAAAACTTATTGAGTTTAGAGGTGTCAAGTGGGCCGAGCAGCCCAATCCTGGCACGAGGCAAGGCCCAATTGAGCCATGCTTGGCCCAGCACGACATAGTCTAGAATCGTGCTTGGGCCCATGCCAGGTAGGCTCGAGGCACAGTTCATCTCGTGCAATGCCGAGGTCTCTCGGGCTTCATGCCGTGCCAGGCATGACCCAGAACTGTGCCCCAGAACCTAGGCCAGGTTCAAGCATGATCCAATTGGACCAACCCTAATACCCATTTGCCCAACTTTCGTGATTCGTTTGGCCTTAGCTTGAACCCAAGCATAGAAGCCAAAGCTTCTGGAACCGTCTAGTCGAATCGACCCAACGTTCAAAAAATAAAAATAAAAATAAAAAAAATAAAAGTGTGCACCTTTAACTATTGGTATTAGCACATTAGTGAATATTTACTAAGAAAAGAGTATGCGAATAAAAATATATCTCCATGTGTTTTCATTAAGAAATCATAAATTAGTTTTGCAATTAATGTTATGTATGTTGATAATTTAAAGCTTGTTGGAATTCCTAAACAACTCACAAAAATAGCATAATACTTGAAAAAATAACTTGAAATTAAATATCTTGAAATTTTTTTTTGTCTTTATTTAGATCGAGTATTTTCCACATAGAATATTGATTCATCAATTAACTTATATTAAAAAAATTTTGAAGTGAATTAATATGGATAAAGTACATCCATGTTATCCAATGGCTATTCGATCACTTGATGTAAAAAATGATTTATTTTGATCATGCAAAAAAGATAATGAATACTTGGTCCTAAAATACAATATTTTAGTATTATTGGTGCACTTACGTATATTTATAATTGTACTAATATATATATATATATATAAAATTAATTAATTAATTAATTTATTAGCTAGATATAATTCTACTCCAATCAAAAGGCATTAGAATGGAATCAAACATTTCTTACATTATCTCTATGGAACTATCGATATGAGCTTTTTTTTTTATTCATATCATGGAGATCAAATAGGAGAGGTAGAAGATCAAATAGACTAGTGAATCAAAAAAAAGGAAGATGAGATCAAGAGAAATTCTAGGAATGACAAACAAGGTCAATGAAGATCACATACTAAGAAAGAAGGAAGAGAACAAGAGTAGAGAAGATGAACCATTGATAATTTTTACAAGTTTTCTCTTATTCACATTCAATACTTGTAATATTCATAATGTATAAGTTATTGTTTTTCTTATTATTTGTTACATCTTGTTAATTTTCACCATGGAGATCATATTAAAAATTATATCAACAAGGAAAAAGGTAAAATACAAATGTCATACCATACTTGAAGCTATTGTAAAGTTTTATAGTTCTTAAAGAAAGGAACAAAAAATAAGATCATGAGAAATTATAGAAAAACTAGAAGACATATAAAAGATTGAAAATATAGTAGAAAATATAGAAAAAAAAATATAGACATATAAAACTAGAAGACAAATAGACTAGCGAATGAAACAAATGAAAAGGAGATCAATGGAAATGCTTAGAATGACAAACAAGGACATTGGGGGTCACATAACAAGAAAGAAAGAAGAGAAGAAAAGAAAATATTAGAAAAGAAGAATCATTGATTCATATCTTGACTAAATATCTACTTTATTACTTGTATGATTCATATACTTACATAACAATGTTGGATAAGAGATCATAGCTCAACTAGCTTTTGAGATGTATGATAACAATGATGCAACACTCATTCACTATCAATCAAATCCAATAGAAAGTATTGACATGTTATACATTTTATTTTTTACAATGATAGTTGGATGACTATAGCATTGAAATATTTGGAAAAATATAAAATTATTTAATCCCAAAAAATAAAATAAGATACTAGTCCAAGTGACTCACTTATTAATCATTGATGAACACTATATAAGTAGCCCTTCTTTGGATAATATTTAAAATGTATAGATCAACACAAGTCCCAATTAGTGTTTATCAAATGACTTGACACTATGTTTATGTACCACCTATGTGGATGAACCATTGCACATAAATCATACACCCATTATTATTTATAGTCGACCAAGAGGGCTAAACTAGTAGATTATGTTGGAGAATATTTCTTATGCCAAAGTTCATCCCCTTACCACTAAACCATGATAGCATTAAGAAACTTCTCGAGTCTATGCCTTTTATCATATGATGAATAGAAATATTCATTGATTCTCAATATTCACCATCTAGAATAAAATTAAAATTGTGATGACTCAATACTTTAGTAAATGACCAATAGACAAAGATGACAATGTCATAACGAATAGAGATGCTATACAATTCACATAGAAGAATATAATCTACCAATTTAGAATATTTCACATAATAGTCAGAAGCAACTTGCCCTAATTTGATAAATAGTAGTCTCGGGTGGTGCTATCCAAATAATATGATAGAACATGGTAGGAATCTTTGAAGTGGAGATACCCTAGTATATCCAAGGTTAATACTAGCTCACAATGTAAAATTCTATTATATATTATATTAAAAAATATGACTAATGTCTAATGTTGACCCCATAATGATGGCTCCTACTTCACACCTTAATATGCATCCCCAAGTTTACTGTATTTTTTTAAATGAGGGATTGATATAGTAGATGCATAAGCTTATGCTTCCACTTATAATTTTCTAAGCTTACGCTTCCATAAAGGATAGGAATGTTATCTGATTTACATGAAAGAATGTAATCTGCTAATTTAGAATATCGCATGTAATATTCACAAACAACTTGCTCTACTTTGAAAAAATTGTATTCAATGAATTCTATTCGAATTTGAAATCAGTAATCAATATTCTAGTCAACAATTTCCATACATAAGCTAACAACAATACAATCATCGTGATGCTCAAAATGTGTCGAGAATAAACAAAAATAAATTTGATCGAAGAAGTATCATAGGTCTTGTGGGCATATCAAAACACAAGTTGTATATCAATCCTAATATTCTCTTTTTTCCTAACATACATGATGGAAGTGTTGATTTTGAAAAATAATGGTGGGTCTACAATCCATTCAAACCTATATTACAAGTCTCATACTAGTAGAATATGGCCTCATATAAATGGAACATCTTTGAAAACATAGTTAAAGAAAATAGATCATATGCTTTCAATGGTTAAATAAAAGAAGAATTTTCTAAATTTGGAACATATACTCCAAAAGAAATACTTATAGCAATAAAGGCTAGCCACCAAAAGTACTTTTTTATTAGCTAAATGTTAGAATTTCTTATCTCTCAATAGTGATTATACGAAACTATTAAATTACGCAGAAATATAAATAATACACACCACTAATCCAAATATTAGTTTTAACGTGGTTCGCTAGCCATTCAACATGACTATCTATTCCCACCAAAAAAGTGCTTAGTGCTTATAGATTAATAACCAAATGTTACAGTACAAAATTAGGGAGAGAGAGAGAGAGTTTTGCATTAATATTTAATCACACACCTTTGATACTTACTTTTTAGATGTAGTGATATTGTATCATATAATTGATAATAAAATATTAATATATTTTTATTAACCATTATTAAAAACTAAACACTGGAGAAAAGTATAAATATAGAAACTTCTATGTCGATTCTTAGTAACTATTTATCATTCACATATTTATTTTTTTACTCTATTTAATTCCACAAAGGAAAATTTAAATGAGTGGATGACATTGCTACTTATCAAAATTCTAACATTTGTTAATAAAAAATGTTAGAATTTTTTCATATCAAAATTCTAACATCAAAATTTAAATGAAACTATATGACATTTTTTTATAAAAAAAATACAACCTTATTCAAACATCAAAACGTTAGAATTCTTAATTACATGTTTGATGATGAAAATTAGATGTTAAGTATGATATGCTAAAGGAAAAAATTTACATTCAATTAGGATTCATTTCTTATTAATATTCAAGTTACATGAGTAACTTGTGGATCAAGTAATTAATTAGCATGTATGCTGGAGTAATTTTAGGATCATGATTTTTGTGAGCCTACAATTGCTCTTATGCACTTGTATATAATAATTAGTCTTATATATTTATAATATTTTAAAAAAATAACGTTATTCTAAGATCAAAATTCTAACATCAAAATGTTAGAATTCTTAATTACATGTTTGATGATGAAAATTAGATGTTCAATATGATATGCTAAAGGAAACAACATTTATATTCAATTAGGAATCATGTCTAATAAATATTCAAGTGAAATGAGTAAATTGTGGATCAAGTAATCAAATAGCACGTATGCTATAGTAAATTTAGATTCATTATTTTTGTGATCCTACAATAGCACTTACTCACTTATATATAATAATTAGTTTTATATAGTTATAAACTAATTTTTTCATAGCAATTTGTGTATGTCATAAGATGTGGTTATTTGTGTCTCCAACATCCAGCCTAACATTTTCCATCATAAAAAAAAACCCAAGCACCACCACATCAATAAGATGGATAAAACCAATAATGTTGTGGTCAAAAAACTACATAATACCAAACATGATTTCACATCCAAAAGCATAGATGAGAAGAAACTAACATTACATGATCTGTGAGGCTTACACCATTTAGATATATTAGGACTCACTTTTGTCATGATAACATTGAATGGACACAACTATGGGGAATGGAATCGCTTGATATGACGTAGCCTCAAAACCATAAACCAGGTTCCACTATCCACCAATTAGAGATTTCCTTTGTGGCAATGATGCAATGATCTAGTGAAAACTTGCATCCTCTATTCCATTAAATATGACATGACATGCAACATATAATACAACAAAAAACTAATAAAAGGTTTCCAAGGATCTCTTGTTGTTTCCACATATTACATGAAGCCCAAGGGGCTTTCAGCCCTAGGATGACCTTTCATCTTATCAAGAACTCATTGTGTATTCTTATGATATATTAAAGAAAATTGTTGATTGAGAAAAAAAGGAGAAGGTAATGTAGTTTCTAATTAGGCTTAGTGAAATTTATTTACAAATTCATGGATAAAATTTGATGATGAACTCATTCCCATATATACAAAAAACTCATGGATTGATTCTCCAACATGAGAGTAAAAAGACAATCATGAACTATTGTGAAATTTTGCTTATCTCCCAAATGATGTAAATTTCTCGATCACTAGTATCATAGATTGTGTCTCGTTTTTAGGAAAGTTCCTCTTTTTAGTGCAAATGATGCAATTGCCTCAATCATGGTTGGAAGGATCACATGATTAACAAATGGCATTAATATGATGCCTAACAGACACAAATAGCATGGGAAGAATGTCAATCCTAAAAGTAAGAAGGCAACATCAAACAATGTTGAGATGAAGAGGGAACAAAATAAGCACCGAACCTTATTAGTCAGGGAATACAAGCAAATCATAATCTTATTGCACAATAAAATATAAAAATGATTGTGAAAAAGTATCTGCATGTATGTCAAGTATATTTATACCCAACTACAATAATATAAAATACTAAGCACATTCAATATTATATTGGATTATGGATAGATGAGAAAAATATCACATATCATTTTTTTACCTACTCACAATAAAACAATTGCGTCTTATGATTTTGTTGGACTACCTTATAACAAACAAACTAATATTGAACATGTTTCATCAATTTAAATATCATCATATTTGTAAATTGATGTAGCTCTTTATGTGCCTATATTTCATGTGAATTTCAATTCTAAGAGTAAATTTACTTGAACTTTGATGTGCATAATGATATTTTCTCAATTTTATGTATTCTATAGGGCACATATATGAGGAGGATCATTGCCATTGGCAAGCATTTTAATGGTCCATACTATCTCACTCCAACCCAAAATCTCTATCTTGTAAATCACATAGCCTGCAATTTTTATCTCAAACATTGGCATCTTGGAAATCCATATGTTGCACCTCTTCATTTTAAACAAGTTTGTGAGATTTGTCCCTTAGCAAAACAAATTCATTTATCTTTTATTCTTAGTTTAATAAAAATTGTTGCACCATTTCATTAAATTCATTATGTCATTTGAGGACCACACAAAATTCATACATATTATGGGATTCATTATTTCCTTATTATCATTGATGATTCTACTTACTTTATTTGGGCTCATCTTATGACTTTTCAATCCAACACTCAATCTCTATTGAAATCTTTTTTCTTTTGAATCAAAACTCAATTTCACCTAGACATTATAATATTTATATGTCAATGATGGGGGTGAATTCACATCAATGTATTCTCTTCTTATAAAAACAATGGCATTATTTTTCAACACACATGTGTTCATACCACCCAACAAAATGGGGTAGTCGAGCAAACACATCACCACTTGCAATGTTGCCCATGTCCAATGATTTAAGGCCAATTTACCATTACAATTTTGGAGGAAAGTATGCAAATAATATATTACCTTATCAATCACCTACCCATACCATACCTCTTCTTTCACACAAATCTGTATATGAATTCTTATGCAAAACTCAATCAATTTATTCTAATCTTCAAGTTCTTGGATGCTGATGTTCTACCCCTTGCTCACACTTGATAACATATTTGATTATCATGCACATCATTATATTTTTATAGGATATGCTACTAGGAAAAATGTTACCATTTGTATTGTCACGAACCTCTAGAACTTTTTTCTAAAACCCAAAATCACTTTGCTCATAGATCAAGTCAAAGGAGAGTAAGACTAGGAATCAATAATTTTAATTTTTCTTAGCATGAAAATGATTTCAAATAATTCCATAAACCTACATGAGTGACATCATATTCACACTTCAAATAATTAAACTAGATCATATTTCGATGAGAACAATAATTAAAAAATATATTTTTTTTGACAAAACCAAACTTAAAAATATATATATTTTTTGACAAAACCATCATTAAGTGTGCCTCCATTAACTACAAATATATTAAAATATGTCATCATAAGCTCATATAAACTTTTTAATTAATTTTTAAAATTTAATCTTTGCGACCCAAACAAAAAAAATAATAAATTAAGTCAAAATTATCTATCAAAAGATTCAAACTCTCCAAAGCAACCATTAATATCTCGTATAATGAAGATTTTTTTTCTACCATTACTTATACTAGGGAAAAAATAGGGGTGAAAACAAGTGCCCAGTAGAAAAACTCAAGAAGAATCTGGGAAGACCCTCTGTTTTACATTAATAGCCACAAATATGTAATATACAATATATGAGTTTTAGAATATATATCGAAACATGCATACATATGCATATGCCTTTATGTGGCTATAAAAGTTCATGAAATCATGAAATATGTGTATGCAAGTTCTCAAAATATTCATTTTTAATTACATCTTATTTTCACAAATATAAATAATGTTTCCATACCAAAGCTCTACTACGTCTCAATGAGACATATAGAGAAAAAAAAACAATGTGCTAGCTACTAGCCTAGCTATTACTCTCTTTATGGAAAATGCACTCCCATGATCCAAAAATCCATGATAGATATCAAATGTTAGCCTAATTAGCACCATCTATGCAATGCATAACTCACCACATGCATAGAAAGAGGTTTGGGGTCACTCTCTTCAAGAAAACTCATGTCATTCCTATGTGGATGTTCTTGCCAATCACAAGTCTCTATGTCTCTGCCAAAACTAATAGTTACCTCAAATTTTATTTTCTAATTTTTTTTTTCAAAATTATTCATTTAGGGTCCAAATTATCATGTGAACCACACAACTACAATATATATATTATACCATTTATACCTAGTCAAATAGCTTTTTCTTATTTTTGTAAAAAATACCTTTTTAGTAAACACATAAGCAAATGAGTTTCTAAATTCATCAAAAAAAAATCATTTCCATATTGCTAAATTCATTAGTTTCATCAATTTATTACTTATTTAAATCAAATCATATAAAATTCAAAAAATTTATTTAAAAAATTAAAACAATGGTTTATAATAAAGCACATGAAACAACACATCATAAAGTAATTATATGCAGCTAATAATATAAAGTATGAAATTCTCGCATGAATTTTTAGAATTTTCATATTTTAACCAAGCTTTTCTAAGTCATAATCATAAAACTACTCTAAATTTTCAAACCAATCTCTAGAACATCAACCCAACCTCAAACTAAAAATGAAAGAGAAATAAAGTTGAAAAATTAAACAAATTCAAACTCAATTTAATAAACAAAGTAAGAGAATGAAATTAGATTAATTCACCTCAACCTTTATCCTTCCTTGTACAGATTAAAGCTCTCTCTTGGTTATTCTTAGTAGAGAAATATGCTCCTTCAAGTTTGATCACTTACTAGAATAGATTTCCACAAAAAAAAACTAGAATTTAGGATTTGATTTGAATAATTTTGGTGCAAAATTGAAGGAAAGGAGATGACAACCATGCGAGAGAAAAAGAAAAAGAAGATAAATGATGAAAGTAAGGTAGGAATAATAGAAAACAAATTTTATTTCTCATTTAAGGGATAAAAAGACCTAATTGCCCAAAATTTCTTTCTTATACTATAAATTTAGTAAATTTAATATTATTTTTTCTATTTTTAATGCCAAATTCATTTTTAAGCATAAAAATAAATTTTGCCAATTATATTCCTATTTGATTAGCATAGTTGGTCAAACTATTTAATTCAGGTCAAATGGCTCAAATGGAGAGATTTTTTTGAGTCACACATTTATGATATTAAAAAACAAGATATGTTTTTACTTCTTGGGATGTTTCCTTCTATGAATATTAATTTCCTTTAACTAACTTTCCACAAAAAATCAAAATTATTATCCAATCTTGCTTTCTTACCTAATTTATTTCATACATCCCAATCTTTCAAATTAGCCCAATCCTTTTTTTTTCTCAATCACCACATATAATTGCTCATGCTATCAATTTGATAGATGCACTACCCAAGTCTCACTCTTCAGACAACTCATATATGCCATTGGCTCGCTTCATGTGGACCATCACCATGCATGCTCATTCTTGCCCATCTTATACATAATAGTCTCCATAATTACAATTGAAGCCTTCTCTTTCTCCAAATATTCTATCACCTCCACCTTTGGCAACTGACTTATTGCCACTAGAATAGATGACCATAGGTATCCCCAACCCTAGCTTCTCATCTCACACTTGCCAACCTCCACCATCATTCTTAGATTACAAAAAGATCATGCTAATATGATGGGCTCAAATGGCTCCTCTACTTCCTCATCTCGCTCACAATCCATTTCAAATGTTATATTTCTTACCCTAGGTTGTCTGATACATATCATTTATTTGTACATAATATATCTCACTTGGTTGAGCTAGAAAACCTATGAACTGAGTCTCCATGGCTCATGGTTACTATAGTAAACTTTGAAATTTAGGCTTTTGATAATAACCACACATGATCCTTGGTCCCACTATCACCATAGAAATGCTTGATTGAAAACAAATGGGTCTTAAAAATCAAATATCATGCAATGGTTCCATCAAGTGATACCAAAATTGGCTTCTCACCAAAGAGTTTCTCTCTCGGTGTGAAGACATCAATTACAAAGATATATCTATCCATGTTGCTGAATTAATCACTATTCATTTTTTACTAGCAATCAATATGATCCAGTATTGATCATCACTTCAAATTGACAAAAAAAATTCCTTTTTTCATGGAGAAATCATGGAAGAGGTATACATGCTTCTATCTTTAGACTCTCATTGACTGGGTGAAGTTGTTGTTTATCGATGTGACATGGTCGATTCCGTTGTTTATCCCATACATTTCAAGAATTCAGCCATCACTTTTCATGGATAACCAACTCATTGTTTACACAAATCCATGGGAATTCCATTACTAGTTTTGCATGATATGTTGATAATATGGTCATAATGGGAAAAGATAAAAGCATCAATGATCTCAAAAAGTTTCTTAATTGTCATTTCAAGATTAACGATCTTGAACTGTTCAAATATTTTTTTCGGAATCAAGGTTGCATGCTCCAAAGAAGAAATTATAGTTTGTCAATGAAAATATGCATTGGATATATTAAAGGATGTTGAATTACTCAGAGCAAAACTATAAAGTTCCCATGAAACCTGACATGATACTAACATAAACAATGAGTGGAGCCTTCATGGATCCCATTCATACCAAGGGTTGATTAGAAAGCTGATCAACCTCATAACCAATACAATATTCTCAATTAATTTATATAAGAACCAAAGATACACCACCTAAAAATTGCACCGACTCTTACGATACAAGGCTTGCTATTTCTATCAGATAATCCACTTTCTTCTAATTGGATATTACTGTTGTTTTAAAACAACTATTCCTTGTTTAATACAAGGAATTCTCAAGAACAGAAGCAAGAACTGAGAAGAAGATGAAGAACAGAAGAGAAGAAGAGAGGAGAGAATTCGCAGCAGGAGCCAATATCAAAGCATTCAATTAAAAAAATATTCAGCCAGTGGCTAGGTCAAAAAAAACAGGCTTTTATATCAATCCTATAATTAAAAACAAAAGAATTATTAAAGAGATACTTTACAGTAATACACCGATAATTTCTCATTAAGGGTATATTTGTAATTTCACTCTAAATCTCTCAACTTAACGAATAGCCCGTCAACAATTACGATGCCAAGTGAGCAAGATTAGCGGTGTTAAGTGGGCATGTCGGGTTGGCGCCGTGTCATGCTAGACACAACACAGTTTCTCAATTTGATTTATGTCATGCCAGCATGAGATCGAGTGAGGCAATCCCTGTACAACCTGATGACTTGGATAGGATAGTCAGGAATTCTAGCTCATGTAGGGTCAGGTTAATGCTAACTATAATTGTCAAGGTCATACTCCTACTCTACCGCCTATTGGTGCCTAGTAGCTTATATAACTAGAGCCTAAGCTCTACCGACCCTAGTTCTCTCTTTGTCATGCACTTGGGCTATAGTAAAGGTGTAATGTGCACATTACACATTGTGCACAACAACTATTAACTATAAAATATAGTGCATGGGAAATCTAGCTCACAACGCTATTGGGCTTGAGCATACTGGCATGGGCCATGGCCATGGTAGCAGGCTTATAACCACTAGTGAGTGGCCCATTGCTAGGTCCCTGGTTTTAAATTTTGATTTTATAATTTTAATTTTATAAGTTAATAATTATTATATTATAGAAATGATATATACTGTAAAATAAAAAAAATCTTTAAAAATTAAATGTAAACTATACTAACATTAAAAAACACATTATAATGCATAAGTGTCTAAAAATATAAATAAAATAAAATAAACAATGAATAACAAAATTAGTCTATATGATTTGGACCATCAAAGTTTTTTGTCTTGGCAACTACATCCTCCTTTTTATATGCATGTGTCATCATTTTAATTTTATCTTAGTTTTCTAATTTTATCTTGAAGACCTAAAATTCAATTTTTATAATCTTTTTTAAGTAGAAAATAATTTCAATGATATTAGATCATAGCATACTTCTATCGAAAATCACATTAAAGCCACAAAAAAAATAGACTTTGATACAACACTAAATGCCTGAGTGGTCAGTATATCTTGTATCATTATAGATAGTATGAGATAGGTAAATTCATATGATTATCACTAACTCAATATGTTAAAATTTTTAATGTCATTATTGGATAGGATAAAGTAATAATTGGTAACTAAGGACCCTGATAGTTAACTAAATTAAATTTAAAGTCATTAAAACTATTTATCCCTATTTAAAAAAGTAAATTATAAGTAAATTACTTTATATAGGATAAAGTAAGCTCCTATTCGATGGACATCCTCATTATTTATCCTTAGCTAACTAAATTATAAAGTCATTGTCTCCAGATATGTTGTCGATATATGTACTTGGAGACTCATTAAAACTATCATACTTATTATCATAATATATAAATAATTTTTCTAATTATTCATAAATTCTATCACTAAGTTCTTATGATTAGTTCATGTAGGTGGATATATATTTTATATTATTTTTCACCTCTTCCATCTTAATTTAAGGATCCATACATGTAGGCAACAATATATAATAAAGGACTAATATTTTAAATATTTTCTTTCCATTTTAATGGCCATGACACTTAAATATGGATGTTCTCTACATTTACTAAATAAACTATTAATATTGTATATGCATCAAAATGCAATGTATGTGATGAGAGTACATACAAATGAACACACATTTATCATATCATAAAAAAATCAACACGAATTCCACATCAGGTATGTATAATTCCAATAGTATCTGATATCTATTTGAAAATTTTGTAGGCCTACTAACTTACATACAATGTCAAACTTTTGTCGTCTTTAAGTTATCTTAAAATATTTTAGTATATTTCTTATATGACCTAATAAGGGAAATATTCTTATTTCTACATGTACTATTAGGTTAATTATGTAACACATATACCAAATATGATAAATCTTACATAATAGTTTATCTCTAATGGTTCTCACAAACTTACTAATTATTGCACCATTATTTGAAGCATTATCAAATATTATGATAGAATTTTATTTTGAATCTCGTATCCCTTAAAGATCCTCAATAGAGACTCAAAAGTGATATGTCATTATGAGGACAAAAGATCTCATAGAATTCTAATATTTTTTTTTATTTAGGTTCTACTTATAATCAACAAAGTGTATGGTCAAATATGTGAAAGGATCGATATCATGACTAGTCCAAATATTAGATGTCATGGAGACTACTCATCCTTATGTTCTAATATGGTTAATTACTAATTAGTTTTTTCTTTTATAATTTTTTATTATATCATTACTATTGGTCGACAAAAGGATCAAAGGATAATAAGGTTGGATATATTTGTCCATAAAATGAAGTATTTTATGATCCTCTAAAAATCTAATCTAAAAACTCATGCTAGTGATAAATTTCACCATGTCTTCTCTTGCATACTCATGGTGGTAAATTAAGGGGTCATTGAAGTTGTAGTTGATTAACTTCAAAGACCCTACTATTAAGTTGGGTTTGCCTGGGATTTGATGCATCATTTATTTGATGTATTGATCAACATATCTTTTATGGTATTTAGTAACACTAATACTTCTATATGTATATATTTTTTATAAATTATACATTGTACCAAATCTTTTTCAACCCTTTTAGAAAGTGTGTCTATACTATTGACGTGTTTGTATTACCAAATCTTTTCCAACCTAGTCTCAGACATTCGAGTTGGATTATCATCATCTATGTTTAAGTCTATTTCATTTTCATAATATTTACTATTTTACATTTTTTAAAAGTTGTTCAAGTCTTAAGAGTTTTTTGAGCTGTAAGAGAGAAGTGTTTTTACAAATTATAATTTTACTTAATTTTATTATAGATTTAAAAACAAATTAACTAAAAAACAACTTCAAAAAAATAAATATGTGATGTATATCTTAATGCTGGCAGTAGACAACAAATTTCACAAAAACACTTGCTTTATCACAAGACCAACCAAAATTACTCATTCATATCAAGAATATGATAATATTACAAATTTATTTTAAAATAAAAACAAATTTGCTAAAACAAAATTGCATAGGATAATTGTTATGATTTATAGATTAAAGATAATAAGAAACAAATATGAGGATAAATTATAGATAAACATAAATAGTGAAAAATAAAATATGTTAATAATCTATTCATAGAAAATTTTTATTTAAAATTTTTATTTTTTAATTTTTTTTTGTTTTTTATTGCAAAAATCTAAATGCCATCGGATTTCTTCTAGATAGTCATTGCATTAAATTCAATGTCTTACATTACAAATTATTTTTTTGTCTTTTTAATAATCTATAATCACCATGATAGTGATAGGTCACTATCATATTGGCTATGAGAAACCATTGAAAATGGCTGCAAAATATAAAAGTAGCATGGGTGATTGGCCCATGCCAGATATTTTGTTGAGCCCTACCACATGGCATGAACTAAGCCCTACCACAAGCCGGCATGACCATGGTCTACTCAAGATGTAGGATCATGATGTGTCAAGCTCGACATGACATTTTTATGTCATGCCACATACCAGGCTTGTGTTCTGGATTACCTGATGATCATTGATTAGTTATTTTACTTTCCTTTTCAAGTCACTTTTATCATGTAAAAAATAATAAACATACAATAGTGTCAATTTCATTAGTATATGTGGAATATAACTACATGGTTGCAACTATCAATTAATTTTGTCTAGATACTTGTTGAAGAATTTACAAGTAGCTCGTCTTGTACTAGCAAAATTATTTTTTGAAAATTAGGTAGTTTTTCAAATTATTTCCAATCTAATTTATCACAAGTGGAAAAAACATATTGAATTAGATTGTCATGCAATCTATGAGTGAATCCAAAGGGGAGAAATGAAGACATATTATGTGCAAATAGGAAGCCAAACTATAGATTTATTCAATAATTGATTATGAGTACCAATATTTTGCATGTACCTTTGCAAGTTGTGAGTCATTAACATTTATATTCCAATTTCAGGGGAAGTGTAGAAGGAAGGATAAGTTTGTATTCAATTAACATTCATGTTAGTAAACATTCAAATAAGTGGTGAATGTAATTTATGGATCAATCAATCAATCAATCAACATTATTGATAGATTAATTTTAGGATTGTGACTTTTTGTATTACTAGAATAGTTCTATACTTTCATATAGTACCTAGCCTTATACATTGGAAATATTGCAATATGAAAAAAATATTTTAGATGAAATTGTCTAAAATAGTAAATATTCAATGAAAAAGTTATGCAAAAATTACAATAAAAAAATTGTAAGATTTAAAATGAAGAAAATAATTTGGAAAGTAAGGCATTTAATTAATATCCTGTGATAATAAAAATGTCGAAATTTAGAAATTTATATTGATATTATAACACAAAAGATAATATAAAAAATCAAAATATTATGTTTAAAAATGAATTGATGCAAAATCATTCAATTTTTTCAGATATGGTGATATACTATCACATATAATCAACAATAAAATTTTTAATAATTTTTTATTCTTTGCTTTTGAAAACTAGAAACCCAAAAAAAATATTTATAATAATTTATATATGACCTTATAATTTTTTTATTCATTACTCATCACTTGCATGCACTTTTTTTCATCCTTATTTTATATATGTGCACTCTACTTATTCAAATAGAATTTAAAAGGAGTGGATGATATTAGAGCACAATCAAAATTCTAATAGCAAAGAAGCTATGTGAGCTTTGTTCATAAAAAATACTATATGTTTTTCTTAATTACATGTTTCATGTTGATGATTAAATTTGATTAAGGATGTTTATTATTTAATGAATATTTTATGCAAAAATAAAAAGTTAAAAATAATATAGCAAGTATTACATTGAAGATAGTATTATGATAAATATTAAAATTTTTTAATATCACATATTATAATAAAATCATGGCATTATGGTATATTTTCACTCCTTTAACTTCCTTGACCTCCTTCTCACTATTGACGATATTCATTTCAACTTTGATGTTTTAATGTAGCACTTTCTTTAAGCATACCTAAGTTAGCATTATGAAATCTCCTTTCAAATTGTCTTACCTACTCATCATCCACTCCATTTTCTCTTAATCTCAATAAGCAACTTGGTGATTACATCTTCAAATGAAGATATTGAGGTTGGATAAGGACTATCAAATATAATCTTTTTATGGCTCTCATATTTGAGATCTTTATATCTTACTATGTTTTGATAATAGAACTAATTGAAGTCACCATTAGGTATGAAATAAAATTCACTACTTGGTAGGACATTGGCTTCATCATATTAATAACTTAGGTTGCGTATATTCTTCTTCTACTCTTGAAGTTCTCTTTTGATTTGTTCATTTTCTGGTTCCTGAAGTGTTGACTTAGTATCAGAATTTCTTTATGTTGATTTGTGGCTAAAGAAATAAATAGCACTAAACCAAAGATACAAAAAAGTAACACAAGATAAGTAATATAAATCAATGTGCAAAATTAAGATATTATTATCCAAATTACTAAAATAAAACTTATCCTTTTTCAAGAATATTTATGTCAATTAAAATTGACTAGCCAAACTAAATAATTCTAGACAATGATATTAAATACTTGTTTTGACTTTGTTATGATACCAATTTTTAGGATTAGGTAATATCTCAAACGTTTATTTCTAGAGGATCTCTCATCCAACTAGTCTCATAAGTATATAGGTCATTTAATTAGTAAAACATACTTTCATCCATATATATATCCCATGTGGATAATGAAAGAAATTTGATCAACTAATGATAAGTTAAAATTTTCTCTACTTGAAGTGATAAAATTGAGTTTGTGGTAAGACTCTTAGATTCTAGAACAAATATTTGATAATTATGAAAATATCATAGTGTCCTACTAGCATACATGGTGATTTTTACCTATTGGGATCTCTCCAATGATGATCTCCTCATAGTTGTCTCCATAGTACTTAAACACCAAAATGATAAATTATTCCTACTTGAGAGTCATTCACAAGTCCATACATTTTAGGCAACTCATCAATTACCCTTGATAGTTACTTTATATATGTATTCATATTCTCCAACTTTATGTGTCTTAAAGTTGTGAATTGATATGATATTAAAAGTATTTATACTTTATGCTTTGTAAGTGTCATACTCATATAATTAACATATACATTTTCTCAAATCTCACTAGTAGGAGTCATATGACTAAAAGTAACTCACAAGATTATCACCATCTTATGAGTCACCTCCACTCATACATACCTTGTGGCTTATCTATCATTCTACCATAATGATACGTGACTCCAACACTAAATATGAAACACTTAGGACAATATTTTATAAAATTCATCGAAGATATGCATAATAGATTAGCTTATAAAATTCACAATTCATCTACATTAATGTTGGGTTTTAAAGTATAGGTTTGTTTCATATATCATGATTATAAGGGTTGTCACTTCCTTCCTATTAATATGCACGAGTGTGCTTAATGACATACCTATCACCATCCACTATCATAGCACACACAAACCTATCAATAAAAAAAATCATAATTTCAGTTTAACATAAATACTACATCCATCAATAACTAAACCATAATACAATCCAAACATAAAAATCCATTAATTATGCTTCTAACACTTTAAGTAAAAAATGCCAAACCTAGACCTTAATTTATCCTAATATTTGGGAAAATTTACATGACATAATTTAGAATATTTCTTGTGGAATTGTAGGTGTCCAAGGACAACAATCAAGAGTGTCTAAGAATCAACCCCTAAACCCACAATTATCATTCTTATGCTTTAGATTTGCTCCTAGGTGGGAGTCGTAACACCTTTTTTCTTATTGATCTCCTCTCTTAGGTTTTTTCTAGTACCTTATATCACCTATTTTTTTATTGATCTTCCCAAGGTTTGGAAAAATTTATGCACCCAAAATCCTATTTTTTTCATTCCTTTCATGACCAAAAAACTTTTTAGATTTTCTCATTTTGTACTGTTATACTCAAATGGCTAGGTGTTATTTTAAGTGGAACATCATGGAACTAGAGAATTCCATGACTTAGGCTTTTCATCTCTATAAAAAAAGTTACAATGTTGGGAATTAACCATGACTTTGATTTTTTTCCTTGTTTTAGATTGGCACGATACTGGTAATGACTATGACTTAAGTATTTTTGTCTCTGATACAAAATTGTGGCATTAGAAATAAGTTTTATTTTTTCAACTAGAGTTTCAATTGAATTGTGTAATATCAAAGAGTGAATTGACTCTTTGAAATCTGGACTTTCACCTAGATATCGATTACATATGAATTCAATATGCATATCTATTTTACTTTCAAAATCTATTAGATAGGTTTTATTGGAAATAAAAAATAAATACTACAACATAAATGTTTGTATTAATTAGTATAACCTTCAATTGAATAATGCATTTTGGAGTTATTGATAGAGACAAAAAAACAATGATGTGA
Source organism: Sapria himalayana (assembly GCA_029783825.1). NCBI lineage: Eukaryota > Viridiplantae > Streptophyta > Magnoliopsida > Malpighiales > Rafflesiaceae > Sapria > Sapria himalayana. Next base: position 2,814,331 of record JAREIK010002147.1, read on the forward strand.
AGGAAGAATACATTTATTCATATTAGGCACACATGCTATCAATTAAAGATCATATATTATAACTATTGGTAGAGATAAAGAAAATTAATGATGTGGAAGAAGAACAAATGAGATGGATGAAAGATATACTTGAAGAAATGAAAATGATTTTAGAAGTCATTCCACCCAAAGCCATAAGTTCTTTTTAAAGGAAAATTTGGGGGATGACAAGAGAAAAAATTGAAGAGAAGCAACAAAATGATAATATTGAAGTTAAAGTGCAACAAAAAGGTATGATACTTAAAAAAGTCAACTATAATCTTGAAAAGTCACAACTAAAATAACTTGATCTCTAAAGATTGAAACCATGACAAAGATCAAGAAAGACAAAAAAAAATTTTAAATTCCTACATAGAAAAAAAAAGAATATTGGAAGATATTTAATTTCAATACTATTGATCGACAATATGAAATGAGGAAAGAAAAAAAAATACTTTATAGAAAAAATATCATGGACTTCTAAGATTGACGATGAAGAATCTACATCAAAAAAAATAAGTCTAGCTATGAATATAAAATATAGTAGTGCATGAAAGACAACCAAATGGTTACTTTTTATCTGAAGGATATAATAAACACTTGTAATTTTTTTTTAACTCATACAAATACTATCAACACTTGTAGGCAATAGATAATATAGTGGAGTTATGATACTCAAACCCAGTAGCAACTTTCTTGCAAGCAGAATGGAGTAAGGTTACTCAAATCCAAGCATGACTTTCTTTTTTTAATGAGAAGTTAAGGTCATATGAAAAGTCATGACAATTTTACTAGGATCATGATTCATGACTAAAAGTCTAAAACCCAAATTTTGTTAAAAATTCTAATTCTGAATTTATTTCCCTATGGTTTTAATTTATTTCCCTCACTTCAGTGAAAATCTCTAGAAAAGATTTATTTAAAGATTTGAGCTACTATGAAAGATGAAACCTTTAATTCGAAGCTAAAATCAAGAAGTGATTAGTTTTATTTGAGCAAAAAGGAAAATAGTAAGACTGATAAAGGCAATTTTCCACTGGAGATTCAACCAATATCATGGGACTAGAACCAACATATTGTACCTAAACTAGATAGAAATGGATGACTTTGGTCATGAGCCATAATATTTTTATAGGTGAGCATGATTATACTAAATTTATTCCTTATTTCTAGATATCAATTGAGGCAAGAAAGTTAGAGAAAATATGAATGAATGTGGAAAGAGGTATCCTTTCAATTATTAATGAATTTTATTACAATTTAGAGGATATGATAGAGAAGAAATACTACGCATAAGAAATTTGGGTATCTTTTGATAGGAAAATTATCAATTAGATAATTGTGTTGTGAGGAATAGTAAACAATACTATTTTTAAATCTTTAATCCTACAACTGAACTACTAAGCAATAGCCACAATATTGATGGGTGGAATAGGAGAATGAAGAAAGTCATTGAAAGATGTCTATTGACACATGGTGTATGGGAACTCATAGAGTAGAAAAAAGTTTGATTGTATTTATTATGCTCTATTTTTCATCCAACCCTCCATGTCTCAATAATCACTCAAGACACGATGATTTTACCTTTTCCCTAGTTAACTAGTATAAAGTTAGAATGGGACAATTTTTGGAGAAAAGAATCCTCAACTTTTTGGAAGGTAATTCTTTAGGAAACTAATTTATCCTACATTGATAATGATGTTGTGCCAAACTAATGAAGTCCTAATTTTTGAAGATAGAAATGAAATATGCTCGTGAATATCTTCATTGACATTAATGGATGTTAAGAGTTGATTAAAAAAATTAATAAATAAAATAGAATTATGAAGGGAAGAGTCAACTAAAACTAGGCAAGATGTGTCACCTTTTTTCGAGGCCAACATGGAAGAAAGGGAATGAATTGGAGAATAGCCTAAAGAATCACAAAAACACCCAATCACCTATTATTTCTCAAAAAAAAAAAGAATTTGAAGATATCTTGCATATGTTGAATAAGATAATATGCAAAAGTAATATTATAAAGTGAGTGTTTGAAAATAAAGGTAAAGCTTGTTTATACCTTTTTTATTGGAATGATTATAGAAAAGAAATAACAAGTAGTAAGAATGGATCAAAAGAATAGAAAAGGAAGATTGAGTAAAAGTAGAAATAAGTGATGTTTTGTATATAGTTTGTTTTGATAAACTATTTTGTATAACCAAAATGTTTACTGTTTCAATAATTTTAATATTAGTGCAGGAAAGAAAATATTGAGAGGTTGAGAATATAGCAATAGCATAATAATGGGGGTCCCACTGCCCATTCAGTTGGTCGAATAAATTTTTGGAGTAGAATCTGATCCATCCGAGTGATCTGACTCACTCCATTTATTAATATCGAGAAATTGCTAATATACATATATATTTGTTTTTGTTTTCTCTTTTTGCTATTTTTCTCTATGAGACTATTTTTTTTTCGTCTCTCTTCTCTGCTTGATTTTTTCTCAATTACTGCTCACATACTCTGTGAGACATTAATTTAGTTATAATCTATAAACACATAAGTATTTTTTTAGTGGATATAGTTAATCATGCTGAACGACTAGTGAACCACATTATATCTATGTTTCTGCTGTGGTATTTGGATTGTGGATATATAATATATTGTGCAGTGAATTTCTATTTGTTTTCTATTCACCTGAGATATAAAATCATAAGTGTGAGCAAAATTACCCAACATGATGTATTATGGAAGATGCATCTCCAAAAGGAGCATCTATTTATGTCCATGCAAAAAAATTTTGAAGAATGCATTCTCAAATTTTTGAAGGAGAGATTGATGCAAATAGAAAATGAAGCAATGGGAAGTACAAATTTATTATCTAAAATTGTATGAGTCCATTATAGAGAAGTTGCACAAATGATCATGGAACAAAATAAAAAAAAATGAAGGAAACGTGCATTAAGTAAGAATTAATGGATTGTAGATGTTGAAAATTTTAGCGAGAATAAAAAGTATGTATATATTGCTCTTGGTTATTATTAAGACGTTATAAACTTCATTGAATAGAGATAGGAGGCACTACATGACATAATTTCTAAAATGATGAAATGGATAGAATATAAAGAATAGTTAGAGAAGCATTCCATATCTATACTGCTTTTTGAACCCTTTAGAGCAAAGTTCTGGTTTTGGGATTTTATTTCTAGTGGTCGCTTATCTTGTCCTCCTTTTCCACCACATTGAGATGTATATATTTATTTTGATGTTAATATTAAAAGATGATTTTCTTTAGTGATTGATGTTGTGAATAATTTGTTTTTATGTTTGGCAGAAGATTCATTACTTGGGGATGATCAATATTCTTAGTATGGAAGTTTGCTATGTACTTAAAATAATGAATAAATGATATTATTTAGAGAGTAAATGTGAAGTGTTTCTACGAATACTAATAGTTATCACAGAGATTTCACTCAACTATTTTTTTCAAGATAATATGATAAATATTAGTAAAATCAGAAAAAATTTAGGTGAAATTAGTGATCTAGGTGAAGAAAGACTTGTAGGAGAGGCAAGCGATGAAGAGTCATAATATTTATTTTATAATGAGTTGTATACCCCATCCATATTAGCCTTAAATAGTTGCATCATCTTTTTTGGTTGTAATCCTACTAAAATAGTCATGTTTTTATTTGTATACTATGACTGTACCATCAAGTTGACATAATCATTTCACTATATAATACAATCATTTTAGTCTTGGTAATTTCTTGGAGTCATTCCTATACTAGCTCTGAATCACATAAATAACTATGATATTATTTTAACATCATGAAAGCCAAGTACCGCATTAGTACAAGTAGTTGTGACATATTTTATAGAGTTGCAACTTATTCAAATATTGCCAAAACATCAATAGATGTAGGTAACAACATTTTTTCACTAGGACTTTTCATTCCAGATAGTAATTAGTCTAGCTGTGCCTTTTTCCAAAGTAATGACCTTGTGCATTAGAGAGAAAATACCAAATCATGGTAGTATCCAGTGTCATAACTTTGTACTATGAAGAGTATTTGACTTAGTAATTGTATCCATAGTGCCACAACACTTCGCCCATAAAGCCAATACCAAAGCTATAACTAATTCCCAATGTCATGACTTTGTATTACAAAGAGAAATTGACTCAATCATTGCAATCCTAGTACCATGATATTTTGCTAACAAAGACAAGACCACATTCATGGCTTATTTCTATTATTATGACATTGTGTTATAGAGAGTTTAAGTATTAGTACTGACAATTCATAGTATTACGATAATTGTTATCCAAATAGGATCCAAAGAGATGACAAAGTCATGACCTCATATTCTTTTATGATATCCAACTTAAAATATCACATAGATTCCAAATTTGTAAAGTTATAATTCAAAAAATTGAGAAGAGAGAGAGACAGAGAGAGAGAGAGAGAGGATGAATAAAAGAAGATTATAGCATATTCTAAGCCTAGGTGCCATGACCTCAACCTCAATTAGGAATAAATTTAAGGTGAGCAACAATTAAATTGATTGGAATTTGAGTTTTTTTTTGAAATTAGTCTGGGTATTCAGTGGGAACCCTAAAATGCATGAGATAACTTTTCGCATATCTCACATGATTTTATCCCTAATGCCTAGCTAAATTGAATTCTACTATTGATTATGTAATTATGTTGTGATTGATAATTGAATTAATGAGTTTATATTTGATTTATAGTTTGTTTGTATGTTGATGGATATGAATGCATTTGATAACCTCAAATTAGGATTTTCACAAATATGTCATAGGATACATTCACATGTGATAGGTATGTCATAGGATACATTCACATGATTTGAATAAAATGAGATGACAGACCTTCTAATCTTAATGTGTTAGATAAAGCAACAAGTTAAAATTTAAAGATGAGGTATATTAATCATTGTGAGAATGATACTTACAAATATGAAATTATGAACATATTAAAGACAAATCTATTGTGTACTATATAGATGAACTAATCTCAAACTAATATGAGAGTTTAATTTAATACATTACCTAGGAGTTTCATCTTAGTATAAAAGTCATGTTGGTCATGGTGGATGATTACAAGTATGTAATGGAGCACATGTAAATAGGATATACTCATATGGTGGTGATAATTCTATAAATTATTCCAACTGTATGATTCTTATAGTTAAAATTCTTGAGAAGACATATGTTTAATTGTCATGAGTATGATGCTCATGAAGCTAAAATAACAAATAAATTTAGTATCACATTATCTCATATCAATTAGATAATTAGAAGGTATAGAATAGAAATATATACTCGAAACAATCATTAAGAATAAATTAACATATTGCCTAAAAGAAATTGTTTAATTGTCATGAGTATGATGCTCATGAAGCTAAAATAACAAATAAATTTAGTATCACATTATCTCATATCAATTAGATAATTAGAAGGTATAGAATAGAAATATATACTCGAAACAATCATTAAGAATAAATTAACATATTGCCTAAAAGAAATTGATGTTATAATAACTTTTGCACTGATCTATATGTTTCCATTTTATTGTACATGTCTTAGAAAACTTGAACTTTGATTGATATAGATATTTTATAGATTATTCTCATAAGAGTTTTACCTTTAGTATGAGAGTCACGTCGCCACTAAAGAGGATGGTGATAGCTAATCCACAGGGCATTTAAAAGTAGTTGTGACTCAAAAGGTGGTGATAACCCTATGAGTTGCTTTCATTTGTATAGTTTTTTCTAATAATAAATGAGACAAGAGTATGTTAATTATGTGAGTATGACTTTTATGATATTGAAAGTGTGAATACTTAACCAACCATATCAATTCTTAGTTTTTATGATATCTGAGATAGAAAAATAAGATCATAGAAGAATAAGATTGTACTTTTGAAGTAGCTACCAAGGGTAGCTGATGAGTTGCTTAAAAGGTAATGAAATTATGTATGATTCTTGAGCAAAGATAATTTATTATCTCACTAGTAAAGTACCAAACAGATAATTATGAGAGGACCATCATTGATATGGGCTCAATGGTGATAACTACCTTATATGTCATTAGGGCAAAGAGGCATTCTAACAACTATCTAACTACCATTCTATATATATCCAAGCATAAATCAAATTATTCCATAATGCATTATACAAATCAAGTGGACAAACCCTTTGATCAAAAAGTCATACCAAAATTCTTATTTATCTTCTCTACTAGAATTAAGTTATCTCACTATTATTTGACCGAACAACTAATATAATCCACATGTGATCGATAACTGGATGAAAGTTCTCTTTACTAATTATATGACCCATATACTTATTGATCTTTGTTGATAAGATACTCTCACCAATAAGTATTAGGATACTATCTAACCAATAAAATTTGATAGCATAATAAAATTGTAATAAATTTTTTGTGTCAATACCAGAAATTATTTAGTTTAGTTAGTTGATGTGAGCTGACATAATGATCTTTGAGAAAGAATTTTTTTAGGAGTTTTGGTAGGTGCTATTTTGACAAATTTGTATCGATCCAATAATTTATCATGTTATCTAGTTTGAATTGTGAAATTATTGCGTTTTGTAATTTGCTTGTTCATTTTTTTAGCATACCAATCAACAAAGAAATTTGTGGGAGTGAGCTAGCATCTTAGGACTCAAAAAATAATAAATCAAAAGATCATGTACAAGTACAACCAATTATTCAAGAAAATCCTTGATATATTTATAAATGAGTTAAAGAAAAAAAATGATGCAGACAATTTTCATTAGAGAAGAATGAGATGAGAATGAGTGAGAACAATTCATACTATCAATATAATGTGACCTATTATTCATGAAATAGTGACTTTTATTTTATATCTCATGGAAACTAGAATGAACTCTATTATTAGGCAGTAGCAAGTTATAGAGATCAAAGATATAGGAGCCATAAAGTGAGTACATTCAATGATTTTTGTCCAATCCATAATGCATCATGCAATGATATACTTACCCAAACTATTAAAAGAGTTAATAAGAACAAATAATAGGGAAGAACAATAGTTGATATGATTGGAGAAGAATGATGAAGATACTAAATTAGGTATTTTAGAAGTAAGTATTGCATTATAAATTTTAGTGGCTGATACAAAAAAGTTGAAGAAGTCAAAAAATAATGAAAGCATTATAGTAGAAGTTTCAATGGCTAATATGGAAATAGTTGAAGTTGAGAATGAGAAATTAACAAATTGAAGATGTAAATAATGAAGTGTTAAATGTTGATGAAGTGTCAACTATCTTTAAAGATGTTTTCATCAAGATGATTATTTTTCCAGCATCAATGTTGAAAGTACAAGAATGAAATATATCAAATTTTATAGGGTAGAGTTAGCTTAGATAGTAGAGATTCATGATAGAAAATATAAGTTGTTAATGGTCAAGTTATGGACATTAAACATAATGCTGCTTAGGAGGCAACCCAAGATTTTACTTTTACATAATAAACTTCCATATTATAGTTTCATAATCAATTGTGATAAATTTATTTGCGATGATGAAGAGATTTTTTAATTAATGAAGAAGTTATTGTAGAGGGATGAGTAATAATTTTAGAATGAGAATTTTTTGTATATAAAATATTGAATATTCTTGTGTATTTGGAATAAAATTAAATAATGTGTAAGCATGGAAATAGATTATAATTAGATTGATTTTATGACTTTATAATTTTGATAAATATTTGATAAGTAGACATAAAATTAGTATGTTTTTGGAAAGAAAGGTGACTTGATGATGTGCAGGTTCATCGATGGAGATTCAATGTTCGTTCTTTGTTGAACTCTGTGTATTTAGTCATGATAATCTTTATATATCATGATCTACCACCTCATTAGCACAATTATTCACATGTGTAACACATTCTTTTTGGTTGTGATATTATCTTAGAATTATAACCATATTTATGTCATAATAATTAAATAACAATGATATTAATTTCATGTCACAATAACTAAATATCTTACTAGTGCTAAAAGTTGTGATTACTTCTCAGTGCAACTTTTTCTTTACTAGTGATTTATATTCTTAAGTCAAAGCTATAATATTTTCTTAAAGCCACAACTTTTAGGATATAAAAAATTATATATCAAAACCACTCAAGCTAAAACCATGATAATTATCCTAAGGCATGACTTTTAGACATATAATATTATATATAATATTACTCAATCATGAACACTTCCATGGTTGTGACTCTTGACCTGAATAGAAGGCAAAGCCACAACTTGGATGTATAGGCTAATTTTCAAAGTCAATGCTCAATTCTTAGTGCCAATTCCATTTGAAGCACAAGTAAGATTAAGGCATAAGCCATGCCAAATTTTTAGTGGCATGACCATTTAATGCATAAAAAAGACAAAGGTAGGAGTCACAACCATTCTCAGTACTATAACCATTTGAAACAAGAGATAGACCAAGGAAAGCTACCTTCATCCCCAGTACCATGGTCATATAAAGCAAAAGAAAAAACAAAGCCAAAGTAATTACTATTTCTTGTGTCATGGTCATTTGATGTAAAAGAATGATCACATTTATAGCTCATTCACAAAGCAACGAATTTGGGTTACATAATCAAAATGCATAAGTCATTGATACTTATTAATGCCTGAATTTGTGTCAAGAGGTGTCAGACAGGCCGTGCCTTGATGGCACAACCCATTTTTAGGTGCCCTAGTCAAGCCACCGAGTCTTGCCAAGCATGGCACGATAAGGTAGTCGTGCCATGCTTGACACTGCACATGTGTTTTGCCCAACCTAGCATAGCTTGACTGGCATGAGTATGGGTAGAATCAGGCAAGGTCATGTCGGGTCGTATCAAGTAATGCAGGGTCGTTCCTAGAGCTGAGTCGTGCCAAATTTTGATTTTAATTTATACTTATATAAAAATTAAAATTAAAATTAAAATTAAAATTAAAATTGTAAATTTGCAGTGCAAATTATATGACAAAATACAATCTTATGTTATATGTGATATTTGAATGAAATAAAAAAAATATTCATAAAAACATCATCAAACAATGATTATCAAAAATAATAATTATAAAAAAAAACAAAAAAAAAAGTCTTCATCCAAAATTAAAATAACAATCATCAATCCCAATGTCAATCAGGGTTTGTATGTAAATCATCATCATCATCATCATCGTGTAATCAAATGATCAAATAGTAATCACTTATGTTTTAATCAAAATAACCAAGATTTTCTTAACCGATAATTGGTTTTAGGCAGCTTCTTTAAAAATCCTTTTTTTTTCTTTATACATCTTATGAAACATTTTTTTTTTGTTTTCTTAGGAATTTTTATGAAAATTCATTTGAATTTTCATAACACAAAGTTGACTTTTACATAAAATAAAACAATAGTTTTCTTAGTAAAATAAAAGTTTTAATCTAGAATATAAAACCTAGATTTCTAAAACAAAAAATTTGTTTGCTATAATATTTTGGTTTTCCATCTACCTTTGTAAAATTTAAACCTTGCTCTCTAAAACTTATAGTTTAAAAACATAGATGGTGTTTGTTTTTCTTTGTTTTTCTTTTTTTTTTGCTTAATTTTAATGGGAGCTTAAACCTAAATAGAAGCTATAAATAGTGCTAATTAGTCTAATGTATTAAGTTGTTGTTTTTCTAACTTTGTATTTCTATTATGTATGATGTTTATTAGCTTTGTATCAACTAAAAATAAGTATTAGTTTTATTAAAAGTAACATCTCTTATTTAGAATTGCCCCTCAAAAACACTGGCTTATTTTAACATTAGTGTGCTGAAGAATAAAAGAATTTGCTCAAATTTTTATAAAATTTTGATTATCAACAAAAAAAAAACAAAAATAAAACAAACACCAACTTAATCTTGGTTCTAGCATGTTTATAAGGAGTCAATAAAATGTTAATGGTGTAGTGACTAGTGAATTAATATGTTTATAATTACTGATGCTATAAAATTAACATCCTTCATACCATAGTCAAACCATGAGTAATGAGCCTAGTAATTTTTTAAGGAGTATTTCAATTGAGCATAGCATGGTCTTACTTATTTTGTGTCTATAAATACTTCAATTTAGTAAAGTTTTATGTATGTTTTGGTGAAGAAAGTATTTTAATATATGGGTAATATATTTGGAAGTTGTATTGGTTTGTAATAATTTTGATGATTTTTGAACATTTTGATGTTTAAAATGTATAAATATTACAAGATTGTAATATTTAACATGGTAATAAAGTTTGGTTACCTAAAAATAAGTTCTTAACTATTAGGTCTTCCTAGTTTTTGGCAAATTGAAATATTATGTATTTAGTTTGTTTATTTTTTTAGTTTATTTTAAATTTTAAATGGGAGTGGATACTCTCATTCAAAATGCATCAGTTTCAATAAAAAATGGTTGGTTTTTTATGTTTCAAAACAAAAAAGGGAAAACTTAGTCTAAAATGAAAAATTGGGAGTCTCATGAACACGTGTAAAAGGGTCACGCTGTCAATTGTCAAAAACAAGAGAAATCCCATTAGAGGTTTTTCGTAGAGTAATTTTATCCCATGATTTGTGTTTGTGTGAACTTCATGAAACATGGGATAATTCCCATATTTCCATAAATATGCGAAGTATGTGTTTTCATGAAAATGCGAAGTGTGCGTGAATGAATAGTATAGAAGTGATTGATGCATGCATGGTATAAAAAGTGAATAGGGCGTGTGTATTTTCCTTGCAAGAAGTGTATTTGGTGTTTCATTTTTTGTTTATTACTTGTGCATTATGTGCGCATTGTGTGCGTTAAATGAAAAAGGAAGAAAATTGGAATACAAGATTATCTTTTTCGTGTGCTAGTGTTAATAAAAATAGGAATTATTCCCATTTTTTATACATATTACTCAAGTTAATCTTCTGAAGCTTTTATTAAATGTTACATAACTTATTATAAGTTTTAATAATATTTAACAAACCATGGTTTGCTCTCATTTTTTTTAATGTTTATGAGGATATTGAATTCTTGCGAAGTTTGTGCCTAGTCCATGTGGAATTTGTATGGTGTTCTGAAGAAATTGTGATCATGGTGTGCTCATGTTATGTTCGTGTTGTGCTTGTGTTGTGCTTGGGCTGTGCTCGTGCCGTGCTCATGCTATAACATTATTGCTCACATTTCTTCTAAAATGTTAGGTTCAGAATTGATTCTACATGTATTTCTAAATATTATATATTTTATCTGATATGTAATATTTTGGACATTAGGACTTTGTGTGTATATAAATATAAATATTCTACTAATTTTTGAAAGTAGAATATTTATTATGATTGTGTTATTTATAATATTTATTTTTTTAGTTTCTAGTACAAGTTGAGAAGCATAAATAATAATTTAAAATATATTTATTTATGTATTTCGATAGAAAATTTGATAACCCAAAAAATTATTCTTCCGATATACTTTTTGGGGAAAATTTTCTAATAGTTTTAAGATGATCAAAAATGTTAAATCATCCTAAAAGTTATATACTAAAAATTTATTTCATAACTATTCTCGATTTTCAGGTTTGTATATCTGTCGGTCCCCAACATTAACAACCATATATATTCTCTAATCTGATGATATCAATTATGCTTTCTAGTGTAAAAAAGAAGATATGACTCATTTCTACCATTTCTTTGGACATGATAAAAAATGACAATGTAAAACAAAATGAATAAGTTATGTTGATTAAGACTAGATAGAAATCAATTTCAAGAATGTAAGGTGAAGAATACATGTGCCCATTTCATGTTATCAAGAGTCGGATATCATTTATTTTAGAATAGTGAGAGAAACATATGAATGCAAAAAAATGAAGTCTGGGAGACTTCGCTGGAAGAATTTGGGTGAGATTTAAAAGTACATTTCATATACTTAAAGATTATGAAATATACTTTTTCAGTCTATTTTGGGGGGTATTATATTTTTGTGTATTCACTAAAATATATTTAAAAAAAAGAGACCCATATTTTAATATTTCAAAAAATGGCATCAAACTATTAATAAATTAAAATTCAGTGCACTCAAATGCATTAATCCTAAACTAACCTTCACTTATACTCTCACTTGCCTTGCCCCTCTCTTCTTTCCCTCGTCCTCACCCTTGCCCTTGCCACTCACCCTCGCCCCTCTCCCTCGCCTCTATCCCCTCTTTCCTCACACTCACCCCTCTTCCTTACTCCATGAAAAGTTTGATGGAACTTTCTGGAGGTCCTCGTGGAGCTTTAGTGAGCTCAATTAAGCTCCACTATGGAGCTCGTGGAGCTTTATCGAGCTTTGTCAAGCTCCATAATGGAGCATGCTAGAGCTCCATGAACTTCATCGTGAAGCTCACAGGCGCTCCAATGAAGACTTTCAAAAAGCTCCATCAAGCTTTCCGTGAAGCAGAAGAGAGGGGTGAGGGCGAGGGAAGAGGGGCAAGGGGCAAGGGTGAGGGCGAGGGGAGAGGGGCAAGGGTGAGGGCGAAGGAAATGAGAGAGGGGCGAAGTGAGAGGCAAGTGAAAGTGTTACTAGAGGATAGTTTACGACTAATATATTTGAGTGTACTAAATTTTAATTTGTTAAGGGGTTGATGCATTTTTTTTTAAATATTAAAAGATGGGTTGTCTTTTATTTTTAATATTTTTTGGTGAGTGCACCAAAACGCATTTACCCCTCTATTTTGTCTGAAAAGAAGAAAAAAATGAAACCATAAAAAGCTAATTTTGTTTTCTCGCTTAACTAGTAAATCAAAAAAAATAGTAGTAGCAAGAAAAATTTTTAAAGGTTTGCAGTAAAAAATGTAGGGAGAACGGAGAATGATGTTTTGGATGTTTCCCAATAAATTTTTAAAAATTAGAAACTAAATTTTTAAAATTTTAAAAAAAGTCAAAAAACTATAAATAAATTAAAAAAAATGGCACTCAAATTCGTAAGTCTCAAATTATTCTCACCAGTCTCCCCAGACCCTCGCCCTCGCCATCGCCCTCGCCCTCGCCCCTCACCCTCGCTTGTCTACCCTCACCCCTCACCCTCGCTTGTCTGCCCTCGCCACTCGCCCCTCTCCAACAATTATACCAAAAAATTCTAAAACCATTGATGATGAAGATGAACTACGACAACCCAAAATGCGAAGTTTACAAGATTTGTATGTTATGACAAATGAGCTACACCTTGTATGTCTTTTGGTAGATTCCGAAAATTTAAGCTTTGAACAGGTGGTGCAAGACAAGAAGTGGCAAAACGCCATGAACGAGGAAATTAAAGCAATAGATCACAACAACACATGGGAGTTAGCAAAATTACCGAAAGGAATTCAACCCTTTGATGTCAAGTGGGTATTTAAGAGAAAGATGAATACTCAAGGAGAGATAGAATGGCATAAGGCAAAACTTATAACAAAGGGATACAAGCAAAAAGTGGGAATCAACTATGACGAGGTGTTTGCTCCCGTTGTAAGAATAGAGACAATCAGATTAATCATTTCACAAGCAGCTCAATTCAATTGGCCGATATTACAAATGGATGTCAAATCGACATTCCTGAATGGTGTGCTTGAATAAGAAGTTTATATTAAATAACCACTCGGGTACATGAAAATCTGAGAAGAAAAGAAAGTGTTGAAATTGAGGAAGACACTTAATGGGTTGAAGCAATCATCATGGGCGTGGAATACTCGTATCGATACATGCTTCAAAAAGAATGAGTTCGAGCAATGTCCCTACGAATATGCCCTTTATGTGAAGGAGAGTGGAGGTAATATGCTATTTGTTGCTCTTTATGTTGATGATCTCATTTTTATGGGAAATAATAATAAAATAATACAAAAGTTTAAGAGCACAATGACATGAGAATTCGAGATGACAGATTTGAGATTGATGAAGTTTTTCCTTGGTCTAAAGGTAAGACAAGAAAAGATGATCTTTGTCTCCCAGGAGGCATATATATATATATATATATATGTGAGATTTTGAAGAAGTACATGATAAAGTCTTGTAATCCGGTTTCAACACCAATGGAACCAGGTGCAAAACTCTCTAAGTTTGATGGAGGAGAACGAGTCGATGCAAGCAAATGTCAGAGTTTAGTGGGAAGATATCACTATCTCACATGCATAAGGCCGGACCTTACATTAAGTGTCGGCATTGTAAGTCGGTTCATGGGGAAGCTAGTCTATTCACATTGGAAGGCATTAAAGCGAATCCTTCGATACATCAAAGGAACAATGTCACTCGGGTTATTTTATACAAATGTGGCATATTACAAGTTGGTCGGGTACTCCGACAGTGATTGGTGCAGAGACTTGGATGATCGGAAAAGCACATCGGGTTGTGTGTTTTTTATGGGTGACACGGCATTTACTTGGCTTTCAAAGAAGCAACCAATTGTGACACTCTCGACATGTGAAGCTGAATATGTGTCAGCATCTTTGTGTGTACGTCATGCGATATGGCCCAGAAATTTGTTGGGCAAGATGGAGCAACCACAACTCGGTGCAGCTGAGATATGAGTTGACAACAAATCAGCAATTGAGTCAAGCAAGAACCTGGTGAATCATGAGAGAAGCAAGCATATTGACGTTCGTTTTTATTTCATACGAGATCAAGTGAAGGAAGGAAACATAAAATTAGTATACGTGGCTAGTCGGGACTAAGTCCAGATATCTTCGCCAAACCACTACCTACGATACTACTCGACAACTGCAAAAGATTACTCGGTATGAAAGATGGCAGAAACATTTAAGTTTATAGGGGAGTTTTGTTAAATAAACATTAAATGTACATTTTTAATGGGGAGTTTTCTTAAACATTAAATGTCTGTTTTTAATGAGGAAGAAATGTCAAGAGTCAGTAGTTACTCTTATAGATGATAATGATTTTTAATTTTCGATTTTATTAGGACAAATTACTGCATATAAATAAATCATTGTATTGATTGTAATAAAAAGGAATTAAAGAAAGAAAAAGTCTTTTTTCTGAAATATTTTCTCCTCGATTATAGTTTGCAGCCAATTTTTTTCTTACAGGCACAACTCACGACATGACACGGTTTAACCATGCATGGCATGACATTTAATAGTTCAAAACCATGACTATAAGTGCCATGGATTGGCCCGTGGCATGCCTCGGGTCAGACCAATCTTTTTGGCACGAAGGCTTATCACGACATGACCCAACACTACGGCCCATGCAAGCTAGTTTCGGTTTGACTACCCAATTCGACTAGCCTAGTCCCGACCAAGGCTAGCTTGGATTTAATCAGACTAGCCTAGCTTAACCCAGGTTAGACTGGCCAAGCGTTACCCAGCTTGACATGACACAGAACAACTTGCCCAATCCAAGATCAAAGTTGCTTTCTGGCAACTACTCCTGCTTATGATGATGCATGATAATGGTAGTGCATGAATACTATAGAAAAGCTCATGATGTTGTTGGATTCCTTTCGTCGAGACCTTCTAATTGATATATTATACAATATGCTTTCAACTAGCCTTCCTCTAATATGAGTTTGTTAGAAATAAAATATTCAAACAAATATTTCTTGAAAAACAATATTACAAAACTAATTGTTAGAGATAAGTATTGACTTGGTACGGAAGTTATTATTCTTATTGTTATTTGATGATTAAACCAAATTGGAGAGGAGTATTTATACTAATAAATGTAGTTTATGCCTTTATTTTGTGAATGGACAAAAGTTTATGATACAACAAAATTATAAGAAAATGTTATATTTAACAAATACGAGTCTATGGTATCTATAATAGGATTAGAATAATCTTGGACATTTAAATTCTAATTGTCACCCTAACAAGTAATGCAAAGCTAGTTTGGTCTAATTTTGGCATGCATTCCAACTAACTAATTGATGAAAATCACCTAAACGTCATTATTTAATAGAACGATACTACACGTCAAAAACTTTATATACAAGCATTCTTGAACCCTTAACCATGCAACATTAAAAAAAATATATATATATATAAATGCGATGCAATCCTAAAAATGAAAATAATGGGCTTCGTGCAATCTGCTTCAGCTTTTCTTTATTTCAATATATGTGTATAAATAACACACATATACAAATGCATTGTATTGTATCCTCGTTTCCATTATTGTCTTGGTAACCACGACAGTATCGCATATAATTCTGAAAGCTTGTTCAGAAGAAAATGGAACTCCAAAACCACATAGCATCTCTTGTTTTTGGAATTCTTGGTACATATGTAAACATATATGTGTACACTTTGCATCATTGACCTTCTTTGCATGAGTGGGTGTGCTTGTTCATGTCATTCCCAATCAACTCACTTTTCATCTTGTTGTGTGCTGATTGCATAATGCATACTTTCAGGTAATGTCGTGTCCGTGCTGGTATTCTTGTCTCCTGCGTAAGCTCACTGATACACTTAATATTCTTGGTTGTATGGACCTACTGGCTCAACGGTTACATTCAGATCACTTAATGATTTGGCATCATGCAACCACTGCATTGCTATTAGTCAGACTTTTAATGTCTATGAAGGATTATCCAACTTGATTTTTCTGACCATTTATCGTTAACATTTGATTCCATAGCTTTTTTTTTTAATCCAGGTATACGTTTGTCAGGATTTGCAAAAGAAAATCAACAGAAGACTTCTCTTGCTTACCCTATTCCGTTGCATTGTTCAGTTGCATGTTATATCTCTACTATGCCACACTTAAAGTTGATGCACTTTTACTGATCAGCATCAACTCTTTTGGATGTATCATAGAATCCCTCTATCTTGTCCTCTATATTATATATGCACCAAGGGACTCCAGGGTACTACCTTTCTCTGGACTTAAACTTTGTTAAACACACACAATATACATACATGCAAAAATACAGTTACTGCAAACAAGAATTCTTTGTTGAAAGTGTATTCCCAAGATTGTAGGATACATAGTTGTGGAATAAGATTTGCAAGAAGGTATTTCTTGTGCTAATTTATAAAACCCAAACACGGTAATATCACTCAGAAGCTAAACAACAACACTTGTACTTTCAGCAAAATAAAACATCTACTTTAGACGAAGTTGTTTGCCTTCATATGAATTGAATTGCAGTTTATTGCAGATTTGTGCCGCAAAGCTTCTCGTTTTATTCAATATGATACTATATTTCTTGATCGTGCTGCCAACATATATGCTAGTGCATGGAAGCCAGAGAATTAGCGTCGTAGGATGGCTCTGTGCTATCTTTTCTGTCGTCGTATTTGCAGCCCCACTTAGCAACATAGTACGTGCACTCCAATATACCAGATGTTACTATCATTAATATTTAAAAGCAATATATTACTAAGCACGATATCTTGGTTTAATAAAAGAAATAAATTTTCCGTGCATAAATTGATAAATGGAAGAAGGAATAATTAAAGAGAAATTGAATACATTTATTGAACTTTGCATCATCGGCTGTCTATGATTTCAGAGAAAAGTTATAAGATCAAAGAGCGTGGAATTCATGCCCTTCCCTCTATCACTATGCCTGACGTTCAGTGCTTGTTGCTGGTTGCTCTATGGCCTCTCTAAAAAAGACTATTACATTGCGGTAATTGCTTATTTTAGGTTACAATTAATTACTTGGATAAATTTTATCTTGCATCCAATAACTAATTTTTATTTCTTTATTTACAGGGGCCAAACATATTAGGGTTGGGATTCGGAATATCTCAGATGTCACTCTTCTTCAAGTATAAGAACCATGGGAATGAACAAGCAGAGCAAGAGCAAGAGCAAGAGCAACAAAGTGAGGCGTGATCTGGTTGCCAACTGCTTTATTAAGGGAATCAACAAAAGACCTTTACTGATTAATGAAGTGGTTGGACTAAGTTTCTTGCAAGTGAGAGATATTATTGACAAAAAGGATATTCGATTTCATATATACACGTAATATATAGGATTATTTTACTTTGTGTTGGTAATCTGTGCCGGCTTTTCAGTTCATTACCTGCAACAATTAATAATGAAGAATACATCATGGTTTGTCTTCCAAAAAGTTGGGTGAAAATTTTGGGTTTCCTTCACCAGAAATAATTTCATGATTTTTGTTTTGACACCCCACGTCAATGATTAAAAAATGCACTGATACTTCGGCATTTAACAAAAACAACATTGAAATTTGAAAAACATATCGAGGCATCAAGATTAAATAAATGATGATGGAATTTTTTTTACATGCAACTACATAAAAAAGTTATTTTAAATACAATAACCCAACTATCACATTAATCAGAAAAATGAACTTGGCACAAAAAGAAAAAATGCACTAGAAAAATGTAGAGGTTTGGTCATCTGTACAAGAATGGCCAAGTGTAGCATTGAGAAGAATTTGAGCATGCTCTTGAATGAAACAACAAATTTTGAAAAAAAATAGAGTACTTAATAAATGACCACCATTAATATGGGAAAGTAATTTCATTTTCTAAAAACAAATATTTTTTTGGTTAGGATAAGCAATTAATGATCAAATTAACTACAAAATCATGTAGATCAAATTACAGCTAAGAAAACTATAAATGTAAAGAACTATATGAGACTCATTTGTTTCATAAAAAAGAATAACTGGCCAAAGAAAATTGAAAATAAGCCAATTTTTTTTTAATAAATAAAATTTTGCATCTAAAATTTTAGGGAAAATTATGTCTAGGGGACCCAAATGAAAATATTTATGTTTTCCACTTTTAAAATTTTTTTAAAAACATCACAAAACGTAAAATATATATGTTTTTGTGCCATAACAAATCAGATATCTATATTTACCCCATGTTTTTTGATTTTAGAAAAAAAAAATTGACCAATTTTCAAAATCAATTACAAACTTAGAAATTAATCCGATAGTGGGATTCGAACCTAAGACTTAAAAGTCAATATTTCATCTAAAAACATCTAATTACTAATAAAAAATCAATTATTAGATATATAAATTTATATATGTATATATTTACATATATAATTAAATATATATACATATATAAACATATATAAATAAATATGCACACATATATAAATACATATATACACATATATAAATAAATATATATGATGATTAGGCTATTCAATACATATGGGTTGGGCTTGTTTTGAATATACATCTATGCCCTTATTTAATATTCAATAATTGATGTGTGTAAATAGCTATAAAATATTTTCTACTTTTTTTTATTTATCAATTATCAGAGCCCAGTATATAAACTCTATTTTTTTCTTTACCTAATGTTCAGGACATAATTTTATTGAATGGTATTTTGGTTTTCTTTCTGCTACTACCGCTCTTGAATTCTCTCTTTCTTCTCTTATTCCCTACTATCTGAAATCTTTGTCAAAACAAAGATTTGTTATTAATAAACAACAATTTGGTATCAGAGCCCAATTTCTATCAGATATTGAAGTTCTTTTCTGAATGAGTGTTCAAAAATAATTTCTCCAAAATCGATGATCACTTTGACCAAATTTATTTATTACGATTTTCATAGATCTAGCATAGATCTGACCAGATCTATTAAGATCTGAAAATTTTGTGGTGTTAAAACTAAATTTTCTACAAAACCCTCAAATTTCTTTTCACATTTTTTCAAGTTTTCAAATAAACATATTTTCCAGAAATCAAAACTCATCAAACTCAGGGTCAATTCTCATTCCCTTGTTTGATGGTGAGATTTTTGACTACTGGCTTGTTAAAATGCGAGCCCTATTTTTCTCACAAGACATATGGTAAATCGTGGTCTCTGGATATGTAGAGGTTCCAAATTTCTCTACTCTAGAGGGTAATGAATTGATACGAGATAGAGAACTGAGAAAATTAAATGCAAAAGCAGTACTATTCATCCAACAGGGTATCAGTAATACAATATTTCCTCAATTACTTGGATGTACTCAAGCCAAAAAGACTTGGGACCTCCTAATCGAAGAATATCAAGGAGATAAGTAGGCTCGAGGAGCTCTTCTACACTCCCTGGGAAAGGATTTTGAGAATCTGAGTATGAATAACTCAAACTCTTTCACTGAGTTTTCAACTCAGTTTCTAGACATAGTTAATCAACTTAAAATACATGGTGAAGATATTTCTGAAACTCATCTGGTTGAAAAATTATTGATATACATGGCTAACAAGTTTAATGCCATTGTGGTAGTGATAGAAGAAACCAAAGACCTGTCTAAGCTTGTCATTCAATAAGTCTTGAGCTCACTGAAATCATATGAAGGTAGATTGCTTAAGAGAGTTGAAGCTTCTGGAGAGATAGCAATGCAATCAAGATGGGAAAATCAGCCTACTAAAGAAGACCAAACCCGAAGTATGCTCCTAAAATTAAAAATAGAAATAAAACTAAATGAATGCCTAAATTATAAAAAGTTTGGGTATACTTCGAAGGACTGTAAAATAAACCATACACAATATGCTGGTTGTGCAGAGCGAGTAAACCACCTTCACCAAATACTTGGTTTCTAGACAGTGGTTTTTCAAACCACATGTCTAGTAACCAAAAGATATTTGTGGATTTACTTCCAGTAGTAAATTCACAATTAAAATTAGGTAATGGAGATCTTGCTGAGGTGAAAACCATAGGCAAAGTCTTTGTTCCTGCCTCCACTAGAACAAATATTATAAGAGATGTACTCTTAGTTCCAGCACTAGACCAAAATCTTCTAAGTGTGGGTCAACTAATTGAAAGGGGATACGGACTTTTATTTAAAATAATGCATGTGAAATATTTGATCACGATAGTGATCAGCCTTCATGGACAGTGAAAATATATAGTGGAAAAAGGTTTCAATTGACATTTGATAAAAGAACAAACAGGGCAATGACCATGAATGTCGAGTCTGAATCCTCTTTATACCAAACCTCCTATGCCATAAAGAGGCTTCAGACTCAACATTCATGGTTTGTTTTTTGATCAAATGTTAGTGGAAAACTTCTTCCATTGACATTTGATCAAAGAACAGACAAGGTATTATCATGAATGTTGAGTCTGAAGCCTCTTTATGGTATAAGAGATTTGGACACTTAAATTATTTGAGTCTAAATAATATTTTTTCAAAAAAATCTTGTGAATGGAGTGCCCTTAAACCTTGCCATCTCCACTACTGTCTGTGAGGAATGCTCGCTAAGAAAATAGACTAGGAAAAGTCTTCCTAAACTATCTACCTGGAGAGCCACTGAACCACTAGAACTGATACATACTGATATTTGTGGACCCATGTCAGTCCAGTCATTAGGCAACAGTAGCTATTTTTTACTATTTGTCGATGATTGTACAAGGCACATGTGAGTATTCTTCTTGAAGCACAAGTCTGAGGCACTTGACTGCTTTTGAAGTTATTGTCCCTTATCGAAAGACAATCTTGACTTAGTGTAAAAACACTTAGAACAGACATAGGGGGTGAATTCCTCTCTCAAAAATTCACTGATTTCTATTAATTTTAAGGGATAAATAGGAAATTGACCACTGCTTACTCACCACAATAGAATGATATTTTGGAGAGAAAGAATAAGACTATAATGGAAATGACTAGGTCTATTCTGAATGAAAAATGCTCACCTAAAATTTATTGGGCAGAAGCAGTGAAAACCTCAGTGTATCTGCTCAATAGATGCCCCAAAAAATATTAGATAATCTCACTCTAGAGCAAGCCTGGACTGGTAGAAAACCTAGTGTTAAACACTTAATGGTATACAGGATTGTTTGCTGCTCCCACATACCGAATGAATACAGAACCAAATTAGACTCTAAGGGTCTAAAATGCATACTAGTAGGATACTGACTGCAATCCAATGGTTATAGATTGTATTTACTAGAAACTAAGACTTTTCTAGTGAGTAGAGATATACTCATTGATGAAAATATCAGGTGGAATGAAAACCTCATTCAAAATGAAGTTGCAAACAAAGAAAGTTGTAGCATTGATGTTACAGCAAGCTATAAACAAGAATGCACTCCAAGGTATGAATCCTACACATCTTTCTTTTCTTCTGAATCTGAGTTTGCATTAGAAGAATCAAATGAGATAATCATACCTATTAAATGTAAAACCCTATCAATTCTGATACCAGAGATGTAACTACACCTCAGTTGAATCACTCAACTATGAAGCGGCTGTAAAACATCAATTCTGGATAAATACAATGCAGACAGAAATGTCTGTTATTGAAAAGAATAACATGTGGACTTTGGTTGACTTGCACCCAAATAAACACAATATAGGAGTCAAATGGATTTTTTATGATAAAGACTAGACCTAACACTAATCTGCCTATGTATAAGGCTCGATTAGTGGCCAATGGCTACTCTCAAAAGTCTGGGACAGATTACCGAGAGACTTTTGCTCCAGTAGCAATGTTGGAAATAATAAGGCTTTTAATAGTCTTAGCTGGACAGAAGGGTTGGAATCTATTCCAGCTCGATATAAAATCTGCCTTTTTGAATGGAGAACTCAAGGAAGAAATTTAAATAAAACAACCCCCCCTGGGCCTGTAAAACAAGGGAAAGAATATTGTGTTTATAAATTAAATAAGTCTTTATATGAGTTGAAATAAGCTCATTGTGCCTGATATCAACAAATAAATACTTACCTATTGAATCAAGGATTCAAAAGGAGTAAGAGTGAGCCTACACTTAACATTAAGAAAGTTAAGAATTCTGGAATCTTAATGGTATCTTTATATGTAGATGACATAATTTTCACTAGTAATAAAATAGAATTAATAAATGACTTTAAAAGAGAAATGAAGACCAAGTATGAATGTCTGACCTAGGTAACTTGAAACATTTCTTGGGACTTGAAATATTTCAAGACACAAGTGGTGTGTCTATTTCTCAAATCACATATATAAAATCAGTATTAAATAACTTTGGAATGAGAGATTGTAAACATGTCTCTACCCCTCTTGAAGTAAATCAGAAATTACTTTCTACCCAAAGATTGGTGAATGGAAAAGCATACAGAAGCTTTATTGGAAGCTAGTTGTATGCATTTGCAATAAGACCAGATATAGTGTATTCTGTCCATTTATTATCTCGTTTTATGTATGCACCTAATCACATACATCTTAGTGCTACCAAAAGAGTATTGAGATATCTCAAATGAACTATAGACTTAGGTCTAAAATACACTAAGACCAACCACACAGAGATATCTAGTTATTGCGACAGTGACTGGGGTGGGTGTCTAGAGGATTACAAAAGTACCTCTAGATATGTATTCAATTTAGGAACTGTGGCTATTTCTTGGCAGTCCAAGAAACAATCCACAGTTGCCTTGTTTACCACTGAAGCTAAATATGTTTTAGCTTCAGTAGCTATATCTCAAGCATTATGGGTAAGAAAGCTTTTGATTGATCTAGATAAACCATTAGACTAGCCAACTAATATTCTTTGTGATAACTAGTCGACTATATCCATTGCAAGTAATGTGGTTATGCATAGTCGAACTAAACATATAGGTTTAAAATATCACTTCATCAAGGATGTTATTGAGACTAATGAAATTAAGTTTATTTTTTTGCAGGACTGAAGAACAAATTGCTGATAATTTTACCAAATCTTTACCTAGAGAAAAGCTGGCTTACTTGTGAGAATAGCTTGGACTGTCACCAACTACATCAAATGGGAAGGATTGTTGATTGAGCTATTCGATACAGTTGGTTTGGGCTTGTTTTGATTTTACCTCTATGCCCTTATTTAATATTCAATAAATGACGCATGTAAATAGCTGTAAAGTATTTTCTGCTTTTTTTTATTTATCATTATTAGAAGCTAATATATAAGCTCGGTTTTTTTCTTTACCTAATGTTCGGGACATAATTTTAATGAATAGTGTTTTGGTTTTCTCTCTACTGCTGTCGCTCTTGGATTCTCTTCTCTTCTTCCCTGCTCTCTGAAATCGTTGTCAAAATAAGGATATGTTGTTAATAAATAATAATATACACATACATACATAAATAAATATATATACATATATACATAAATATATATATAAATAAATAAATTAAATATATACATATAAATAAATAAATATACATATATACATAACTATATATACATATATAAATAAATATATATACATATATAAATAAATAAATATACATATATAATCAAATACACACACACACACACACACACACACATATATATATATATATATATATATATATATATATATATATAACTATACATATATAACATACATATTTATATGTATGTGTGTGAAAACACACACACACACACACACAAAACTATACATAAATAAATTAAATATGTGCGCGTATGTGTGTGTGTGTGTATACATCTATAAACACACACACACACACACACACACACACACACACATATATAATTATTTATTTATTTTCTATTTATTAATTAATTTATTTTTCACTTAAGAAATAATTTGATTTCAGTATTTAGATACTTTCAGGAGAAAAATCTACCTTTAGGTGATGTCTTTCAATCTTAGCACCACAATAATTTCTAAGTATGTAGGCAGTTTTAAAAAATATATGAAAATTTTTTTCTACGATGAAAAATCACTGTGGCAAAATTGACTTCTTGGGTTCAAATCTTATCCCTATGACAATTTCTAAGTTTATAGGTAGTTTAAAAAATCACATAGAATTTTATTTCTAAAAAGGAAATTTGTGGAATTAAAATTGGATTTCTTATTTGTTTGGCCCCAAAATATAAATATTTCTATTTTTTGGATTGGGGTAAGTTTTTTTTTATTTTTAAAATTGGATTAATACATAAAAATTTTTGTTTTATGTCACCTCAAACATAATTTTTCCAAAATTTTAGATTATAAGTGTACAAATTCTCTATATTTTATTTAAACTAAGCTACTCTCATGTATTATTTTGCCTTTGGAGTAACATTTTATAAATAAGAATATATGTTATCACACAACACGAAAATATGTTTTCTTGTTACAATTTAGTTCCTTGGAAAACATTAATCTACAAAATGATATATAGTCAATATGATTAAAGATTGGTCAGTAATAACCATTTCAAATAAAAATCTTATTTATTGAGTATGCTCGAGTTGGGTGGACTAGGATTATTTGATTTGTGTTTTGAATTTGCTTTTTTTAATTTTAAAATATTTATATATAATTGTTATTTTAATAGAATATGTTATATTTTTTAGTTAATGTTATTTTTTCTTTGAAAGTGAGGAGCATGGTGAATTAAGAACATGTAATAATTTCTAGTGTTTAATATATATACATATATACAAAAGATGAGAAATTATTATTTTTCTGAAGTGCTCAAATGGGGGAGTGCCCCCATCAACTCATAAAATGAAAAAAAGAGTTAGATACTACATGGTTTGTGTTTGGACTTTGGAGGGGTATCTTTCAAATTTCTACCTTCTTCCTCACATGGTGTGTGAGTTCTTTTTCAAAAAAAAAAAATAATGATATAGAAACATACTTATGTGGTAAATGGGTTATGCAGCCCGATCAAGCTAAGGCACGACTTGATTTCATCATCCCAAGCATTGCATCACATGTCAGGACCCTTACCTGACAACTATGTACTTTGATCCACAACACAACTCATGCCATGTCATGCCTAGACAATAGGCCTAGAAGTGTCAAATGAGATAGAGCATCCCAAGTTTGACGAAAAGCACGACATGGATGATTAATGCCTGCCCAATCCATTGCATTTTCAATAGACCTCATGTACATGTCCATGCTAGGTATATTAAAATTGGTTTGTGAAGTTCATACACCATTTTTTAAATATATTACATCAATAGGGGGCACATGAAGTGCATGAAGCCATTAAAAAAAGGTTGTTTGCTTCACAAAGGCCTCCGACATCAATAGTGATATGCATGTTGCTATTAAGGACATGAATGATGTTAAGAGACCCAAAATAATATGAAATAATTACAAAAAAAAATCATATAGGATTTTATACATATGCATGCCATGAGATTTTAGTTTATTCTCATGCCCTTCCTTCAAGAAAGTTCTTATAATCTCAGTTCTCCATATCTTGGTTATGACTGATAGTCATATCAAAACTTCTTATCTAAAACATGCATTTTCCCAAAAAATATTCATGTTGAGTCTAAAATATTATAATGCTAATATAGTTTCAAAATATTTTACATGGGATTTTGTACATGTATATCAATATATTTCCCCTTAACATACTTACAAAAAGGTAATTTATTCCCCTTATCATGTTTTCATTTAGTTCCATTTTATGTGAACATCCAAAAATATAGCTAATTATATTAAATAATATAGTATTTTTAAAAAAGGTTGTTGAGGAACATTGTTTTTGAAGTAACACTTTTGATGATGTGAAAAGAGTTTTAGGAAAAAATGTTCACATGAAATATAATGTGGTTTTACAATGTTGTTTTTGCTAATAATTTTGGTGAAAGTACCATAATTTGATTTACACTAACATTTTCTTAATTATATGTTGCTCACTAAATGATTATTTAAATTCATCATTGATCCAGAATCCATTGAGATTTGTTACAAGGATATACATTGCCTTAGCCTTTGAATTTTTTAGCATCACCTATTATGAAATTATATATCATGTCAATGTAATTTCTAATTATCAATCATTTGATTTGATGACAACTAAAAATATAGATTATTCTATTTTAGTTTCCAATCACCATTATTCATGTTGTATGTTAACGAAAAACTCAATCTAAGGTATCTCATCACGTGCAATGATACATTGAAGCATGTTGATATGATTCCTAAAAAAAATATGAGAAGAAAAATATCTATTGAGTGAGGCTGACTACAGATTATGACAAAGAAAAATAGAAAAAAAGTAGGGGGTATTTTAGAAAATTAGGGCATAAAAGAAAAAAAAAACTCAATTAACTTTTGCCAACCAAAAACACTCATCATAACAACTATATAATCTCCTCACTCACGCTACTCTCCAGAAAAACATTCAAACCAAAAACAACCACAATTCTAACAAAACCAAAAGGAAAAAAAAAATTTGTGGAATAATTTCACAAACTCAAATGACATAGTCTTGAAGTTAGCTTGGGGGTCTTCTATTTTGGGCTTCATTCAGATTGGATTGAGCATGGGCTTCGTCTCCAACTTTGCTTTGGGTCTAGGTTGCCTCAACATCAATGATAATCAACCCACTTGATAATGATGATTTTGGATACTCTATCATGATGGGTAGTGGTATCAATTGTCACTCTTTGAAAAATCACTTTTTTCTCAAGGTGGAGGTCAAGGTACAACTGGAAGAATGTGCAAAAAAACTTCCAAGTGGAATCTTCTAGTGGATTGTTAGTCCATTGATCAAGAATTTATTGATATATCTTGCCATTATGTAAGATTTTAATGGGTAGCACAAATAGTTGTTGGTTTTTGATTTGTTATCTATGCTTTTAGGTGGTGAAGGAAAATGAGGATCCAGAGACTTACCATGATAACATTTGAGAATATAAACATGAAAAAAGGCGTAGATTTTACATCTTTCTAGTAGTTAATTTATAGGTCATGTTGCCTACATGATAAGTGATTTCAAAAGAACCTAAGTAAAGCTTGGATAATTTCGACAAAAAAAAATTATATTTTGTCTAAATGGTTGTAATTGAACCAATACCAACCTTCTGTGTTATAGTGAAGCTCATGTTGATAGAGATTAACCTTTTCTTCCATTCTATGTTTAGCCTACATAAGTATGCTATGAGAGTAGATGATAAAGTGTTGCATTCACACAATAATTTATCCATTGCTTGAATAGATGTAGAGTCAAGAGAGTATACCAATATGATGAATAGTATCTGACAATATAATGCTTGGAAAAGAGTTATTTTGAGATATTATGATAACTGGTGTTATAATTGAACTTTGTTCAAACCAATAAATCAAATAAAGAGAAAGGGTTTCTTGTGTTAAAGCCCATAAATATTGTTCAAGGTCCCTATTGACCACCTCATAGTGCCTATATGTTTGTGGATGGTAAGTTGTACTATGGCTCAAAGTAGTTCAGCTTAGCGCAAACAAAGATAACAAAAATGAACTCATACAAATGAGGTCACGATTAAAGATGATAGTTCTAGGTAGGCCATGTAATTTGATAAAAAGTGTATTGAATAATGCAATAGTTTTGAGAGTTGCAAAATGACTAGTCAATCCCCCAAAATAAGCAAATTTAATAAGTCTATTCACAATAACCAAAATAACTATCATACTTTAAGATCATTGCAATCTAGTAATAAAATTTATTATAGCAAAATCTTAGATCAAAGATGGTATGGCTAACGGCTGAAGCAAACATACAAATGCATGAGTTGAATAATTGGTTGGTTGGTAAATTAGGCAATTGGAAATGAACTATTCAAAATCCTTATGCATTTTAGGTAAAAAAAATGGAAGACATGTTGACAAATGTTCTTTTAATTTCAGCTTGGTCTGCCATCAGTGTAGAGTAGAATTCATGACCTAAGATAGATTTTAACATTGACTGAGGACTAATATAATACCATCTTGCATAAAAAAGTATACCATTTTCACTATGTATCAGGAACAAGTGTTCCAAATGTTTCCTATTGATGGAAATTAATCAAATTAGGAAGAACATAATTTCTCGACATTAGCTTATCATCCAATTTGAATCTGGTCAGCTCAACAATTGATAACAAGGGCTCGGTGTAGTTGATATTCTACATAACTTAGTCTAATGGAGGCGAGATAAAGAATCGGAAACCTAATTAGTGTACCTTAGTTTATACTCTATCTAAAAATGGAACCCCAACAATTTGCATATATAAATCTAG
Source organism: Sapria himalayana (assembly GCA_029783825.1). Taxonomy (NCBI): domain Eukaryota; kingdom Viridiplantae; phylum Streptophyta; class Magnoliopsida; order Malpighiales; family Rafflesiaceae; genus Sapria; species Sapria himalayana. The sequence goes on from JAREIK010002147.1 coordinate 2,843,214, forward strand.
TGATCTAAAGTATGTATAACCTATTGGAAAAGCTCCTTAATACTATGATGATTTGTATGAATGAAAGAACTGACTAGGTAAATATTGATGCCACTTATGGATTGATTTTTCAATGGTATGTAATTTATTAAGATATGTGAAAGTAGCTTGCATTGTATTTCTTGCTAAAAAAAGTAATGAGATGACTTAATTGGATCAAAATAGCCCATATGCTCATATGACAAGCATTAGAATCAACAATGAAATCCAAATCAAAATTCGACAATTGCAAAATTGGTGCATTGACTATTGCATGTTTTAAAGCATCAAGGAGTAGAAATACCTATAATCCACAAAAAAATCCTTACAAGATAAATGAGTTAAGGAGGAAACTATAGAATTATAACCTCTAATACCTATTCAAATGCTTAACGAATGTAGGCCATAGCATGTATCCATTGCATCAGTACTTCAATCTTTTGAGAATCATCAATGACTCCTCCACATGATACAATAAGTCCTAAATAGTCCATCACATCCTAGTCAAACACACATTTGGGTAGTTTAATGAAAAAATTATTAATAGCAAGACAAGAAATGACTCGGAGGCTAGCATGCTCTTAAATAAAAGTGTTACACACGAATATGTTGTCAAAAAGTAACAATAATGAATTTCCAAAGAAATTGAGTAAAAACATGATTCATGGTAGCTTAGAAGGTCAATGGATTATTAGTAAAGCTAAAAAGCATTAAAATAAATTCAAAGTAGCCCTCACGGGTGCAAAAAGTAGTATTATAAATGCCATGGAAATTAACTCTTATCTTTTGTAGTCCCTAATTCATCCAAGAGCTCATCAATGATGAGAATTAGAAATTTATCTTTTTGATAATTGTATTAAGGACACATTAGTCCATGAAAAATCTATAAAATCCATTCTTCTTCATAATGAGCAAAAAAGAAGTATAACATAGTTCCTAGTTGAGACAAATGAGGCCTTGATCAAGCATTTCACATATAAGCTTCTCCAATTCATCTTTTTTGAAAGTGAGGACAGTGATATGGTTGAACATTTGTTAGTTTAGACTTTGGTAGTAAGTGTATTTGATGGTCAAAAAGATGATGAGGAGGAAAAGTTGATGGAGCCTAGAATAAATTACAATACTACTAAAGTACTTGCAATATAAAAGTATATAATTATTTGGCACTCTACGCACTGACTTTTTTGGGTCATTTGGTATATATTTATTGATGTTTTACTGTATAATTGAGTTTTAATTGGAGAGATTTTACTAAATATCTATTTTGAAAGAATTTAATGAATGTTAGTGAAATTAAGAGTATATTGAATAAAATTGATAAACTTTGTGGAATGATGACTTATAGATGAGAAAAGCAATGGAAGTTCATGATATTTCTCATATCACAACTTGGTTAGAACTTTCATTAAATCAATATGCAACACTTTCATGATAATAGTCATGACCTTATTTTTAGTACGCAACATAGTTATGATATTTTCTTGGAGACATTGATGCACTATCTTTAAAATACCATAATAGTCATGACCTTATTTTTAGTATGCAACATAGTTATGATATTTTCTTGGAGACATTGATGCACTATCTTTATAATACCATAATAGTCATGACCTTATTTTAAGTATGCAACATGATTATGATATTTTCTTGGAGTCATTGTTGCACTATCTCTAAAATATCATAATAGTCATGACCTTATTTTAAGTATGCAACATGATTATGATATTTTCTTGGAGTCATTGTTGCACTATCTCTAAAATATCATAATAGTCATGACCTTATTTTTACATCATGATAATCATTGTATGTCATGACTCTATCATCAAACTTACATAATTTTTTTAGTATGCAGCACAATATTTGTGGTAATGATATATTGTTGGAATTATTATTGCACTATCTCTAAAATAACATAATAGTTATGACCTTATTTTCATGTCAAAAAATTGACGTATTTTAAAGCATTATGACTTAATTAATACAAAGACAAAATACCAAGTAAAATTAGTCAATACAATATTTTTCATTGTAACATTGTGCTCTAGAAAGCAATATTTTAGTTAGAACATTTTTAACCATTTCAACTTTGTATACTAGAAAGAATAATTTCCGTCAAAATTTTTAGTTGTCATGCCTTTGAGAAAAAATCAATGTCATGCCTATTCTTAGTGCTATGACTTTGTATTCCATAGATAAATGTATAAGTCACATACATTCATATTGTTATAACTTTGTATTATAGAGAAACATTATTCTAGTCATTGCATTTCTAGTGCCACAACATCATGCTCTCGAGAAGAGTTTCTTGAGTCATAATATTTATTGTCATCCTGAATTTTATACTCTAGAGAAAATCCAACAAGATTATAAAGTTGTAACCTTAAGCTAGTGTCTTGACTTCCAACTTAAAGAATTGCATAGATACCTAAAATATAAAAGCAATACTTAGAAAAAAGAAAAGAAAGAAATGAGATAGAGGAATTGGATTTCAAGCCAATAACACCAAATCCTAGGCATGAAACTTCCATTTCTGAATTATGCATAAATTTAAGGTAATCATGAGTCATAATTATTTGGGTTTAGGTTTTTAGACTTAGATCCTCACTAGGGATATCAATGGGGACTCTCAATTCTATGAGATACCACTCAAAATATCTAATGTGAATTCTTTTCCAATGTTAGGCTATATTGGGATTTAGGATTAGTTTTTATGTACTTGTGTATTGATGATGTGATGTTATAATGTTTATGATTGTAATAATATTTTTATTTAGATATTGATAGATATGGATGATATTTAGAGTTAGAATTTAGGGTTTTCATAATTTCTTAGGTTTGTGCACATTGGTTGTGGTGAACATTAATAGGTATGTCATGGGACACACTCATATAGTATGATATGAAGGAATTGATATTCCTTCTCATTTTATCATATGAGATAAACCTATATAAGAAAGTTCAAAATTGAAGTAAATTTAATTACTGAGTATGTTAACCATGAATCTGAAAGACAAATATATTTAAGATTAATCTATTATATGTATCCTAGAAGAACTAACATTCGAGTGATATGTATGTTAAGTAGAATATCTAATATAGAAGTTTTACCATTCGTGGGATTCGTATGTAGGTCTTTGTAGTTAGTGATATGTATATCATGGGACATACATAGTTGGAGGTGTATTGTTTGGTGGTGACTATTTTATAAGTCATTTGCTCTTCTATAACTTGCATATGTGAGATTCGAGGAATATACATGTTAATTTTCATGGGTATAATGTTTAAGAAGCCAAAAGTATAAATATATTTATCACATCATTTCTCATCTTTAAGATATTAGAAATCAATGAATAGATGTGCATACTCAAAGTAATTATTATGGGTAGTTGTAGTATTACCTAAAAGGAGTAGACATGTGGATGATATGTGAATGGAATGATGTGTGATCTTGGTGGTACAATATCAAAAGCACAACTATGTGTTCATCCTTGGTAGTGGTAGTCTAAGATTGGTAGTCATCTTAAATGCCAAGAGAGCATAGATATATTTTCGCACTAATATATATTTCATCTGACATGTAAACATAATATTGTCTAAATACTAAATAAATGTTATCATACAGAAGGATGTAAGCTAACCATAGAATCCAAATATATGAAAACCTAAGTCTATCTACTCAACTTGAGTAGTAGTTAGTTCATTATTATTTGATCAAACTATCAACACAATCCATATAGGATTAATATCTAGGCTTAAGTCTACTTTACTATTTATACAACATATATACTATAGAACATCATTTGCCAAGAGACAATCATCCAATGAACTTTTAAGACCATACTATAAAAAATAAGTTTTAAAATCATAACAATGTTACACCAACATGGATGAAAACTTGATGTCTAGAGCACAACTTATTGGAAAATCATCATGATGATTATTGAATGGCACATGATGCAACTCAAAGAGGGTGTGTAAGGCATCCCCATGTATGAGGGCCTTGGATTGATAACAAATTTAATGATCATATTGAATAGTTATGATATATTTTCTTGACCATAACTGTATAAAATCAGTTATGATAATTTTTGTATGTTATGACTCTACCAATGAGTAGAAACACTTTTTTTTTACTATGCAACATAATATTTGTGGTAATGATATTTTTCATGGAGTCATTATTGCACTATCTCTAAAATATTTTAATGGTCATGACCTTATTTTCATGTCATGGTAGCCATAGATTGATGCAAAGATATCAACTCAGGTGAAGCATGAAAATCACTCAATAAGGTCACGAGCTCCTCATTCAAAAAAAAAAACTACATTATCATCGTTACATAATCATGGAAAACTTGACCAAGTTGCTATTGCCATTGAATGCCTAGAATAATATCTAGTCCTTTTATTGGCAATACAAAACGTTCAATGATTAACTAGCAATCTTTTAAACATAGAACAATCTGTGAGCACTAAAATTTGCAAACCAAATAATCACCATTGCCGATGTAGACATGGAATGGGGTCATGGAAGTAAGAACCAAATAATCACTGATGTCGATGTTTAATAAAATTGTGGGTACTCCATTTATCAATTAACACAAGGAAACTACATTAACTAATTCAGCCAAATAATCATAAGGAACAACGAATAGATTGGATCACCAAAGTATTCAAGCTAGAAATATTCTTTGTGACTAACTTAGAATCATTTTCAGATAATACATCAACTTCAATTTCAATTTCATCAATGTCATTAGTGCCTAATAGAAGAAGATATTAAATATGATGATAGTGGGTAGATGAGTATTTCTAATCATAATTGTAATACAACATTTTCTCTTTTTTCATGTAATTCAAAATCATTCAAGCAATGAATTGGAAAACCATGTGTAAGGAGTAGTGGGGTTGACCAGAGGCTAATCATGCATCTTAAAACCTACTAGTGGTGGTGGTCAATGAGAAGAGGTGATAACGACTTGATCAGGTGGGAAAAGGAGTGGTGCAGATAGGTTCTTGGTCAGGTGAGCAAAATGAGAAAACACCCTCAAGGAACAAGACCAATTTGAATTAATACCATAGACAAAGAATCTATAGAGCATGCTTCATAAGCACGAGCAAGAAAAAAAATGCTTGCTTTTGAGAAGATGGACAAGACAATAATAGTTCCCAATGAATATGGATGTTCAAACTAGTAATAAAGAAGATGATAAGCAAATGTCCAAAAACACCCATAACCATATACATCAAATCTTCGAATGCTACTAGATGCTGTTTTTCCCTAATAATTTTCATAAAGAGAAACACTAAAATGTTGGCAACTTGGCATATATTTATGAGAAAATCAGTCCAAGAAGAAATCAGTTTATTAGCTTGCATCCATTGAAACCAAGATGTTGTTTTTCCCTCTATGTTAAAATAAATAATCTATGTTCGTAATGGGTCAAGAGTGACATGAAAATCAATTAATTATTGAACCTGAATGATCCAACCATTAGGATCTGTTCGATCAAATTTAGGAAACTCAATCTTCATGGAATAGAGCACTTGGGTGCTATCAGACCCACATGAGGAAAATCTATGGGAGAAGAAAAGACTGGTGGTGGAACTGAAGGACCCATGGATGTCAATGGTATAAAAGAAGCCATAGATGTCAATGGAACATAAAGACCCTAACCCATGGACCAAGATGGTAATCATTGAAATTGAGAAATAAAATCATCAATGTGAGAGTCCATGGTGGTCTTGTATTGCTGCAACATTTGATGGATAATTAGGGACTGGCCTTCAAACTGATTCTGCAACATTTTTTCACAACTTCTAAAATATCTGCGTCAAAAATGGAGATTTAGTGAAAGCACCAATGATATGATTCTTGCAAAAATAAAACTAAGATATGGGAAGAGAAATCCTCTTCAAATGAGGACAAGGGATGTTTTAAAAAAAATTATAAAATAAGAACAATAGATATTTAAAAGAGACTAAGGCATAAAAGAAAAAGAAAACTCAATTAACTTATTCCAACCGAAAACACTCACTATAACAACAATATATTCTCCTCTCTTACCCCATTCTCTAAAAAAATTTCCCAACCAATAGACAACTACAATTTCAACAAAACCAAAAGGAAAAATAAAATTCTAGAAGAATAATTTAAGTGATTCAAACAACAATCTTGAAGCCAACTTGGAAGTCTCCTATTTTGGGCATCATTCACATTGGACTAATCATAGGCTTCCTCTCCAAGTTTTATTTGGGATTGTGTGCCTCAACATCATTGATCACCAACTCACTTGATAATGCTGATTTTGGATACTCTATCATAATAGGTAGTGGTGTATCAATGTACAGCTAGTTGGAAGTAGCACCCGAGTTTAGGTATTTGTTATTACTTTTTAAACATGGCAATAAATTGTTACTATTTTGTAAAAAGTTATCATAGAAACTAAATTTATTTATTTTATTGTAGTTTAGTTGGTAAACAAATTGAGAAATCTATTGGGATTGTTGCCAAATAAGTTAAGGAATTGTCTCATAAAAATAAATTGGAATTCACCATGGCCGATGAAGTAACCATTGCAAGCCACTACCTTAAACTCAATGATGTTAAGGTGTTGTTTCATGGTATTTTATTGTTTGGTTTAGATTGCATTTTTTGTTTAAACATTTATTTATGTTGTGTTTGTTTGTTCGGCTTAACGCTGAAATCAAATCACTTTCAGCGATAAGCCGACACATGTTTTTTTTCAAGATTAACATTTTTTTTAAAATGCTTAAAGCGGTAAGTAAATTTTTTTGGCTTTTTCTATTCAAAAAAAAATCATTTGAAAACCACTAGATCAAAAAATGCTCGATCCATCATTTTTTGAGTTCCCATTCAAAAACAAAATCCTTAATAGAAATAAAATATAAAAAAAAACAAATAACTTAATATTTAATGCTTTTAAGTACCATTTAGCATTAAGCTCAAAAAAAATTCTATTAAGTATTAAGTAAAAAAACAAACGCCCCCTTAATGTACTAGGTGATTAGAGAATTCTGATGTTTGTATATATTGTATGATAATAGTGTTTTTGAATAACACTGTTTATGTGTTTTTCTAAAATACTATTTCCATACTAAACAATATTTCTTAAAATATAAATTTTCTTTGATATAATTAGGAGTATTTTTGGATTTATACATAAAAGATGACCAAAATAAAAATATTAATTGTTTTGGGGTCATTTGTATTAAATTTCATTAATAGGAAACCACAACAAAAATATTTTTATTTTAGGTCCCCTTTAAATAATTTTCCCAAATTAAATCTACCAAACCATTCACACTCAAAAATTATCATTGTGATCAATTAATAATTTATATAAAACATTGTAGTTGATGTCCTAATTTAAACTATGATAAATATGTTTCAAAAAAATTGGACACGAAGAAAATTCACATTATATTCTAAATAATTTGATTTGAACATATTCAAGAAATTTAAATACATGAGACTAAAAAATCTTCCAACTAATTTTCTATTTTCAACAATCAATAATCATTTTCAAATTTTTTTAATCACAACTATATATATACTTTATAAAATCACTATTTAAGTTATCACTTCAAGAATAATGGGGATGAAGGCTTATAATTGATAAAGGTGATATAATATACCTAATAAAGGGTACAGATAATAATTCAAAAATGGAAGAATTATATTTTGGCGTACCATTTATAAAATAATTGAAAAAAAATTATGTATTTTAATATTTAAAAAATAGTGCACCAAACTCTTAAGTAATTAATTTTTGGTGAGCTCATTTATAATAATATGAAAATACTATTTATTAAAAAAAACAACCTAACTACAAACTATCAATTCTTAAACTAGTAGATCCTAATGAGTTACTAGAAGCATGTTAAGCTCCATGAGCTCATTGAAGCAGAACTATTATAGAGTTCGTTGGAACTCTATACGAGCTTGATGGGCTCCATCGATGAGCTCGTTGGAGCTCATCGAGTTCATCGAGCTCATGTAAAGTTCCATCAAGCTATACGTGAGCTCCATGAGCTCAAACGAGCTCATCTAGATGTGTCAAATGAGTCGTGTCGTGTCAGCAATACACATTTTTTGGTGGCCTAGTTGGGCCACCATGCCATGTCGAGCACGGTCCAGTAAGGCAGTCGTGTTGTGCCCAGCACAACATGACTTGATTCATGACAACCTGGCATGGTTGCATGGCCTTATCGACCTGAGCCTAAGCAAAAATCAGGTCAGATCATATCAAAGTCATGCTAGGTCATGTCAGTTGGAGCCCAGAGGCTACCAGCTTGGTCGACTAGTTTATGATTTTAAATTTCTATTTTATAAATTTTAATTTAATCATTATAAGTTATAACATAATTTCACATAAATCATAATAAAATATAATTATTAACAAAAATTTTAATAATGAAAAATAATAAAATAAATCTATCATCCAATCCAACCAAAAATAAAATAACACAATATAATAATCATCAATCAAGCTCAATCCTAATGCTAATCAATATCAGTATGCAAATGATCATCATCACATAAGTATCTGATGGTATCACTAGTGGTGAGCTTAATATTCTCAAAGTCTCACAAGTCATTATCTGTCAGCAACTCCTTTGCTCTTGTTCCAATCCTATCATGGAAGCCCAGCCTCAAATATTCCTAATGTTTCAAGCATGCTAGTGCCTTAATGATATTTAGATGTCATCTCAATCTCTGAAATGATATTGAATGCAATTGAAAAAGTAAACTCAGATGTTATGCTCGACACCATAGGAGTTAGTAAATCTCATGTATCTTAGACTATACGAAATAGGTGGACTCATGATTTCTAATATTATAAAATATCAAATTCTTGTTATTGTTATGTAATAGGAATCAATAGAAATTGGTATCTAAGTATCAAAACAGTTCACTCCTATTCGACGAATTACCTTATCATTTCCCCCTTACTGAATTAAGAAGTCATCATCTCCAAATATAGTGTTCATGTCCATAGTCGGAGCCTGACTATAATTATTACCATACCTAGTGTCGTAATATATTAATAACTTAGTTAATTTTTCATGAATGAATCTTTCAGGTTGGTATTCCTAGTTCTTGCATGTGGATATATATGTCAAAATATTTTTTGCTCCTTCCACCTTAATTCTAGGATCCATGCAAAATGCCAGATAATAAAGAGATGGAATGGTAGACATATACTTTAAGTAGTTTTCATCTCAATAGTCATGTTACTAAATATAGGGTCATCTCTAAACTTACTTAATATGCTACTAATATTGCATATGCACCTGAGTGCAATGCAAGTAGTGAGAGTGTGAATAGACAAATACATGTTCATCGTGTCAGAAAAAATATTCAGAAATTTGATAAATAAAATTTTTGCATCCTAGTCTCTGTCATCAATAATATGTTCATCACACTTGATGTAACCGGATATCACATTTCTATATCCAACACATGACTCCAAAATAAGGTAAGTGTAATTCCAATGGTGTCTCACATTCATTTGGAATTTTTTCTTATTTAGACCAGTAGACAAATAGAGACTACCAAACTCTTATTGTCTACTAGGTGTCCAAAGATATTTTAGTAAATTTCAAATGAGGAGGAAACAACCTTCATCCCCACTTATGCTATTAGGTTAATAATGTAACAAATGCATCTAATGTAAAAAAATCTCACCTAATGGTCCATCTCTAATGGTCCTAACAAATATATTAATAGCTACTTCATTGTTAGATGCATTATCAAATATGATACTAAATATTTTATTTTGAATATGATAATCGCTAAAGATTCTCATCATATATTCATATATGGCAGAGCCATCATAAGGATGGAGAATCTCTAAAAATCCTAAAATCATTTTATTAAGTATTAATTTAGAATCTACATAGTAGGTTGTGAGGCATGCAAAAGATGCAACATTGCAATTAGTCCAAATATCAGACATCATGAATACCATGCTACTATATTACCTAAATTCATTAATTATTATTTGTTTTTCTAACTTATAATATTTTAGCATGTTATTCCCAGATGTTGACATAGGAATCCTATGATATGCATGCTGAAAATAGATTTGTATGATACTAAATACCCTAGGATCCTATAAAAAATCTAAATGAAAGACTCATCATGGTTATCTGTTTGGTCATACATTTCTTCTCTAACTTGTTGTGGTATATGAAGAGTGTCAATAAAAAAATTATACTACATCCAGCCTCAAAGACTCTACCACACCCGCTTACCAGTCCATGGTCCTAAGTGTTAGTAACCATGTTAGTGGACCATGCCAATGGGCCAAGCACCTAGGTATTGATTGGTTCGGCATGAGACATGACACCCCCTGGAACAGCACTACATGAGCCATGCCTTGGGTCAGCATGACCCAGGTTGGGGCATAATTCTAGACCATGTTGTGCCAGGTTAGGCACAACTCAGTCAGGCCGTGCCTCGTGCCATGCCATGGTGCCTGACTCCCTTGCCACCTTTTAATCAATGGAGCTCAAACAATGAGCTCATGCAGAGTTCCAACGAGCTCTGCACGAGCTCGATTAGCTCCGATGATCTCATCATCGGAGCTCAAATGAGCTCAAGCATGCTGGATGAGCTCATTGAGCTCACTGAAACTCTACATGAGCTCGATGAGCTTGTGTAGAGCTCATCGATGTAGAGCTCTATGAGCTCATCAAACTCGTGCAGAGCTTGATAGAACTTTACACGAGCTCGATGAGCTCCAACGAGCTCATCGATGGAACTCAAACGAGCTCCAACGAGTTGGATGAATTCGATGGAGCTCATCGAGCTAGTGCAAAGTTCTAGTGATCCTTACACGAGCTCAATAAGCTTATCAACCTTTCTGTAACTTTACACGAGCTCCATGAGCTCAATGAGCACATCGAATAGCTCGATAAAGTTTGATGAGCTCCAATGAGCTAGAGGAGCTCGATGGGGTTCAATGAGCTTTAATGAGCTGGAGGAGCTTGATGGTGCTCATCGAGCTCGTGGAGCTCATGAAGATATGCATCGATGAGCTCCATAGAGCTCATCCAGCTCATTGGTGCTCCTTTGAACTCTAACAACAGCTCTTCGGAGCTCATCAACTCATGTAGAGCTTGCTAGAACTATGCATCAGCTTGATGAGTCCCATCGAACTCATCTAGCTCATTTGAGCTCATCGAACTGCTCGATGGAGCTTTGGATCAGTGAGCTCTACATGAGCTCCTGTAGAGTTCTAGTGAGCTCGATGAGCTCATCGAGCTTTTGCAGAGCTCACTAGAACTCTACACGAGTTCAATGAGCTCCATCTTGCCCATTGGATGAGTTCAATGAGTTCTAGTGATCACTAGAACTCGATGAGCTCATCCAGCTCATTGGAGCTCATTGGAGAATGTTTAAGCTCCAATGATAAGATCCATCAAGCTCTTCCAAATTCTTGGAGCTCATCGAGGTGCTCGATGGAGCTCATCTTGCCCATCGAGCTCATGTAGAGTTCTAGTGAGCATTGCACAAGCTCGACGAACTCATGGAGCTCTACATTGATAAGCTCATGGAGGTCTAGATCGATGTACTCATGGAGGTCTGCATCGATGAGCTCGTGCAGAGTTCCAGCAAGCTTGATGAGCTCATCCACCTCGTTGGAGCTCATTGGAACTCATTTGAGGTCCCATGAGCTCATCCATCTCCTGGAAATGCCACGAGCTCCTAGAAGCTCATGCAGACTTTCATGAGCATGTTAAGCTCCTTCTAGGAGCTCATTAATCTCAATGAGCTTAAAAAGCTTCTAGTATCTCATTAAGCTGGATGAGCATAACAAGCTACTAGTTTACCATTGCTTTAGATAGTTCGCCATTTTTTAAATAATTCATTAAGCTCGATGAGCTTGACAAGCTTAACAAATTAGATTAAGAATTAACAATTTGTAGTTAGGTTGTTTTTAAAAAAATAAGGGTATTTTCATATTACTATAAATGAGTAGACTAAAAATTAATTACTTAAGAGTTTGGTGCATTATTTTTTAAATATTAAAACTAATGTTTTTTTTTTAATTATTTTATAAATGATGCACTAAAACATAAATCTCCAATTCACAAGGGCCATACATTAGTTTTTTGGAAGAAATAACTACTTTTTTTCTATTATTAAAAAAGCAAAAAGTAGAATATTAAACGAAATCTTTTTTTTAATAGACAAGGAGCTGACAGAAGAGAAGAAAGAAGTTTTTTAAGGAGAAATATTAATTTGTGAGTTGATGAATCAAGAATAAAATCTAGAATACAATTCAGAATAAAATTGAGCATCTCAACTAGATGAGCACCTCTATTTTTTTTGATTCCTTATTATTGAATAAAATTTGTTTATCATCTCTATTTCTTATTATGGTAAGAAAAATTAAAGTTGATGAATCAAGAATAAAATTGAAAATCATGCATCATGTACATTTTTCTTTCTCTTTACCTGATTACTTGTTTATCAAACTAGATGAGCACCTCAAATAGTTCATCAATACCCTAGGTCATGATACCGAAACCTCAACCTAGTGGTAGAGAGTGTCCATAGAAGGTGAGGATCAAACTTGTTACCTTTTACAAGGATTGTTGTCTCCTTCTTTACCATATGGACTATCATGTCATTGGTCTACTTTTCTCTCATTTTATTATTATTATTTTTTCTGTTATCATCTTCTAGTTATTTTTCTTTGAATGTCGAATGTTTATCTCTGAATCACTTTACTTAATGAGTTTTTTTGGTGCATTATGGTAATCATAATATTTCAATTATATTTTGGAAGATTATGTTTGTCACAAGATTTTTATTCTCACAGAATCTATAACCTTATTTCTTTATATGATTTAAGCATTAGAACAAATCAAACTACTAGAGTCCCAATTTTACTTTATAAAAAATGTTTATCTCCTAACATAAAAATGTTATATATTTAAAATATGTATTCCATTTAAATTTTCTTCTAGGTTTTAACAAAGAGGAACTATATAAAAAATATATATATTTGAGAAGTATCACTTAATCGATTGTTTTAAAATAATTAGGCCTCTCCATGATTGGGTGGTCTAATTTTTTACACCACCCTATCATGGGCACGGGTTTGGGGTCTAGTCTAAGTGTTTAAAAAAAATGTAGGCTGCACAAGTGACTACCCATCATGCCCGAAGGGACCTCCATTAGGCGGTCACTCATGCTAGTTTACCATGACACTAGGCCAGGCACACTGGTCATTCATAGCTAGGCATGACGCACAGATCATGCTGGCCCAGCATGACACGTACCATGCAATGGGGTGGCCCAACCCAACATAAGGCATAGTTCTGGACCATGTCATTCCGAGCCAAACACTGATGAACCGAGCCAGGCCACAGGACATGTCTGAGCCGCCCAACCCATTTGACACCTTTAGTTAATGGTCATAGATTTGAATATGATTTGGTTAGACATGCAGCTTAGTTTGAAAGTATGATCTATTTTGTGGGGGCATTATTGTGTATCAATATCAAGTGTAGTGTGTATACAACAAACAATAATACAAAATTATTTGTCACACGACATAAATAAAATTTCGTGGGTCAGTCTCCCAAGTAGTATCGTGTTTATAGATTAGTATAACCTTGCATATATTTTATATTAAATTGGTCATTCCATTATATATTTATTGAATTTTTTTTTCAAAGTCTATCATATTTCTTATTCCTTACCAATCATGAAGAATTTATTTATGAGGGTAATAATAAAGTAAATAAGTCATTGAGTTTCAAGTAATGTAAGCATAAAATAAAAATATAATTATTAAAAAAATTCAAATATATTTCCATGGATTGTAAAACTATCGTTGTTTGAAGATCACACATACACACTTCTCATTCATAGAAACATAGAATATATAGAAGCTAAGATAATGTATAATTTATAGGCAATAATAGGTAAAATATTTTATTATATCTTATGTCAAAGGTACAATATATTATTCATTAGTTATAATACATATACCCTCATAGTCTTCCCTCATGCATATTGCATCAGATTCATCCATAATATCAAGTGATTCAAATTCTAGCATTGTACTTATAAAAGGGTGATGGTCCAATTCCTTTAATTTTTTGTTGGAGGAATTGAGAGAAGTTTTGACCATCTAGTATCAAGTAGGTTTTCAATTTAGAAGACTTGTTTGACTTGTAATAGACAAGATGTACATAATTATATTGAATATGATAGACATAGTATGATATTCATACTCATTAAGGATCACATAATATGAAATTCATACTCATTAATAAAATAGCTAGAATATTTGACCACCTGGTGGGCATAACCATGTGATAACCACCTAAAAGTGTCATGAATATATTGTCTATTGAGTATAGCATCTTAAACCTATGTACAATAAGAAAGTATTGGGAACTTATGATATTTTTAACATGTTGAAAAAAAAAAATTAAATACTAAGAGATTATCTTTCCTTTTAAAACAATATGTGAAACGATCACATGTTATTCTTGCAATAAAATTTGTATCTTAGGTTGTCGAGGGTATTGAGCTCCAATCAATTCACACACTCTAAATTTAGAAAGTAGGGAAGCAAACTTAGGATTTCATCACTACATTATAAAATTATAAAAATATAATGCTATGTATGTCTTACTCAATGAATGGTTGGAAAATAGGGTATTCTCTAATACATAATGTTGAGTGTGTAGATATAAATTATAATTAATATTTTAAGAATGGTCACAAGTTATTAGCTTATCAAATAGGCTTCAAAGTTATTACTTTTTAAATTTCAATTACCCGAGTCCCTGATAAATATTCAGTGAAAAATTTTACAACTTTAAATGTCATATAGCATCTAACCATGCATCCATAATGTTGATTATGATTGGAAACATATCCCTTGTGAGGTTTCATATACCCCTCAAATGGGTATGTGTTTGGTATTCAAATTACTAAACATTCTTATAAATTTTGAGAAGTTATGATGATGTGTAGTGATAAAAATGAGATAATTATGGATCAATTTTATGACATTAGAGTTTGACAAATTTTGATGAATAATCATGAAATCAATATATATTTGAAGGTATTTGGCTAAGTAGTAGAGTATTAAGTCTCATGTAGTTATGGTATCTATTCTTGGTCGAAACTCTTTTTAATTGCTCAGGGAAATCTTTGTAGACCATAACCCTATAAAATCATTAGCATAATCTTTCTACTATGCAACATAATCTTTGTGACTGAGATATTATCATGAAGTCATAACCATACTTATCTCATTAAATTAAAATAGCTATGATATTAATTTTATGTCACATAAAACTAAGTACCCAAGTGGTACTAAATATCATGGCTATATCCTAGCACCATGACTTTATCTTTAATATGACTCAGTAGTCTCAAGTTAGAGTTGCAACCTTTTTATAAATCTATAAGGTTTGAGCTACAAAAAATTATAAAGCCAAAACTACTCAAGCCAATGCTATGGAAATTATTTATTGCTATGACTTTTAGGACATGAAAGGCTACATAGGGCACTACTCAAGTACAACTATTCGCCCAAGACGTGACTTTTGTCCTCAAATGAAGATGAAACTATGACTTTTATGCTTGAGCTAATTACCAGTGCCACAATATCTTTGTAGCACCATAGTGAGTAGTGATATGATATATGAGAGAAATGAAAACTAGTATTGGAGCCACTCACAACATTATAGACACTTGAGACACATGAAAGAGCAATTTTTGGGTCATGATCGTTTTATAGTATAACAATCATATGATACACATGAGAGATATTTTTAATACTACACTCATTTCATAGCATCATATCCGTATGATAATTAAGAGAGACCAATGCTAATGTTGTGACAATTTTCTGGCATCGTAATCATATTATGATATGAGAGGCCATCCACAATGCTACAACATTGTGTTATTAAGATATTAGATCAATGCTAGTGTTGTGACCTTGTACACAGAATAAGAAAGACAAATACATGTTTTCAATGCCATAACATTGTATTATAGAGATATTAGGCGCAATTCAAGGTCATTATTTAGTATCATAGCTTTTTGTTAGAAAAATATTGACATATATTCCAAAGTCATAGTAATTTTCTAGAATCATACCTCAAGCTTATGAGATGAAGACCTAAGTAGCATATTTTTTTTAATCTATGACTTTTTACTTAAAGAGAAAAGGAAAGAAATTCCATAAAATTCCTTCATTATTCTTCTTCTTCTACACAACAAACAAAACCATGATGGAACTACCAAACTCTAGTAACCAATTTCACATTCCATAGGGGCTCCAAAAGTAAGCAAGAAAAGCCATACTTAAATGTCAATCCCTAGAGTTAGAAGTTATGGCTCTCAAACTCCACCTCCTTAGGATAGATTTAAGAATTTTTATCAATAAAGTATGTGGACTAAGATTTATAAAACTTGGTTTATGTGATGTTCTAATTATTTTATATTAATGGAAGTATTTTGATTTATGTTGTGTTGTGTATATTGATGGATATGTGATTAAATAATACTTGAACTAGGGTTTCGACTATTGATAAGTTTTTGTGAGATTGTTATGATGGATGCTGATTATTAAATTATGAGGCCCACTCACACATACGGTAGGAAAGAAGTGAAAATCATTCCAACTATGTTTCATGAGATAAACCAATATATCAAAACTCAAAATTTAGATATGTTAATCATCGTAAGTATTAAGCTTGTGAAAATGAAAGTCCAGATATTTTTATATATCAATCCAATGTAATGTAATAAAAGGACTAGTTATTGATTATTATAAATAATATATATAATGTTCTTTTAAGGGTACATCTTTAGTATAAAAGTTACGTCATCACTAAAGAGAATGATGATAAGTAGTCCTTGGCACATATGTGGGTATGTTGTGACTCATAAGGTGATGAAAGCCTTTGTGAATTCCTTTCAATCATATGGTTCCCACTGATGAAACTTGAGAAAAGCATACTTTACTCATTCGATTATAATACTTATGAAGTTGAAAGTACTAATGCTTACAAACAATAATAATTCTTAGTCGTTATGATACTTGAGGTTGAAGAATGAGAGTGTATATATGAAGCAACCATAAAAAGAAGTTGATGAGTTGCCTAAAAGGTATAAGATTATGAATGAGTCATGAGTAGAGATGGTTTATTATCTTGGTAGATTTTTATTAATGAGATAGCTACTAGGTACCACCATTAAGATAAGCTTAATGATGATAATCACCTTTAGTGCTATTAGGGCAAGAAGTTATTATATAACAACCCAACCTTCATTATAAATCCAAATATAACATAATTCTAACTAATTTGAACATACCTCACATAAATTAAATAAATAAACTATTGGATCTAAGATTGATCCTATAATTTGAATATCTATTTTACTAGTATTTGAGTTGTCTCATTATTTAATAATTGAACTGCTAATACAAACTCTATGAGATTGATATTTAGATGAAAGTCCTCTGTATTACTTTTATAACTTGTACTTCCATAGATCTATATTGATAAGAAACTCTCATTAAAGAGCTTTTTGAATACCAGCTAACTAATGATATTAGGTGGCATAATAAATTCACAATAAGTTTTTAGTCACTACAAGGAATTATTTAGTTTGGTTAATCAATATGAATTGACATAATTATCCCTGTAATAGGATAATTCATCTTTAGTAGTTTAGATAGCATTAAGTTTGATAAATCTTCCAAAATATAAATGCTAAGTCTTATTAACTTATTTGAAAAGTGGATAGTTATATTTTGCTAGTTTGCTTGTATCTTTTTCTTTGATTTTTAGCCACCAATCTAAAAATCCAAATATTTAGCTAATCTTTCCATGAAAACCTAAAGAAAATTCTCAAGGAGCTATAGGAGATGAAAGAAGTAGATGAAATTTATTCTAAGAAATATGAGATGAAATTGAGTGAGAACATCCCAAACTATTAGAAAAAAAAAGATTTATTATCCTCCATGAAGTTACTTTTATTATGAAATTTATGGAAACCAACATCAAAATGATTATCATCTAAAAGAGAGTTATGAAGAGTGGTGATGTGGAAGCCATGAAAAGAAAATATTTTATGATTCACGCTAATCATCTAAATTTCATTCACAACTAAGCTTGAAGAAATATTGATTGAATTGAGAAGATCAAAATTCACTATTGAAGAAAAGGTGAGATAACTAGAGGAGAAATATAAAGTCATTTATTTAATAAAGTTCAAAGAAATTACTACATCAGAAATCTGTGTGGTTAATATGGAGATTGTTGCGGTTGAGAATTTAGAAGAGAAAATTAAAAATATAACCTCAATCATTCAAGAAGAAGAAAATAAAATAAATAATAAAATTTTCATGACTAATATAAAGATAGTCATGATAGAAAATCTTGAATAAGAAATTATAGATATAATCTCAATCATTCAAGAAGAAGATGAAGAGAATGATGAAATCTCAATGGCTAATATAGAAATAACCGTGGTAGTGAATCTAGGAGAGAAAATTGATGATATAGCTTCAATTACTCAAGAAAAAGAAGCAGATGAAATGAATAATGAAGATAAGAAGTATGATCGAAAAGATAACAAAAGTGAGACATTTTGCAACATGGAGACGAAAAAAAAATAAAGAAGAGGACCACTGCTCCATCTATCCTTGTAGATGAGGGTATCAATTTGTTCATGTATCCAACATCCACAATTGATACCAAATGTTTAAGAAGAAATTAGATAAAATAGTATACTAAAAGGTTAACTTGAATAGCATAGATCTTCGATATAGACCAAAAGATTTTGATTTTTTAGTTATGAATATTAAATATAGTGCTGTTTGGGAGGAAACTTAAGAATTGTTGTTGTTGTGCTACTTGTTTGAAGAAGTATCTTTATTTTCAGAATAAACTTTATATGTACATAGTCACCCTTAAAACCCCCGAAAAACCATGTATTCAAACCAACAGCAATTCTAAAAATTGTAGCCCAAAACAAAAACAATTTTTGGTAGTGCAATCACTTTGGTATTCCATAAAGAAAATCCCATAAAAAGTTATAATGAAAGATACTATGATAGTTTTAAATGACATGACTTTTGTGTTACAAAAAAAAATTATTATAAAAAGCTATATGAAAAAGGTTCAACCAGGACTCATCACCACGAATTTGAAGGAACTACATGACATAATACCAAGAATTTTTATTTATAGAAAAAAAACAAACCGATAGAGTCATGACCTTCATTAATCAGGTTGTGATTATAAATATATAACCCTAAAATTTTCTACACAAAAATCTCTAATCCTTTACCAATTCCATGAATACCAAACTTTAAATCCTCTAAGCTTGTTGATTATATAATGGAAGGGATAACATCTTCAAAGAAAAATATCATAGAAGTGAGCCAAAAGGATAAAAAGAACAGACAAAAACCCATTGAAATACCACCCAAAGTCATGGTTCTTATGGTGACTTTTGTTATAGAAATTGAGTAAAGATAGATGGATTCTATGTTATACAAATATAACTTTATTAGAGAAAGGAGATTTAGGAAATTCATTCCTTATTTTTTGGATATTATCAAAAAGAAAAATTATATGTTATTTTAAATGCATGAAAAATAGAGGAATGCTTTAATTGTGTAGAAATTTTATACTAATTTGAAGGATTGACTAAATAAAACATGCTATGTAAGAGGTATTTAGGTACACTTTGATATGGGGGTAATTAATAAGCTACGTTGATTCCTAAGTACTAAGAATATCATGGTTTTTAAATTCCTCTACAAGCAACCCAATTTTCCAGCTATTACAAGTTTGTTGATGGATGGAAATGATACATGAAGGGTGACTTCAAAAAACACATTTGAATATTTATTAAATGGATAACTCACATAGGTGAGTAAAGTTTGGTTGTATTTCATATGCTCATTTACTAACTCTCCATGTCTTGGTGATCATTCTAGAAATAATGATTTTGCTATATGCCATCTTTATTGGGTATTATTTTGATGTGAAAAAGATTATGGAGAAATTGATTCTTGAGTTCCTTGAGGGTAATTTTTCTGTCCAACTAATTCATTGTTTCCTTATCACATTGTTATGTCTAGTCATGAGAGTTCTTACAGATGAATTGGATGATGAAATGTGTCTGATGGTGTATTGCTTGACATTGTATAGCATTAAAAAAAAATTTAAGTGGATAAAAAAAAGAAAGAAGCTAAAGCTTGAAGGGGAAAGATTGATAGAAATTTGGGAAGAAGGCTTATCCTTCACTTGAGCTGACATATGAGAAATGAAAAGGAAAAGAATACCAGAATATGAGATACCCATATTGGGCATTCCTTAGCTACACATGGAGGTATGTTTGTAAATATTTTCCATATTTTGAAAAATGTAAAGTGGAATGTCGAAAGAAATAATGAAGAATTGAAAAGGAAGATCAATTTCTGATGCATATCAATAGTAGAAAAAGTTTAGAAAGAATGATGCAAAATGGGAAAAGTAACTTCAACAAAAAAAGATGTTTTTTTTCATAACACAAAAAAATATTTGAAGATAAGATCTATAAATTCTTGGAGGAAGGAATGAGATACATGAATTTTAGATTGATGAGGAGTACTGAATCATTTAGAATGCTATAAGAGACTATCATGGTGGATTGGAATAGAGAAATGGAGAAAAGAGACTATGTAAATAGAATTAAAATAAAATATCAAAAGCACCAATAGATAGATAAAATAAGAAAATATAGTTTAAATCAAAATAACTTGTATTTTGTGATGAGATCCATTGAAGGTGCTCTGAATTTGATTGGGCAAATACAAGAGGTACTTTGTGACATTCTAACAAAATATTAGATTTGTAAGTTACATGGAAAAGAGATTCAGAGAGGTCATTCACTTCTTTGCCACCATTTGAGCACTCAAAGTTAGATTTTATCTTTAAGAAGTATGATCATAATGGAAAATCATATTGGCCACTCACATCACCACATTAATTTGTATTTTTATTGTTTATTTCTATTTTGTGATGTTGTACCCATTGTGCCGAAATGATTTGAAATGTTAGAATATTATTTTTTGTTATGGAGGGGAAAGCTATTGCCTAGAAAAGAGTAATTATTTTAATATGGAAGTTTGTTCAGTATTAAAACTACCAAACATTCTTATATATTTTGGTAATTTGTGATAATGTGTAAAATATAGATTCTTTCATAGTTTTGGTGTTCATTCTTTGTTGAAACTCTACCTGATTGGTTGTAACATTTTTTGTATGCCACAATACTACCAACTTAATTTGTTCAATCCTTCTCAATGTGCAACACATTCTTTATGATAATGATATTATTATAGAGTTACCACAATACTTATCTTATAAAGTTTAAATGACCGTGATATTAATTTTATGTCACATGAAACTATGTACCCCACTAGTACTAAAAGTCACAACTATCTTCTAGTGCTATGACTTTATCTTTAATATGACTTGTCGTCTCAAGTCAGAGTAGTAACTTTTTTATAAAGCTAGAACTTTTGATCTAAAGAAATTAATAAAGGCAAAACTATCATGCCAAATCCACATTAATTATTCAGTGTCATGACTTTTAAGACATAAAATATTATAAAGGACATTACTTGAGTATGATGTTTCCCTAATATCATGACTCTAATCCTGAAAGGAAGACAAAGTCATCACTTTTATATTCAAGCTAATTGTCAATTCCATGGTATCTTTGCACTACCATGGTGATATATATATATATATATATATATATTGCGATACATAAAAGACCAATTATTGTGCCACAACTATTTTTCATCAATACAATCATAGAATATACACTAGAGATATTCTTAGTACCATGATCAAATAATAAGTAAAAGATATCAATGTCGATGCTATGGTCATTTTTTAGTACCACAACCATATTATAATACGAGATGTAATTCACAACGTCACAACCATTCCTAGCATTATCACCCTATATAAAGTATCAGAAAGACAAATGTACGAAGGTGTGACTACTTCCTAGCACTGTGACTCAATTTTATAGAAAAATTATGCTCAGGTCGTGGTCATTACCTATTTCCATGATTTTGTGTTACCAGAAAGATTGGGATACAATCCAAAGTTATGGCCAATTTCTAGAGTTGCAACCTCATGTTTAATAGATGAAGGACAAAATGGTGGTTTTCTTTTGAAAGCCATAACTTCCCAATTAAATTAATGTAGAATTTGACTAGTATAAAAGAGGAAGAGAGAGAAATTCGACAAAATCTTTTTGTTCTTTTTCTTCATCCATGCAACAAGTAAAACCTTGATACAACTATCAAACCTTAAGGGCATGTTTTCTATTCTATAGGGGCTCAATAAGCAAGTAAGGATTCAATAATTAATGTTAATCCATAGAGATAGGAGGCATAACTTTCAAATCCCACTCTCTAATGTAGATATGAAAATTTCTATCAAAATAGTATCTAAGTCTTAGGTTTGTGTAACTTAGTTTATGTGATGTAAAATGGTTTTACATTAATGGATATTTTTTGATTTATGTTATGTTATAGATATTAATGGATAAGTGATTAAATAGAACTTAAACTAGGGTTTTAACTTTTGGTATATTTGTGCGAGATTGTTATGGTGAATAATGACAAGTAAACCATGAGGCTCGTTAACACATATGATAGAAAGAAAGTATCTATAACATAAATCAAAATTTATGTTTGCTAATTAAGTTTAACTATGATACATTAGATAAACCTATATGTTATAACTCAAAATTTAAATTTGCTAATTATTATGAGTATGATGTTTATAAAGTCGAAAGTACAATTATTTTTACATACCAATCCATTGTATAAATTTTAGATGAACTAGGTTTCAATTGGGATGAACATTATATAGAATATTTTTATAATGGTTTTACCTTTAGTGTGGGAATTACATCATTACCAAGGAGGATGGTGATAAGCAATCCTTTAGACATATGCAATTATGTTGTGAATCATAAGGTGGTAAAAGCTGTTATGAGTTACTTTCATTCAAATGGTTACTATTGATAAAACATAATTGTGTGAGTATGATGTTTAGGAAGTAAAAAATATAAATGCTTACAAACTAAATCAATTCGTAGTCTTTTTGACAAATAAAGCACGAGAATGAGAGTATACATACAAGTCAACCATCATTAGGATGAACTCAATGGTAACATACTGAGGGGATAATTATAAGACGACCACCATTAGGATGAGCTTAATGGTGATAAATACCTTATATATTGTTAGAACAATGAGTCATTATACAACACCACAATATTTATTTTGTCTCCAAAAATAATATACTTCGAACTAATTTGAACATACATTTCATAAATTGAATGAACAAACCCATGAATCTATGATTAATTCTACAATCCAAATATCTATTCTACTAGAATTGAGTTTCTCACTATTAAATAACCAAACTAACATTATGATCTCTATGTGGTTGATATCTAGATAAAAGTTATCTTCACTAATTTTTTTTCAAGTAAGCATAATGTCACCACAAATTAATTATGTACTTCATTTAATTAATGTATGTCAACAACTTTTGTACATATTCAATTAAAGAAGATACACAATATTGGAATTATTGTGCATCTTCTTTAATCAAATATCCCACGTGCTTAGTTAAAATAGAACATAATGTCATTGACAATAATAGTTGTATAAGTACATGATAATCTTGGAAGTTCAATTCAAACAAATTAAATTTATTTATGTTTGATTAACCACATATCAAATAAAGCTAGTTATTTTACTAAGTATTCACGATTATACTAAAAAGAGCTTTAGGATGAATAATTTCAATAAAATATCTTTTTTTGATTTATTTTGATAAATATTTGTGAAATTGGATGATTTTTATATGAAATAGAAACTTGGTGGAATATTAAAAAAGAGAGGAGTGAAAAGTCATGTAAATTCATAATATTCTTTCTATTATGACTTCATAATATCTCATTGAATTATATGATTGTTTGACATTTATTTTTAGCTAAAACTCTACCCAAATAGACATGGAAATCTTCGTATTCAATGATTCTACCACTTCATTAACATAATCATTTCAATATATATTCTTATTGACAATAATAATTTCAATATATATTCTTATTGATAATAGTAATTTCAATATATTCTTATTGGCTATGAAAATTTTTTGGAGTCATAATCATACTAGCTCATAATATTATTTCAGCCACACTATATAATGTAAATAAAATAATTTTTTTTCAAATGTACCATATATTTTTTTCCATTTTATTTGCTCAGTGGAATAAAGAAACACACAATATATTATTTAAGCCACAATCGGCTTCCCTTCACATGTGCGATCCCATATGTGGATATGTCATCTGCCCTGGACCAGTACCATAAAAGGAGTCACACAACGGAGTGAGCAAAGCTCAGTAGAAATAAACTTTTACAAAGTTACTCCCTACCGAAGTACACGTAAAATGTCATGAATATATATCAGCACCCATTCAAGCACAATATTTATATGAATGTAATTATGAATGAAATATTTATATGCCCATATTCCTGAGTCCCATTGACTCCATCACACATGCCGAAGCCAAGTGTGACATAATATGTGTGTGTGTATCTATATAAAATTTATTTTTTTTTGGAATTATTCCGAAAAATATGGACCTCCTCCGAAAAACATATTTGACATTTCTACAAATAAAATATGATTTTATCGGATTTACTCAGAAAAATATGGACCTCCTTCGAAAAATATATTAGACATTTCTCCGACAATATTTTTTTTCCTTGGATATTTTCCAAAAACTACCGCATAACTCAGTCTGGACGTTGTCCCAATTCAAGTTAGGCAAATACAATATATATATATATATATCATGCACCCACCCATGTTTATGGAATGTTTCCGTGCACATGAAATGCAATTATGTTATTTCCAATTTAACCAATGTTTCAGACACAAATTATAATAATCAAAACCAAAATCATAATGCACTAACATTTACTAAAAGAAATACCAAAACTTTTCACCAATTAATCATTTCCAATAAAATTTCTACCAATTCGATTGAATTATGAAACATGATCATTTATTGCCTTTAAATAGAAAGAAATTATGATAAAAGAAAACCATTATATTTCAGAAAATTTCACGAAAAATTTATAAATTTGATATCAAACTGAAGATCTCATCGTGTAGAGTAACTTTATTTCTTGGACTATTCCATTCCGACTCTAGAATAATCCGTTATGATCAAAATAAAATCAACTAATCTTTTATTTTTGTTCCTTTGTATAGTATCTCTCTCATTCGTTGCCGAACTTGTTTTTATTTTTTTAGCGTTCTCCCATGTTCCGAATTCCTAACGTTTTCTATTTTTTTAATAATATAAAAAAAACTTATAAATATTATTATTAATAAATTATTTTTTCTTTGTTTGACGCCTGGAAGGTTGGCTGGACCGCGTCTGCACATGCACAACCACGTGTGGACATCGTGGCACGGCCTTTTGGTTACTTATTTTTTTTTCTAAATATCCTAATAATTATTTAAACAATTAAAAAAATTAACTAAATTCTGAATTTCTCAGAATTTAACGAAATTTGACACCGTAGCTTTATTTTCCAAGACGAATTCAATAAAGACATCTATTTTATCATTATGGCTCTAAAATTTTAAGGTTATTTTTTCTTTATTGCAAATTTACCATTTTACCCATTTTTCCCAGAAACCAAATCATGTTAATTATTTATTCATTTTTTTTCGAGATTTCACATTTTCTCTTCCTTAAAGAATTTCATCCCAAAATTCTCACAAATACACCTTTGCACTTATAAACATATCTTGAAGTTAAATAATTATTAAATTACTAAAGTACATACCTTCATTTTCAAATAAAAAATGATAAGTGACATGCATCATGTATTCACGTTCCCATGTTGCTTCTTCTATTCCTTGATGCTCCCATATCATTTTTACTAGTCTCACAGTTTTGCGTCGCAAAATTTGGTGTTGACAATCAATGATACGCACTGGTATTTCTTTAAATGTTTCATTTGTATCAATAACGAGTTTGCCCCAATCCATTACATGAGTTGGATCAAGAATATATTTTCTAAGCATAGAGATGTGGAATATCTCGTAGCCACCAGATAAATGTGGTGGTAAAGCCAATCGATAAGCAACCAAAACCACCTTCTCGAGTATTATGAAAAGCCCTAATGCACATTGGCGATAACTTTCCATGCTTGCCAAATTTGATTACTTCCCATTTTGGCATAACTTTCAAGAATACATGATCTCCCACCTCAAATTCTAGAGATCATTTTCATTTATCAGCATAACTTTTTTATCGACTTTGAGCTGTAAGAAGACATTGTATCAAATCTACTTTTCTGAGGTATCTCTAATCACATATGGACCCGTAATGGATATGTCTCCCACCTCAGCCCAACAAACTGGAGATCGACATGACCTTCCATACAATACTTCATATGGTGTTATTTGGATACTTGCCTGATAATTATTATTATAGGCAAACTCGACCAAAGGCAGATGTCCTTCCCAACCACCCTTGAAATCTAGATAGCTTTCACAGCATTCTTCCAAAACTTGTATGGTTCTTTTCTACTGACCATCTGTTTATGGATGGAAAGCTGTACTCATTATCAACTATGTTCTCATTTCTTTCTGAAAACTCTTCCAAAAATTAGTCATAAATCTGGGATCTCTGTCCGATACAATAGATACTAGCACTCCATGCAATTAGATAATTTTTTATATGTATAACCTGCACAATTCCTTACATGTGAAGGTCATCCGCATTGCCATAAAATGTGTAAACTTTGTAAGTCGATCTGTAATTACCGACACAATATCATGTTTTCGTGATGTTTGTGGAAAGTGAGTCACAAAATTCATCGTGATATGCTCCCATTTCCACTCTTCTACCTCCAAAGGCTGGAGTAATCCTGCTGGACTTTGA
This sequence comes from Sapria himalayana, assembly GCA_029783825.1. Taxonomy (NCBI): domain Eukaryota; kingdom Viridiplantae; phylum Streptophyta; class Magnoliopsida; order Malpighiales; family Rafflesiaceae; genus Sapria; species Sapria himalayana. Next base: position 2,870,314 of record JAREIK010002147.1, read on the forward strand.
TGCTCAGCCTTTATCTGCTGACACGTCAGGCATCATCGAATAAAATCTCCAATGTGTCACTTCATCCCATTCCAGTAATATCGGTGACGAAGATCCTCTCTCAATTCTACTGTAAAATGAGAATAGTGAAATTCTCTAAGAATCTCCTCTCTCAATTCTACTATCTGGTGAACCACAATCATCCCCTAAACTGAAGACTACTATCCATATGAATATTCAACCTTCATCGCATGTACTAGTCTTTACTCGGTTCTTTATAGATAATAGTTTTGTATCTTATTTTTGTATCTCAATCACCTTATTTAATAGAGAAGGTATAGCTAATAAACTCCTGATAACACCTTTACTTTGACTGCTATATTGTAAGCTGAATTGTTCTACAGTTTCAAGCATACCTCATTCCCGCAAAACAATACTAGCTAGTGCACCTCGTGACTTTCGACTAAGTGCATCAGCCACCACATTTGCCTTACATGGATGGTAATGCAAAGTAAAATCATAATCTTCTAGATACTCCATCCATCGATGTTGTCTCATGTTAAGGTCTCATTGTGTAAAGATATATTTTAGACTTTTATGGTCTAAATATACCTCAAATTGCTTCCCATACAAATAATGGTGCCATATTTTTAAAGAAAAGGCTATAGCTACCAACTCTATATCAAGTGTAGGGTAATTCCTCTCATGATTCTTTAACTGACTTAAACCATAAGCTGCAACTCTCCCAGATTGCATCAGAACACATCTCAATCCATATTTTGAGGTATCACAATACACTGTATATTTCCTGCATTCTATCTAGAACTATCAGAATAGGAGCTGAAGTAAGTCTCTTTTTAATGACCTGGAATGCCTTTTCACATGAATCAGTCCACTCATACTTGACTTCCTTTTTGGTCAATCTAGTCTTTGGAAGCAGCTAATTGGGAAAAATTCTCAATAAATCTTCTATAATATCCAGCCAGTCCCAAAAAACTACGTATTTCAAAAACTAACTTTGGCCTCTTCCAACTCATGACTACCCTGACTTTTTTAGTGTCCACTGAGACACTAGTAGTTGATACTACATGTCCCAAAAATTTTACTCTGTCAACCAAAAGTCATATTTACTAAACTTGGCATACAACTTATATGCTCTCTCAAAGTTTGGAGAACAATATATAAATGATCCTCGTGCTCTCCTTTGGTTTGAGAATTAATCAAAATATCATCCACAAAAATCACAACAAAATAATCTAAATATGGTTGAAATATTCTATGCATAAGATCCATGAATACTCCTGGTGCATTAGTTAATTCGAAAGGTATTACTATAAACTCATAATGCCCATACCATGTTCTAAATGATGTATTAGGGATGTCAGCCTTTTAACTCACAACAGCTGATATCCAGTACGAAGATATATTTTGGAAAAGACCTGTGCCCCTTTTAACTGGTCAAATAACCCATCAATCCTTGGTAATGGATATCGATTCTTTATCATAACCCTATTCAAGTATTGATAATCAATGCATAGTCGAAGAGTTTTATTCTTCTTCTTTGCAAATAAAATCGGAGCACCCCAAAGTGAAGTGCTGGTTCTAATGAAACCCTTGTCTGACAAATCTTATATCTGGACCTTGAGTTCTTGTAATTCAATCGGTGTCATCCTATATGGAGCCATAGAAATAGGTGATGTGCCAAGATGTAACTCAATACAAAAATCCACATTCCCGTGTGAGGGTAATCCTGGTAATTCATCAGGAAAAACATTCTCATATTCACAAACTATCCGAGAAAGATTCATATTCAATATTTCCTCTTCTTCTAAGGTGAGACATGCCAGCCAACTCATAAGTTATCCATACCATTTAGAATCATATATAATATGGGGTAAAACATCAAGCTTATCCTCCTGAAACACAACACATATATTGTCTAACGCGTGGATAATAATTCTTCTATGGTCATAATCAATAATGACTCAATGTGTTGTTAACCAATCCATGCTAAGAATTACAACAAAATTTGACATGTCCATGACTCTAAGGTCTGTCATGAATAAAATCCCTAAGATTTCTAACTCATAATCTTGACATATTTGACTAATTTTCATCTTAGACCCCAAACGAGAAGTCACATGTAATAGCTCATCCATGTTTTTAACTTCTAATCCCAATTCTTTCACACATGATGTAGAAATAAATGAATATGATGCACCAGAATCAAATAGAACTCTTGCCCATAAATGAAAAGCAAGAAAGTACATTGTACCACTGACTGACCTATTCTCTCCATCTGTGGTGTAATTGCATAGACACACCCTAGGGTCCTTAAAGTCTTGATCTGTGAGCTCTCGCATTGACCTTGACCTATGCCTTAGCCTAACTGGTATGCTTGTGAAGTTGGAGAAATTTGTGGAATACTCCAAAATTGCACCCAATTCCTTGGACCCGTACTAAAGAAAGGAGGAATAAACAATATTTGCGTATTTCTCACGAATGTGTGAGGCTGAGATGTATCATAATCCTGGGATCCTTGCTTCAATGGACACTCTCGTTTCTAATGTTCAGGTTGATGACATAATAAATAATTTTTCTATCCAATTTGGCTAGAATTCCCAGTCTAGCTTTGACCTTGATAATCACAACCTTGTCCATGAAATCTTCATAGGATAAATGGTCTTGGCCACTTTCTAGAAAAATATTAATTTTCTTTTCCCTTTTCGCTAGCACTTCCACTCATTTCCTAGATATTTTGTTCATCCTCGACCTCCCGCTAGATGGCTAAAGCTGTCTTAACCATCGAATACATACCTTGGATAAGAAATCCCACAATCTTGTCTCGGATGGACAATTGTAAACCATCTTCAAGTTTTTGAACCTTAGCCACATTAGTAGTCACATAATCATTCTCAAAACATGCCAACTCGGTGAATTTAGCCACGTAGTCCAACACCATCATATTTCCTTGTCTAAGTTCAAGGAATTCTCAGGCCTTGGCATGTCTAGCTGAAGTCGGAAAATATTTTTTATAAATAATTCTTTGAATTCTTCCCATATCATTGCCTCTATATTTTTCAAGATCTTGATCCAATCCCACCAAATTTGGTACTCACCCTCTAGTTGGAATGCTACTAGCCGGGTTTTGGTAGCATTGGAAGTTATTTCAATTGCACCCAAGATTTTATCAACTTGTCGAAACTAATGATCTGCCACCATTGGGTCCCTTCCCCCATAATTGTTGGAGGACAATGTGCCTTGAAATTTTGAAGATTAGTTGATCCTTCTTGACCTCCAATTGCACTAGTTTGTGCAACTCTTGTAACAGTGACACGCACAGCCTCTATTAGAGCCTATTGATCAAAGAAGGCTGGGGGTTGATCCTCATTTCGTGGATGTCCCCGGTGTCATTATTCTCTACTTTCTATCTTTCATAAGTCAAATAATAATATAAGAATCATATTCATTCCCTATTAGTAGTGCACATGCCAAATAATAATAGACTTTTCATTTTGAAAATATTATTTCATTTTTTGAATCGCTAAGGTTATGTTTCTTTACCCTAGTATTCTCTTTTTTTTCCCGAGTATTAGATATTTATATATCTAAACTCTCCTACCACATTATGAAACTTGTACCAATTTCTAATTTATAGGTAATTGTATACCTAATTGTTGATACCAAACTGTGACACCCCATCTCTTAGGGGGTCCCATTCATTCCATCACACAATATAATGTGCAATAAAATAAAATTTTCTCAAATGTACCATGCTTTTTTTCCATTTTATTTACTCAGCGGAACAAAGAAACATACAAAATATTATTTAAGCCACAGTCGGCTTCCCTTCACATGTGCGATCTCATATGTGGATCTGTCATCTGCCTTGGACTTGTACCTAAAAAGGGGTCCCGCAACGGAGTGAGCAAAGCTTGGTGGAGGTAAACTCCTAGAGAGTTGCTCCCTACCTAAATGCACGTAAATCATCATGAATATATATCAACACCCATTCAAAATATAATATTTATATGTATGCAATTATGGATTAAATGTTGATATGCCCATATTTCTGAGTCCAATCGACTCCATCACACATGCCGAAGCTAAGTGTGACATATTATATATATATATATATGTGTGTGTGTGTGTGTGTGTCTATAGAAATATTTATTTTTTTGAAATTATTTAGAAAAATATGTACCTCATCTGAAAAACATATTGGACATTTCTCCGACAAAATATTTTTTTTTCCTTTAATATTTTCCAAAACCCACCATGTAACTCAGCCTGAACATTGCCCCAATTCGAGTTCGCAAATTTATAATAGCCATGCTCCAAAAAATCCCGTGCAACTCAGTCTGGACATTGTCCTAATTCAAGTTTGCTAAATACAATCCATATATACATATATATATATATATATATATATATTATATGTATGTATATATGTATGTATATATATATATATGTATATATATCTATAGAATTATTTATTTTTTTGAAATTATTTTGGAAAATATGGACATCCTCCGAAAAACATATTGGACATTTCTCTGATAAAATATTTTTTTTCTTTGAATATTTTCTAAAAATCACCATGTAACTCAGCCTGGACGTTGTCCCAATTCGAGCTCATAAATTTATAATAGTCATGCTCCAAAATATCTCGCACAACTCAGTTTGGACATTGTCCCAATTCAAGTTTTCCAAATACAATATATATATATATATATACACACACACACACACACACACACACATATACATACTTACATATATATATATATCATGAACCCACCCATGTATATGGAATGTTCTCGTACACATGAAATGTAATTATGTCATTTTCAATTTAACTGATGTTTCAGACATAATTATAACAATCCAAATCTAATTCATCATACACTAACTTTTACTAAACAAAATACCGAAACTTTTCACCAATTAATCATTTCCAATAAAATTTCTAATAATTCGAATTGAAATACAAAAAATGATCATTTATTACCTTTAAATAGAAAGAAATTCTGATAAGAGAAAATAACAACCTTTCCGAAAATTTCACGAAAATTTTATAAATTTGATATCAAACTGAAGATTTTGTCATGTTGAATAACTTTTGTTCTTAAACTATTCTATTCCGACTCTAGAATAATCAATTATGATCAAAAGAAAATCAACCGATCTTTTATTTTTTTTCCTCTGCACTGTATCTCTCTCCCTCGCAGCCGAACTAGTTTTTATTTTTTTTTTGCATTCTCTCATTTTCTGGATTCCTGATGTTTTCTATTTTTTTAATAATATAAAAAAAACTTATAATTATTATTATTAATTAATTTTTTTTTCTTTGTTTGACACTTCGATGGTTGGCTGGACCAATCTCGCGCATGCACAGCCACGTGCGGATGTCGTGGCACTGTCTTTCGGTTACTTGTATTTTTTTTCTAAATATCCTAATAATTATTTAAACAATTAAAAAAAATTAACTAAATTCTGACTTTTTCAAAATTTAACGAAATTTGGCACCGTAGCTATATTTTCCAAGATGAATTCAATAATGACATTCATTTTTTTTCAGGATTTCATAGAAAAGTCATGTAAATTCATAATATTTTTTCTATTATGACTTCGTTATATCTCATTGAATTATATGATTGTTTGACATTTATTTTTAGCTGAAGCTCTACCCAAATAGTCATAGAAATCTTCGTATTCTAAGATTCTACCATGTCATTAACATAATCATTTCACTTTGCAATATATTCTTATTGGCTATGAAATTTTCTTAGAGTCACAATCATACTAGCTCATAATATTTTTATAGTTGTGATATTAATTCTTTGTCACAAAAACCAAGTACCTCACTTGTGCTAAAAATCATGATAATTTCTAGTGCTATAACTTTCTCATTACATAACAACTAAGTTCAACACAAAAGAAATGATGATATTCCTAATAGTGTGGCTTTTAGAATTCTATAAAGTAATACTCATGTAGTGACCATTTCGATGGTTACCAAAGTAAATGTGTAGTTACAACCATTCTCAGTTTTGTGGTCGTCTAATATAAGAGAGACACAACGCCATGACATATTTTTAATGTTGCTATGTTGTATTTTAGAAAGTAATATATAATTGTGGCCATTCCTAGAGCCACAACCTTTTGGTTCAAGAGAGACTATAGCCAAGGTCATTCTCAGTGTTATGACTATGTTCTGAAATTAAAATATGTTGCAAATATTATTCCAAACACCATGACCATCTAATACAAGAGAGAAACCAAAGTCAAGGTATATTCACAATGTTGTAACTTTGTATTCTAAAGATGAAATATATTGTTGTGTCCATTCTCAGTATCGTGTTCATCTGATACAAGAGAGAGACCTATGTATTAGCTTATTCCCAGAACCATGAGTTTCTATTCTATAGATGAGATGTGTTGCCATGACCACTCCAAATCCCATGATAGTTAAAATCTAGAAAGAGACAAAAACTATGTTTCATTCTAAAATGTCTAAACTTTTGACTAAATTTTCATAATTAGTAGCTCAAGTATAAAAAAGAAATAGAAAAATTTTAGGAAAAAGATAGATTCAATGCCGCTAGAGAAAAATACAAAAGCTAGGATTTAGGGAGCCAAATTTTATCCAATCCTACGGAAGATCCATGAGAGAATGGGTGATGCAAGGCACAAGCATAAAACTAAGAGGAGGACATGATTTTTGACTCACCTTAGAAAAAAATCCAAAGTGAAAAACTAAGTATTGTGGATTTAGGGTTTGGTTTCTATATATTCATGAGAGTTGTTATTGGTAACCCAAATTTTCATGAGATATTTCTCCAATTATCTTATTTGAATTTTTCCCCAATGTCAGGCTAAATTGAGATCTAAGATTGTAATTGTTGTACTTAATTATGTGTGATGATTCTTGATGGATAAATTTTATGTATGAATTTTGTTATGGTTGTGATATTGATAGATATTATATTTATGTAAAATTTAAAATAGGGTTGAATTATTGGTAAGTTTGTGTTTTCTATCATAGTGGACAATGATAGGTAAACTATAAAGGATACTATACATAATGATAAAAAAGAAAATATTTACTCTTCTAATCATGATGTGTAATATAAATCTATATGTAAAAACTCAATGTTGAGGTATGTTAATCTTGTGAGTATAATACTTATGAAGCTAAAAGCATGAATACTTTTATAAGCTAATCCATTATGTATGACTTAGAGGAACTAACCCTTGATTGATGATAATGATTTAAGAGTATTTTTCAAAGGATTTTGTCTTTAGTATGGGAGTCGCATCTCATCATGATGGTCAATGACTGGTAATCCATGAGACACATGCAATGGAGGTGATTCATAAGGTAATGATAGTCTTGTGAGTTACTTTATGTTGTATGACTATCACAAGTGAGATTCAAAAAAACATATATCAATTGTGTGAGTATGGTGCTTATGAAATCAAAAGTATACATATTTTTACTACAACATTAGTTTACTTTTATATGACACACAAGGGAGGAGAATAAGAATGCTTATATGATACAATTATCAAGAGTAGTTGATGAGTTACCTAAAGGGTATGGACTTATGAATGACCATTGAGTATGAATGCTTAGTTGTTTTGGTAGTAAAGTACTAAAGGGATATCAATGAGAGGACTATTATTTGAGAGTGCCTAATAGTTGATAATCATCTTGTATGCTATTAGGGCACTAAAGTATTTTTACAAGAATCTAAAATTCATTCTATAACCAAGCATAATAATATTTAAACTATTTAAATAAGTCATCATACATAATTGAATTCATCATTCTAAGAATCTAATAATATTACCTAAAACTGAATCTTATATTCTCAACTAAGGTATCAATTAAATGATAGTTGGTTGATCAAAATACCAACAAAATTTTTCATGATCTATATATGGACAAAAGTCCACTTTAATACTTGTTTGACCCATATACTTGTGGGACTGATTGGAAGAGGCTCTCGCACAATGAGGTTTTAAAAAATTTTCTAATCCTAAAAATTTGGTATTATAACAAAGTCATAATAAATTTTTAGCTCCATTGTCAGGGATAATTTAGTTTGGTTAGTCAATATTAATTGACATAACTAACCTTTAAAAATGATAATTTTGTTTTTAGTAGTTTGATATCAATATTTTAATTTTGTGCCTTGATTTGCATTACTTATCTTATGTTACTTATGTGTATCTTGTATATTAGTTTTTTTTTTATTTTCTTATTTTTAGTCATGGTCAAGAGAGCAAATTTCTTGCATTGAGCTGACACCTCAGAACCCAGAAAGAGAAAATAAAAAATAAAAAATTTGGGTGTGGAAGATGAACATATACAACCCAATGTATCAATATGATGAAGCATATTTCTCCCCAAGTAGTGACTTTTATTTCATACCTAATGGTAACTTAAATAAGTTCTATTATCATGACATAGTAAACTATAAAGATATAAGATTTGGGAGCTGTGATGGGAGCTCATTTAGATGTCCTTATCCAATCTCCAAAGTTTCATTCAATAATTTAACCACTAAGATGCCAATGGAGACAAGGATAGTGAATGAAATGAAAGAAGAACAGTTGAGAAAATTGAGAAGAAAGTTGAAGGAGATGAAGGAGCTATGACACATTCAAAATTCAAACGTCAAATTAGAAAGGAAACTTGAAAATACTAATTTGGGCATGCTTAAATTAAGTATTACATCATAATTTCAGGTGGCTGAAACGATTATGGTTAGTTGTGACAAGGAAGTCAAGAAAATTGAAGGGACTATGACACATTCAAATATCATGACCAAAACAAAAAAAGGAAGATTTGTGCACTATAGACCAAATATTTATATGTAAACTACTATTGAGGTAGTCTTCCACATAGTATTGCTAGTCGACATAGAAAAAAATACAGATAAAAAAAGTAAAAGAATACATGAATAAATTAGCATGGACTATAGAAGTTATAGATGAAGCGAAGGTTTTAGTGAATGACTAGTTACAAACATAAACACTACAAGAAAATGGTTGTTTAGTAATGAAAATTTAGCTAGAGAAATAATCCTTAATTAACTAATTTGTGAGGGATTAGCTAGGAAATAGCAAGAGATGTTAGATTTAAAGTTGAATTACAAATTTGTGATGGATTTTCCCTAGCTATTTGGGCTAGGGATTATTTCCGTTGCTAATCTATACTGATTTATTATTTTTATTTTTTATATATTATTTGTTTTAATATTTGATGTAATTTTGTATATTAAAGGTTTTTCATGGTCTATGGATGAAGGAACTTTGAAAGACACCTTCTCCTCATATAATTATAACATTATTATATCATAAACAAATAGTTTCAAAAATATATAAATACGAATAAAATTTTATATTAATAAAGACAAATAATTATTTTAATGATCATAAAATTATAAGAAAAGTATACAAAAAATTTTTCTAAAATTTTTAATTATGAAATTTAAATATTTGTATTAAATAAATATTAAAAAATTAATTCTATATTTATAATCATTTTTTAAGATATTTTAATAAATAAATGAATATACATAACAATTTCTACAAATAAAAATCTAAAATAATTCATTGTATAATTAAATAAACAATATTTACAAAAATATCTGAATTAACATTAAAACAAGTAAATATTTATATTATTTTAAGTGAAAATATATTTTTATGATTAAAAGACACTTTTAAAAAAATAATTACTAAAAGATTTGAAATTTTTGAATTATAAAAAAAATTTCAAATTTTTCATAAAATTTAAAAGAAAATAAATTGATATTTAACGATAAATACATAGATGTTTGCCCCTACTAAAATTTATAAGAATTAAACAATTGAACAAGATATTTATTATTAGCTTTTAATATTTCATCTTTATTAAAATAATAATATAACTTTTTTTAATAATCTTCTTACTTTAAGTAATTTTAGAATTTTATAATTTATAAATTATATCAAATAATATGAAATTTTATGCCTTTATAATTATTACATATTATCTTTATAAAAATTAATATGAATTCTTAAAAATTTATAACCATGATAAATATATATTTATATATTTTTTAACATAAAGAGTATTTATAACTCTTAGGAGAGTGACTTGAAGACCAATCATCTTTTCATGTTGCCTTGTTATATGAAGTTTACAAATTTTGTAGCTATTTGATTTTTTTTTCTAGTTGGAAGGCTAAACATTTATTTTTTGAAGTTGTTTATATATTTATTGTTTAATTTAATTTGATAATTAAAAAGTGTAAGGTGTTTGTTTTTCATGTGTGCCTTGCTACACACATATGAACTTGTTGAAAATAATTTGATAATTAAAAAATGAGTTTTTATGTTTTTTTATATTTATTATTTATTTAATGTTTTGATAATGAAAAATATAAACATTTTGGGAATTTTCAAACTTCAAAAACACTATCTTGTTATCCAGAGACAACTCTAACTAGTGCCAAATGCCTCCGGCTCTTTCTCTCAGCACGGATACATCATAACCTAATAGTATAGTAAGAGAGATTTCCTTCAGCCATGAGATTCTTATTGATTTGAGGTATGCTTTCTACCCTGACTGTTTATCAATTATCTTAATGCAGAAGTGTGTGTTTTGATTATGGTGTTTGTTTTTTCCAAATTCATCTTTTGCCTAACTTATGTATATTCTCTCATAAGACCTGGCTTACTAGTTCTAGTAAGAAAATTGAGTTACAATATATTACATTTTCCATAGAAATTATATAGTAGATATTTGTGTCTATATGACATCGTGTAACGTCAAGTTGTTACCACAATAATATAAATGGCTGAAGATCCTACTTGTGCACACAATATTAATCTGGTTGTTCGTGGTAAATCAATACAAGTACCAAAATCATGAATCACCATGGTATGCTTGGATTGCTTATACACACTAATTCATATACATTGTGTGGATGTTGATGTTGCACACTGGGCATGTAGGCTTGATATCCATGTATTTTACCACTTAGACAATCTTGTGATTTTGGATATGTTAATCACAAATTGGATGTTGGTGGTTGTGGTGAGCAGTGTGTACATTTGGAAGTGCAAATTGCTTGTTGGCTATTGGCTACTGCTAAGGATTTAATTAGGAAATGTCCTAATGCAACCTAAAACTGAGTCTGAAGCTCATGGTAAGGGTCGCTGATAAAATTGAATTGATGGAATTCTTTGTGGCAAATAAGATAACTAAGTACATGCTATTTTTTGTGATCTTGTAGATAGCTATTATTTTTTTCTACTGATAAAAAATTGTTCATAGTAGGTTTATTTGATTGACAATCATGTGTGTAATAGCTAAAACTAGTTCTAAGCAAATTATATTTTATTGACATAAATCTTTAATGTTCCAATATTTATTATAGTTTATTTTGATATGTTTTTAATATTTTGAATAATTTCTCGATAAGCATATTGGTTTGTTTTTTTTTTGTGATTGAAGGTGAAAATAATAAATTATGTAAATATTGATGATCCCAAGATTAATATCTTGGTATTCTATGATATAAATATTCATCAATTAAAAATTAAAAAGTTTTTATTCATTTTTTATCACAAAAATTGAAATATATTTTTGTTAAGAAGGTGAAAGAGAATTAATATAAATATATATGTATGTATATGTATGTATATGTATGTATATGTATGTGTATGAATGAAATTTATAATATATATGTATCTATATATGCATGTATATATGTTTCAATGTTCATAAATGTTATTTATGTAATATATATATTTTTTGTGAAGCATGGCAAGCTGCACGCAAGCAAAAAAGGAGGATACATAACAAGAAAAACATAGGTGACATAAATATTAAAAGAAAGTAAAGATAAGAGAAATAAGATGGTAAAAATGGCTATAATTTTCATACATATATTAAAATAGATATTGAAAAGCCTTTAGGAAATATGCTTTTTGTTATAGATGTTTTTTCATCATTACTAATTTTTATCGTTCTATTTGGTTGTTCTTGGTTTGATTATTTAGTAAATCATGTAAACCTAAAATATATCATTATTATTTTTTTTTGAATCTATGTGAAATCCTTAGCAAATATCATGTAGCTCATTATTTTTTGGCAAAAAGTGGGTATTAATTGGAAATAATATTTGAATTAATTGATTGAGAATTGTTAGTTTGATGTCTTGTTTAATAATTGAATTTCAAAGAAGAGCAAGATACCATGCATTCTCAAAGCACACTGCCCATGCATGGTGACTTATTTCATGTATACATTTATAGTATGTAATTATTTCATCATTATATAATGTTCATATGAGTAATATGATAGATAATTTGATTAGTGATAGAGTAAACCATTCTGTTTTTTTTAAAATGTGCATATAGTATATATATATCCAAAGTAGTAGATGTGTGCTGCATGTGAAGTTGCTTATTTAGTGCAGTCCATGTTTGATTTACATGTACATTTTTTTTGTTTACAATGAAACATGTGTACTGATATACTTCTATACACAAAAAACTTATCAATTTATTTGTCACACATACAAAAAATTAGAAATTAACAAGAGCAGCCCTCTCAGTCTGCTCTTGCCAAAATATAGCTTTTTTATCTTTTATTGTATTAAATAATATTTTAATGTGTTATGTCTGCTCATAAAAGATTAAATTAAAAATAATATATAATGTGAGCTAACAACCATCATAGAAAATGAAAATAGGGTTTTCAATACAAAAAATTAATTTATCAATTAAATATCTAATCAGAAAAAGTATATAAGTGATGATCATATCTATAATTTTTACTAAATTAATAAGTTCTCTTCATTTGTATTGTTTAGGTATGAATTGATGCGTATGTAAATAATCTTTTAAGTAAATTACTAAAATATTAGGATAAATTTATCCTGTACACAAAATACTTGCAGTTTTTCTTGTCACACATATAAAAAATTAGAAATTATCAAAAATAATATTGTACAACTAAATGAAAACAAAAAAAACAAACAAGATAAAATACGTCATTTAATAAAGACTTTCAAAATTTTGACTATGATCTAATTCCATTTATATTGTTGCACAGACTATTTGGGCATTGTGAAAAATAGCCATCTCGAGCTGCTCTTGCCAAAATATAGATTTATTTTAAATATCTAATCGGCAAAAATATATAAGTGATGGACATATCTATAATTTTTGCTAAATTAATAAGTTCACATTCTTCATATTGATTAGGTATTAATTGATGTGTACGTAAATTTTCTTTACCAAACTGTCTTTTGATTGTAGTTTTCCACAAATTATGTTAATGTTAATGTATGTAATTCTTTGTGTCTATAATCAGTCTATATTTGTAATACTAAGAATCTGTACTTGTAGCTTGCTTCACATCTATGTTTTCTAGTTAAATACTTTGTATGATATGTTTTCTAGTCTAAATCTATTTTTGTTCATGTCTGAATTATTTATTAATTCATTTTCCAAGAGTTATTGGAATTATATATTCATTCCATTAATTTTTTTCTTTCTTTTTTATTTTAATATTCATAGATTGAGTTGAATCATAGTAGAAATTTTGCTCTTTGATCTTCATTGAGAAGTGAGAAGTTTACTCCTTCAAACTTTCAATTCCTTTCTTTTTGCTTCCCTTTCTTGTCCATTCACGTGGTTTGCTCCTTTCATCTAGTAATAACATGATAACTTCTAATCTTTAGCATGCTAATAAATGCTCTATTTCTTCGTGTAGATTCTGCAAATGTATTGCCTCGATAATCACGATATTTTATTTTTGCATATTCATTTGTAAGCGATTTTATTTAATTATTAGTATTATTTGAAGTCATTGTATGTTTCATTTAAAATTATGACTGAGCATTACTTTTTGCAAATATAATAGGGCAAAATGAGTTCAAATCATCAGTGGATGTATAAAAGGTTTATGAATGGAATTTATTTTTTGTGGTCTATAAATTTTCATCAATTTGCGTGTAGTCAATCGAGATGGATGGATGAAGATAAAATTAAGTATCCATGTAATAAATGTAAGTGTCAAAATATGTCTTTTCATGATGTAAGCACTATTAGATACCATGTGGCTAAAATATGACTTTGTACCAAATTATTTTGTTTGGATTTATCATGGGAAAAATACAATAGCTCTGAATATTGACCAAAATGAGAGTGTTGAATTGTATGTATGTAGTGAAGAAGCATCAAACACATACCATAGAATGGAAATAGAAGTTGCTGGTGTTGACTTCAATATGGATTACATGGATGAACGACCTAATCTTGAAGCTCAAAAATTTTATGATATGCTTAAAGCTATAGATAATGAGTTGTGGCCTGGTTATAAAACACATTCACAATTGTCACAAGAACACATGGAGGAATGTGTGACAGCTGCTTCTCAACAGGTAATGGAAACAATGGGTGTACTATGGATCTTCGACCAATTGACTATGATCCTATCTATTTGGAAACCATAAAAGGTCAGAAGAAGCAGCAAGTGTACGTCATCAGCTCGAAGGGGTGGAATTTTATTATAGCAGTCATGCTTCTAATTTTCTGTCAAAGTAGTAGTGGATGAGGTGGTTGAATAGAAAGTAATGGAAACAAATGAACATTTTCAAGTTATGGAGACAGAAATGAAAGAGAATGATGAGCAGATTTCTCATCTGAAGGAAGAAATGCAGGAAATGAAAGCAGTGAATGATGAGATGAAAGAAACTAAGAATGTAATGCAACAGCATATGTCCTATATAGAGTCACAATTAGCAGCCTTGACACGACAGATAGCATTCCAAGTTCCAGCTACAAAACCATGTAGGAGAGGGTAACACAAATGCACCAACTAATTATGAGGATGATTTTGTTTTTATATTTATTGATGAAATTATCTTATATTTTTGTTTTAACCATTTAACATGTGTATCAGAAATATTTCTAAATTGTTTTTGGTTTTTGTTAATTATTTCTAAACTTCTGGATTTCTAGCTTCTTGTTCATCTTTCAGATGCTCTCATAAAATTTATTGGTATAAATGAAGGTGCATTATCTCATTTTGATGTTGTAAAGAAGATGTGGGACTATAAAAGAAAAATAATCTATAGTTATGCCAACATCCATCATCTTCACCTCCCCCCGATGAGAATCCATGAAGATATTCTTCAATTTCAATTAATCATTAAATATTTTTAATTTTAAAAGTCTTCATTAGATAGGTGGAGAATAATATGCGATGATAAGTCAAAAGAGCTACTCCAACACAAGTCTTTCATTGCAGCTATTAACAATTTATTTTCATATTGTTCCACATTTTGTGTTTCTAAGCCTATTTTTGTTTGTCCTAAATTGTGAGTAGGCGGTGAGCAAGCATCAATTGTGTTTGTTAGTAGTGCTGACAATAGTGGTCCAGCATTAAGCACCGTTGGTGCTCCTGGCGATATCACATCCTACATTATTGGAGATAGAGCATATGTATCCCCGCCATGGTTGCTGGTGCACATTGTGTTGTTGAGCCACCTTCCAAAGGATTAGAATATACTTGGTAGATTAATTTTCTTCAATATTGAACCTTGATGAAATTTCCACTTTTTTATTGTGAGAATTTTCTTGTTTTTAAAAAATTCACAATGATTAATTGGAGAATTTTGTTTTGGGCGTGTAATGTTATGGTCTATCATCTCTTGGTGGCTAGCTTTTAGGTTTTGATTCTCCAATGTATCATTTGAAATTTGATTTCAACTTAGAATAATTTAAAGAATAACCTAATGAGCTAGGAATCTTGAGTTGTCTCCTCAAACTCTAGTTGTGAAATAGTTAGATCGACAAATTAATATAAGATGTGGAAGATAATATGAACAATTAAAAATTGGATTGAATCATATAAATGTAGTTAGAAAAAAACTTAATTTATATAATTTTAGATTTGAAAAAGATAATTCTCAGTTCGTATTGAAGGATAGATTGATCTCATGTCCCATTAGTTCAAAAATGACCCACATTAATTAGATGAAATCATTATTATAAGTTGTGGATATAAAAAAATATGAAGGTTGTACCAAGTACAAAAGACTCATGCGCGAGTCTTAGAGATATTAATAAATACCTTGATAACATTACCAATGAAAATCATAAGTTTAATGTTTGATGAGTATGTAATTAGATGAGTCTGTTATCAAACCAAAACTTGTTCTCTAACACAAGTATGCAAAATGAAAATTTTCTATGTGATCAATAATTCTGATATTAATTTTGTTCAAATAATATTAACAGTAAAGTTATAATAAGATTCAATATGTTAAATGAAACTACTGTTATAAGTTGTGGTTATAAAAAATATATAAAGGTTGTACCAAGTACAAAAGACTTGTGATTAACGTGAAGTCTAAAAGGTATTGATACATGATAACATTACCTATGAAAATTAGAGATGTTATGTTTGATGTGTATGTAATCTGATGAGTCTATCATCAAACCAAAACATAATCTCCAGTATATATATGTCAAATTAAGATTTTTTAGGTGATAAATAATTCTAGTTTTAATTCTATTCAAATAATGTTAACCTTTGAATTCTAATAAGATTTGATATGTTAAATGAAATTTTTGTTATAAGTTGTCGTTGTAAAAAGTTATGAAGTTTGTACCAAATATAAAAAACTTATACTTAACGTGAAGTCTATGAGATAGTGATACTTAAATGAAAAGTTATGTTTGAAAAGTTATGTCAAATAAGT
Organism: Sapria himalayana; assembly: GCA_029783825.1. NCBI lineage: Eukaryota > Viridiplantae > Streptophyta > Magnoliopsida > Malpighiales > Rafflesiaceae > Sapria > Sapria himalayana. Next base: position 2,887,071 of record JAREIK010002147.1, read on the forward strand.
ATAAAAAACTTATACTTAAATGAAAGGTTATGTCAAATAATGTTAACCTTGATAGCCTCACCTATGAATATCAAAAGGGGTTATGTTTGATGAGTATGTAATCAGATGAGTTTGTTATAAACCCAAAACATGATCCACAATTTATGTATGTAAAATTAAGACTTTCCACATGATCAATAATTTTATTATTCATCCTCTTTGAATAATATTAATTTTGGAGTTCCAATAAGATTTGATATGTTACTGCTTGTGTAATCGCACACTAGTTATAAAAAAAGTATGATCTCCTTAATATACAAACTGTAGAAAGATGGCATTTTTCTATCACATTGGATGCATGTTAAACATAGGACCAACAGCTGGTGGTGATGTTGGGGTCAGCGTAAGTGCTTTTAGTGATGTTGGGGTCAGCGTAAGTGCTTTTAGTGGGGTTGTGGCTCTAGTGCCCAGATGGACTCTCCAAAAGTGCATGCTGATGAATGAAACATCAATGGCCTCCTCATTTGTTAGTGGAGGAATTACATTGCTCATTAGTGCAATGAAAGTATGTGCTTTTTAATTTTATATTTTTTTAATCTTGGTGTGTTATCTCTGTAGAAATTGATGGTGTTTTCTGCTTAACATTGTGTAGACGGTGAGTATTCCTGTGGATCCAAATGATATAAGGAAGACTTTAGAGAATACATCAATTCCTATTTCTAAGTTGTCTGCTGATAAACTATCTACAGGCCATGGGCTCATTGAAGTTAACAAGTTATATTTCTATTCATAAGCCTTTGTTCTTTGAAAATTGCAAGAAATTTGTTTTTTTTTGTAGCATTTTTGTTCTTCATCATTTGGTTTGTCCCAAGGCATCTAAATACTTGAAGATTTCATGGAACAAACCATCAATCTGGTATGAAATAAAGATAACCCAATGTGGGAAATCAGGTCAGCACCATCATCTACTTGTTAATTACCATATGAAAGAAATTTGTTCATGTGAAAAAAAAGACTGAAAACAACTTGTGGTCTATAGAAACCAATTCCTTCTTATTTGCAATATGCTCACCATTCTCATATTCCATGGAACAAGTAAATTGGTGATGATTTGTCATCAAGTAAATATGATTAGGGCAGGTATGGCCAACTTTAATAATGGAAATGGCTAAATATTTTGTACTATTGTCCTTGGGTTTGTTTTTGATCACATGGACTGGGCAACCTCAAATGCAATTTTTAGCCACTAGGTCACCTTCAACTGCAATAGTCTAGGTAGTTGTCTTTGTTTCACACGGGTTGGGTCAGAGCCAACTGAACCAAGCAAATCAACTGAATTTTCATCTAGCCCATGGGTTGCCTCATAACCATTTAATAAACTTTTATACGATTGTATTGGTTTTTAGTAGTATTCAAATTTACTTGTTTTGATTGTTGTGTACATTATAATGCAGTTTGGAATAACTAGTAGCAATCCAACATCAAATGACCTATATGGAGTCACAGTTAGCAGTCTTGATGAGATAGATAGCACACAAAGTTCCAACAGAGTACCCACATAGGAGAACCTAGTACAAATGTATTAGCTAATGATGAGAATAATGATTTAGTTTTAAATGATAATATACTTATGTAATGTTTTTGTTTTAACTATGTAAAAATTATATCAGAAAAATTTATTAACTGCTTTTACTTTTTGTTAATTCTAAATAATGGTTTATAGTATATATTTTTATTCAAATTAATATAAAAATTTTAAAATATGTAATCAAATTTTTTGTAAAAAAATAAAATTGTGAAAATAGCTTTGGAATGAAAATAACTAGGGATTTTTCCCTCACAAATTTAGCTAGGGAATTTTATGTACATATTCAGTCAAACATATTAATTACTATTCTTAATTACGATTAAAATTAGAAAGGAAAAAATATAATTAGCTAGGGAATTTCCATCATTAAAAAATTTGCTAGGGAATTTTTTTTTCTTGTTAATATTTTGTGACGATCACTTTAGCTTGGGATAATTTCCATTGTTAATCCGTCATTATTCTATTTTAGTGACAGAGAAAGCCCATATAGCTAGGGAAATTTTCTAGCTATTTGAGCTTTTTCTTGTAGTGCAAGAAGGTGTTGTGGTATGGTTTATAGGGGTGTTTTATGAAAAATAACCACATAAGAAAAAAAGAGAGAAGTTAAATAAGGTTATAGATCCAATGCTTAACATAATAGTAAGTTAGCATATTTATACCTTTTAGAGCCTATTTTGTGAGCATGTCTTTCTAATTATGATGTATAATGATTATGTTAGGCGTAAATAGATAAGAGACTTAATATTATCATATATATTAAAATAATTATTTTTCCAGGTACCTTGAATTATTTATTTTGATTGTTATATAACTTATCTTAACAAATTATCACTAAATATTCATGTTTGTTGTAAAATAAATTATTAGAAAAAGATACAAAGACTAGATCACCTCTACCTAGTCCAAATTAGATGTTATGTCAAGCATTTAGGTAAATCTGATAATTCATGATACGCATGAGGTCAGAATAATTTTGGTTAGGTCTAGCTCATACTTCCATCAACTAACAAATGATATGAAAATGAATAAGAGGTGGTATAGTCTTTCAACTCCATGTGTGAGCATAAATGTTTGGGATGTTATTGGCTTTGAACTTAATTGACCAACAAACTTTTTCATACTTGAGAATAAATATCTTTTGCTATGTTACTTTATTTTTATAGTAAACATGATAACAATTTGGTATATTATTGTTTGTGATTATATATTATTAAAATAATATTTCTTTTTTCATAGATGTTGGATAAAAGAAAAAAGAAGAAGATGGTGGATGTACCAACTTTTTGACAATCCAATCTAACTTCCAAACCATCCAACCATTTAAATTTTTCAAAATTTTGGAGATAGTTTTGTCTTAGTAATGAGAAGATATATTCAGTTCAAAAAAGTATTTATTTATAGCGAACCCTCTTGAAAAATAATAATAATAAATAAACAAAAAAAAAAACATATGTAGTTAAATATCTATGCGGAGTTTAAATTACATAAACTTAATAAATTATTTAAGTAGAGTTCTTAAAATCTCTACAATGAAAAGAACTAAGAGCAAACCTTCTTGACAAATGATACAAGCAATACCCAAAATTTTGCTTTATTAATTCAACTTTTATATTTGCTTCATTTATATATATTAATTATGATATAATTGATCAATTAGTGTCCAAGAAAAAAAATGGGGAATTCAAATTTGACTAATTTGTTATGGGGTTCTTTAAAGAGATATTTGTTGATCCTTCAATTATGATGGCAAAGGTTTTATTAGTCTTATTAATTGTACATAGTTTTATGCTTCAAATTATTCTTTTATTAATATTATTTTTTCATGTAATTTTAGTTTCATGAAAAAAAGTTTTCTTATGTCAAATTCTTTGAGATAAGAAAAGAATTAGAAACTTTTGTGTTTCAAGAAATCTTGAATCATGTTGATGTATCATTATCATACATAGTAAGTCCCTTAGCTACTATATGATTTTTTTTTTGTATGCATTATTTAACATTATTTATTCTTCACACAGTATTTCAATATCAAAATTCAGAATAAAGGAAGAATTAAGAAATACATAAACTTGTTCATTTATGATAATGTAGGAATACAATAAATGAAATGAGTATATAATCTTAAGAGATGGTATGAAGAATAAAAAGAGAAGAAAAAACTAAATTAAGATTTTGAGCCTCTAGATATGGCTCTTATGCTACTAATGGTTTGGTAGTCTGGATGATAAAATATTGAATAAGCCCATATGCCTTCCTCAAGGCTTAGGTGGCTTACCTTATAAGACATCAACATGATTTTTTTATACTAGGCTTCCACCTGGTATAAAAGAAATATGACTCTTATGTTATACCTTGTATGACACAACACGACTTTGATTGGTAGCAAATAAAATCAGGTTTTTGGATGCACCTTGTGCCTAATTTTACAAGTAATAATGTCATTTTGTTATAGTTTATTTCAAATAAATTTATAAGAATTACAAAAATGTAAGTTATGAAAAAATTGAACTAAGATCAATCATACATATTAAATTATTTTTTTTTAAAAAAAAATAAAGGTTAATTGACTAAAAGAAATTCTAAAATCATTGAAAATGAAATGACAACAAAAATCAAAAGTGATGACTAATAACTTGGCAGTTTGATTGAAAATAAGGATGAATAATCTTACCCTAAGGTTGCATGTTTGATTCCTAGGGATGTCAAATATGATCTCCAAGATGTATGTCAAATGAATTCATCATGTTGTTGAGATAAGAGTCTTACCTACTTTGATCTTAGGGCATTGAGACCCATATATGGGTCAAAGGATAATATGGATCTCGAGGAATAAAAAAAATATTTCAAAAGTCATGCATTTAATGCTACACTACATATGTGTGTGTGTGTGTGCGCGTGCGCATGTGCATGTGTATCTCATTGTTCAGTGGAAAAATAAGCATCAACAAAAATATATGGTGTCACTTCCAAATGCATCACCATTTATGTATTTTGGTGTCGCTACCAAATATGTCATCACTTAGTACTCCATATAATGTCTATTAAAAAGGTGATGTTATTTCGTTGCAAAATTATTCAATAGAACTTGATGATGCATCATAAAATATTTTTTTTAAATGGTACAAAAGCTTCAAATTCAGTTATGCAAATTAAGCCTTCCGAATCAAGTAATAGTTTGAACAATTATCTTGTTATACAATTCATTTATGCAATCATAAAGTACTCTATTGTAAAGTTAATTTTAAATTTGGAGAGTTTTGTATGGAATAATTCATATAAAATAAAAAATTTAAAATTTAATTCGAGTTTCAAAATATATCCAAACTAGTGCATCTGGAAACAACGTGGCAAAGCCATCGTTTAGAACGATGACCATTGTCATGCTGTATATATTTTAAAATCAGAAGTCAGCATTGTGAATGTCGACAATTGAAAAAACCCTTATCATTATCTCAGCTTGCCCCTTGCCCCTCGCCTCCCTTCCTTATGGGTATTTATCTTTGGATGTCACAACTTTATTAATCATTATGATATCAATATGTGTTTTGTCCACTCTAACCATGGCCATGCCTTTGAAATTTGTCATGACATTGTCTAATGTTTCCCTTTTAAATGATGTTGTGGTTTCCTTCTATAATTCAACCTTGATCTTGTTAATTTCTAGTTTTTCTTGCCAACCCTTTTTCCTTCTTGTTTTCATCAATATTTCTCACCTTTTATTTCTTTAGGCAAGTCATTAAGCATAACTACAACTTTCTCTGGTTGTGTTGTGTTTATTTTTAGAGTCTTCGTATTTATTTCTCCTTTCTCTTTGCATAGTGGAGCTCCATCGTAAAGCTCAACGAAGCTCCTCGAGCTCGCGGGAGATCGACAGAGCTTGACAATGGAGCTCCTGGAGTGCCATCATGGAGCTTGACGGAGCTCCTCAAGCTCCACGTCGAGCTCCCTAGAGCTCGATGGAACTCAACGAGGGAGCTTGTCGAGCTCTAGTGAGCTCCACTTCGAGCTCGCTGGAGATCGACGGGCTCCTTCGTGGAGCTTCGTCAAGCTCCACGAAGGAGCTCCTGGAGATGGGCAGAGAGAAAGGGGTGGGATGAGAGGGGCGAGAGGTGAGGGCAGACAGATGAGTTGAGACGGGCGAGCGTATAGGGGCGAGGGATGAGGGGGGAGGGGGGAGGGGCGAGGGGTGAGAGGCTTGGGGCAAGCTGAAATAATGATAAGGGTGTTTTCAATAGCCGGCATTCACAATGCTAGCTTCTGATTTTAAAATATATACAACATGGAAATGGCCGGTGTTCTCAACGATGGCTTTGCCATGTTGTTTCCAGATGTACTAGTTTAGACATATTTTTGAAACCCGAATTAAATTTTAGATTTTTTATTTTAAATGAATTAGTTCCGTACAAAACTCAAATTTGGATCCATAGCATAACTTCCTTTTTGTCAAATTTTCAATCATAAAATAAGGTCAACCCTTAAAATATTAAGTATAATAATGATAATAACTTAACACTTTTACTTTTTTAACTATTTTAATTAGAAAATCAATATATGTTTTAGCATCGACAAAACTATTTTTCATCATTCTAATGATACTAAACTCAAGGTTGTGCAATAAAATAAACAATGCAAAGCAAGATTTTTTTTGAATCTTGTATGCTAGTGTCTAATATTGAAACAAGTAAATAAAAAAGATGAAATATGTATAATTACATTATTTCAACTAGAAAGTGAAGATAAAAATTGATTTCATACTCTTTTTATAGAAATACTAAAAGGATAAAATATTATCTTATTAGTAGCATTTGATTATATCAATATATTCCAACCAATGCTTTAACTTTAAATAAAAGCATGATGTAATTATAAAAAATATCATAATAAAGCAAAAAAAAAAAACTATGTACTATTCTATCTTGAAATTTCAATCATAATCATTCAAAGTAAAAGCTTTATTAAATGTTATCAAACTATATGTTTTAATATATAATAATATATGTACTTATTTTTTGTAATCTAGATATTACAATTTCATTGATACATGCCACCGACTCACCTCATTTTTTTCTTTAAACTCATCATTTTTATAGTTTTCTTTCTTTAAAAAAAGCTGAACAAGGATATGCCATATTAGCAAATTAAAATTAATATATAATTTTTTAACTATATAAAAATTAAAATTAAATAACATCACCTTTAATGTTAGTAGTTTTCGATTTGCAATTTTTTTCTTGTTTCACACAACAAAATAATCTCATCCACACCTCCATCTTGTCATCAGTGCTACAAGTACTAGAACAATGAAAATATGTTCCATTCTTGATATATTTTTTTGTCTTAGGTGATCAATTTGACATATTCTCAAAGCCCTACATTTTAAAACAATGAAAATAGGTATCTATGAAAATCATTTACAATGATAAAATGAGAAAAGAAAAATAATTCATAGAATACTTTATTTTTATGTGAATATCCACAAAACTATATCATTCAGGGACACACTAAAAACAAATTATTTTGGCCTATTTATTCATTTGATTATATAAGAATAGTGATACTTATTTACATCTTTAAAATCATTGTAAGGGCCATGTGAGAATAAATATAGGTTGTAACATGTCATAATTGTATGGTCAAATACCATCAAAACTCAATGAAACCTAAAGCATAATAAAAATTAAAAGAGAAAAGAAATCTAAATTAGACAATAATATTAAATTCAAATTTTATGTAATTATTACCACATGATATAATTAATGAAAAATAACTGCAAGTTGTAAGGAATAAACACATATTTTGCTTTTTATATATGTAACAGATAGTCAACAATAGACCTTGATCTTTTAGTTATTTGTAGTAATATCAAATCTAACCTTAAAGTTTCTTTTAGGAATAAGAAATTGAAAACTTTCTCCTTCGTAGTTTTGGACCAATTTTTTATACAAATCATGTTAAATCTAAAAACTACATGAAGCTAAAATATAAAAATAGTAACAATCTTAAACACACACACACGCACACACACACACACACACACATCATGTACAAATCATTTTGTTCATAAACTTCTCTTACCATATACAAAACTCACTTCATATATTTTATAGGTAGGAATGTGATATGCCCCTTTCCTAGAAAAAATGAGGAATAACTTTGTGCATCGCCATTTGTTATCAATTGTAAAAAATTATTTATGCCAAGTATATTATGCTACATTTAAAGTTTATGTATTGTATGTACTACTTTATTTATCATAGAAATATTTACATATCTATTGAGTATCTTTAGTATCCATTATATAATTTATCAACAAATTTATTTATCTACATTTAGTATCCATTATATATTTTTGTTATTTCATTTCATAAGTTAGTTAGTATGAAATTTTTGAAGATAAACAATATAATAAAAATATTTACATATCTATTAATATCTTTACTAAATATCTCTGGTTATGAAGACCCATAACATGGTGTCAAAGAGCTTCACTCACATGTCATCTGACTTCATATTCAATTTAGGAGTGTTGCTCAACCCCATGAACTACCCAAATAGCAACCAGATGATTGGGACCACTTTCTTGAATACATTTTTAAATAGCTACTAAATTGTATTCATGCCCACAACAAAATAACACATTCATTCTTCAGTATGTTAAAAAATGTGAAAATGTGTTATAAGTAAAAAAATATTTAAAAAATTGACTGCTAAAGATAATTAACATAATAAATAAAATATGGAAAACAAAACTATCAGGAGCAAATGCATTCAAGGATTTATTTTTTAAGCTTCATATATTGACAAGTTCTTTTCATTATTCATAAAAATGTTATCTCCTTTCAATTGCAAGCCTAGAAAAATTTTGTAAGCTTTAAGCCCCTTAGATATAATAGTATTTCAGCATTGCCAAGTAACTTTTCAAAGGATTGTGCATCAATCATACAATCATCATATGTAACATGTATCATTTCAATTTCTTTGTAGATCCCCACAACAAAAATAATCACAATGTTATTTTATTTAGTATGGTGGTTCATGACTAAGAGTCACTTCCCCATGTCAGTACCATATTTGGTATTTTTGGTCCATACCATTGAAGAACATGGAATTTTGATCCACACAATTAGAATGGATAATACAATATCTTTAACACACTTTTCATACTCTTGCAATCTTTTATTTTTGGATCATACTCATGTAATATTCTATCTTTTGATATTGACGTTTGATCTATAATTTAGGTTCAAATTGAAGGAACATTATTCATTCAAAGCAACCAATTATAGAAACTCATAATGTATTCTTACATAACATGTAAAGATTCATGAATAAGTGCTATAAAAAGTAAACATCAGCTCAAGTCATATGAAAGAACAAAAATTTAGGTTATTATATATTATTGTGGTGGGTAAAATATATAAATCGTTACAAATCTAGCTTATTATAGTTAGATTACAGTATATAACAATGTATTTTAGCGATAAAGCATAACAATATTTAATAATAAAGCATCACTACAAAAATAGATAAATTATTTTAATTTTGTTATGGAACTTATTCATAGCATAAAGTATATAATATTATACACAGCTTTGCCTAGCCCTGATATTACTTATTCAATGAGTGTTTTGATTAAATATATTTCATCTCTCATAATAATTTATTGGGTAGTTGTAGTGCATATTAATGCTACTTGGAAGAAGCTCCTGAATGTAGAATATTGTATAAGAAGCCATGGGCATACCATAATAGTGATGGTTATTGTCTTTGTTGTAGGCAATCTTAGGACTTGAGAGAATGTAAGATCTAGTAGTGTCAAATTATGAAGGAAGACTAGCTAGAAAACTCATAAAAGCTAAATGATCTCTCTTGGATTGTTAAACATTGATATCATCAATAAAGAGCAACAACTTATTCAACTCTTCATAAATTTTCTTGAATTCCATGAAGTGGACAATGAGTGACTTGTCATATTTTTTGAGTCAATGAAAATCCTTCACACCTCAAATATTTGCTAGACATTCCCTTTTCTATAATACATAAACTCCATGTAATCCATTTTTTGTTTAACAAATTCATAGTGATTAATTTAACCAATTACCTCACTATCAATGGAATTGTGAATCTATAGGTACAAGCAAGGATCCTCCTCCATCCATTTTTTTGAATCATCAACTAGTTCATCCTTATTGAGCTGATTAGCCATACATATACTTCTTACATAAATTCAAATTGTTTTACTCCAATCCAAATAATTGAGACCATTCAATACATGTTCCATGATTTTAGACATCTTCGGGACAACTTCTAGCATCACAATAGGTTTCTTATATTAGATGTAGACTGGGAAGAATCTAATGAAGGTAGGATATCCACCTTGGGATATTGTGTCTTTGTTGTAGCAACTATAATCTTGATGGACATGTTCTTAGATTGAAGGCTCATCTTGTTGTTAATGGTTTTGCTCAAACTTATTATGTTGATTATTTTGACAAAGAGAATGTCTTGTGAATATTTTAGGTGTGCAAGGGGTTTTTAGGGAAATTTTCAAAAATGAATAGACACCTTCTTGAGACTTCTTGGGCCCTTTTGTTCCAAATGAATGTCCCTAAACTTTTGTGGGCAGATGTAATCTTCACAACTTGTTTTTTTTAATTAATAGGATGTCCTCATCAGTTATTAATTGAGCTACTCTTCATATCACCAGTTGTTTCCAAATAATTATTTGTTTTCTAGTGATCTGAAAGTATTTGGATGTAGAAGCTATATTCGAGATGTCCACCTCCAAGTATCTATGCTTCATCCAAAATATTTAAAGTGTATCTTTGTGGATATTCTTGCATTAAAAAAGGGTATAGGTATTATTGCCCCACTCTTTGATGTTACTTTGTGCCTATTGATGTTACATTCTTTGAGACTACCCTACTTTCCCTTTCTTTAATTATTACTAGTCATGGAAAGGAAGATGATTTATTAGTGTACATTGTTTCCTCATCCGCACCTACTCTAGTTATTTTTCTTGTTAAACCACCCATTACTCAAGTAAACTTTTGGAACCAAAATCCCTTAAGTCTCTGGTCCAATATCAATTGGTTTGTCCTAAAATATAGTCTAGAGTAATGATCTTTCAATTGCTCTTCAAAAAGGTATATGTGATTGTGTTCACCCAATCTCTTCAATTGTTTCCTACAACCATTTGTCATCTTTCTCTTATCTCTTTATTACATCTCTTGATCCTATCACTCTTCCTTAATATTAAATGTGAAGCTTTATCTCACTCTGGTTTTTATAGTGCTATGGTGAATGAAATGTAGTCTTTAGATAATATTGGTACTTGGACTTTGGCGTCTTTACCACCTAGAAATAAGGCTATTGATTGTCGTTGGGTGTTTGAAGTAAAATTTAATTTTGATATGCTACTAGATTGAAGGCTCATCTTGTTGCTAAGGCTATGCTTAGACTTATTGCATTGATTATTCTGATACTTTTTCCCATGTAGCTAAGGTAACATTTATTTGACTATTTAATTCTCTTGATGCTTCTCATGTATGGGACTTAAATCAGCTTGATATCATGCATGCATTTCTCCATGGAGATCTTTAAGAAGAGTTTTATATGGAGTAACCCATAAAGTTTTTTGCTAAGGAGAGATAGGAAAGGTGCATCATCTTTGGAGATCTCTGTATAGTTTGACACATAGTTCCCAAACTTGGTTTGGCAAAATCAGTCAATTAGTTGAGACATTCTGAATGCAAAAAGTAAGTCTAACCACTTTGTCTTCTATAAAAAGTCCAACTCTAGTATTATTTGATTGTTGGTGTATATGGATGATATTGCCATTATTGGGAGTGAATCTTAGGATATATTACCTCTTAAATCGTTTCTTCATAGTTAGTTTCACACAAATGATTTAGGAATGTTGAAGTATTTCTAGGGTTTTGAAGTTATGAGAAGTTAGAAGGGGGTTCTATTATCTCAATGAAAATATGTACTTGATATGTTATCTAAGATCGGAAAATTATGTACCAAACCATGTAGTACTAAGTACTCCTACCCTAAAGTAGAATTCACTAAGGAAGAAGAACTATTTGAAAACCCAAAGAGATACAAAAATTGATTGATAATTTGAAATATCTTATACTAACTCACCAGGATAATACGTATTTAGTGAGTTTTTTTGAGTCAGTATATATCATCTTCTACCGTCAACCATTAGGTAGTTATAGAGAATATCCTATGCTACTTGAAAGAAGCTCCTAAACATGTAATATTGTAATAGAAGCATGAGAATACCATAATTGAGTGATTTTCATATGCAAATAGGGCAGGATATGAGAAAAGAAAAAGAACCATATTGGGATATTGTGTTTTTGTTACAAGAAATCTAATCTCATAAAAGATTAAGAAATAAAGTATTATCTCAAAGTCTAGTGCAAAATCAGAGTATTTAACCATGACACAATTTGTATGTGAGATCAACTATTGCAAGAAGTGGGCATTGAAACTTTAGTACTTGCAAGGCATTGGTGTAACAACAATGTTCTCATACATATAGTATCAAACCTAATATTTCATGAGCAGATCAAACATATTGAAATAGATTGCCATTTAATCCATGATATAATCTAATTGAGGTTAATCTCAACTAGATATGCAAAGATTGGAGAACAGTTAAAAGATATATTCACAATACCTTTGAATGGAGATTGGGATAGTTATATTTGTAAAAAATTGGGCATGATCAACATCTATGCCCCAACTTGAAGGGGAGTGTTATCATATTGTAAATTTTGTACAATTAGAAACTAGTTGAGAAACAAAAACTTATACATTGATAGGATTAAGAAACTTTTAGCTGAATATTGCGTACGTATACTCCATCTATTCAAATGAGTAATGAGTTGGTTAGTAAGAATAGTAACTATAAGTTAATAAAGCAATAGGTGAGAATTAATTTATTCCTTCAATCATATTTGATTTCAAATTTTAATAAATGGTGCATATCTATAACTAATTTGAAACCAAAAACAACCAAATGAAATGATTTGTGATTTAAAAAAAATTAACAACTATTGAAATTAAGTTTAAAATTATTGATCAAGAATTTGAGTGAGAAATAATTGTTGACAAGGATGTCAAAAAAAAACAAAGAGGCAAAGAAATTTTTTATCTTATTGATGATGAGTGAAATAGAGAAAAAGTTGTTGAATGAAAATCAAAAGCATGGAGTTCTTGAAAGGATGGGCAAAGTATGATCAAAAGTGTCATAAAAAACATAAATGGAGATATTGGGAGTTTGAATTTAGTTTTTTTTTTAAGAACATGAGATTGAAAAACACGATGAGTACTAAGAATTTTCATTAACTATGATTCTTTCTATATAATCTTTTGAAATTTTAACTTCCTTTCTTTTTCTTTTTTTTTTTTAAATCATTTTATAATTTCACAAAATTTAGTTCAAGTATCAAATTTTACCAGGACTATCATTAACATTTGTATTCAACATACTTCATTAATTATATTTGAATTAAATTAAAATATAAGTTAAGGAGATATTTAAAAATTATATAAAAATAGATTAAGTTTTTTTTTTAATAATTCCGCATTCTCTTAGATGCACTTACTTAAATAATAGCAATCTAGCTTTGCAAAGGTCTTTTGTAGTGTTTATTTTAGACTAATAAGCAGGGTTGTCCTAACATTGATTTAAAATACAAGCAAGATTAATTTTTTGATAATAGGAGTTCATGGATAGAGTTTTTTATTCTGAAAAAATATAACTAAACTTATGTAAGGTCTAGGAAAAATATTTTTTTCTTCATTTTAGTCATCCATATGTATTAATCAAGTTAATTAGATAATGGGAGGTAGAGTTGGTAGATTTTTTATATGTTCAAAAATAAATTTAGGATGGAAATACTGAAAAATAATACTAAATTTACTAGATTTGAAGTTTTAGAGAGAATGTTAGGTTAATTTGAACCATTTTGATAATTTGGTCTTTTTGATTATAAATGAAAAAAAAAATTATTCCTTTCATTTTTCCCTCTCATAAGTTTTATTATGTTTCTAATGTTCTCATTTAGTTCTCTTTTATTCTCCCTCATCTCTTCACTAAAATCTTTCAAATAAAGCTCAAACAAACATGATAGCTCATGAAAGTCCATTCTATGAAGTGATTTAGCTCAATAAATCCTCATTTTCTACCAAAATAGTCATTTGAAAACTCTAATCTCATCATGGAAGGTTAGAGTGAGGGGAGTTAATGTATTTTTATTTTATTGATTTATTAGATTAGGCTTAAAGTGCCTCAAATTCTCATTCCTATTTTCCTTTTCTTTTAGTTTGAGATTGAGTTGAGGTTATAGAACTCAATTTTAAAAATTAAAGCTAGGATTTGATGGTTAAGTCATGAAAAAACTTGGTTAAGGTAGGATATCTCTAGAAATGCATTTGAAAATTTCATAATTTGTATTATTTATTATAAATACATACTTTTTGATAAATGGTTTTATGTGTGTTATAATGAACCATTTTTATAGTTTCTTTGAATTGAATTTCAAATTTATATGATTTAATTGATATATATATATAATGAATTTATTTAAACTCATGAATTTGACACTAGGAAGTGACTTCTGATAAATTTTAAAACTCATTTACCCCTATATTGTTGAGAAAAATGTATTTTTCCAAAAAAGTAAACTAGGATTTGGTTATATGTAAATGGTGAAAAAGTCATGGTTGATGGATTGTATAAATAATTTTAAAATGACAATATGCTAATAGGCATGTATAAAATCATATGTGATATATTTTGAAGATATTTAAGTTATATAATATTTTGAACCATATGTGATTAATTTTGAAAAAAAAAAAGTGGACTTTGGATAAAGAATTTTAAGGTGACTATTAGTCTTAACTAGGATATAAAGGGCTAGAACTACAAGAATATCTCTATAGGTAGGGATTAGATATGTTCTAGAAAAAATGACCATATCTTGTGGACTTGTGGTGGAGTTCCATTTTATGGGGTGATGGTCGCATATATAAAAATTGACAAATCTCCTATCATATGTCCATATTGTAGGAGAGGTGTGTGTTTCTTTGTGAAGGTAATAGCTAGGAAGGAGCTAGCAGGTTAGTTTTTTCCTCTATATGTTCATTGTGGCCTCTTGTAACTTCAATACGCATAAATTTTGTAGATTCTTAAAAATGAGATAAAATTTAAAAATTAATATTTTGAAAACTTACACACATATTATGGTTGCATAAATTTGTATAGTCCTATATATGTATAAGTTTATGTGTGGATATTTCAAAACTTATTATCAAACTCTTAAATTATATATTGAATAATATGTGTAACTTTGTAGGTACAATATAAATCTTTCCATATTTTCTTAAGATTTTACTATTGTGCATGAGTTGATCACCCATATCTTCTCCAAGTGAAGGAAATATTGATGGTCAGTCTGATTCTAAAGCTTACATGTCTATAAGAGGGTTTTAGTTAAGCTTTTAATTGAATTTTATTTTAAACCTTATTATATATTTGGGAATAAAGGCTATTTTATGTAAATGGCTTTCCTTTTTCATATGAATGTTCTCTAGAATTCAATCTATTTTAAATGGTTGAATATTAGATATCTTGAATTATCTTTCTTGTTTTAACTTGCTCCTACTAAAAATTTGAGGTTTTGGTATTTTAGAATGAAAAGAACGTGAAAAATAGAAAATGAAGAAGTCATCTTATTTACAAAAACTTTCGATATTTTAAAATTTTTCTACTGTGTAGTAGTTGATCACCTCTATCTTCTCCAAGTGAAGGAAATATTGATGGTCAATTTGATTCTAAATATTACATGATTATTAATTGGTTAAGCTTTTAGTTGAGTTTTACCTGAAACCTTATTATGTATTTCAGAATTAAGGCCATTTTATGTAAATTGCTTTACTTTTTCATTTGGATTTTCTTTGGAATTTGATCTATTTTAAATAGTTGAATATGAGATATCTTGAATTATATTTCTTGTATTAACTTACTCCTACTAAATTTTTGTGGTTGTGATTATTTAGAATGATAAGAACATGAAAAATAGAAAGAAAAGAAGCCACTGTCAATATTTAAAATATTTTCTTTGTAGTATTCATCTAGTGTCAACATTGTTCAATATTATGTTTAGCTTTTTAAAAGTTCATCATGTCTAAATTATTTCCATCAATAAATAATTTTTTTATGATAGTGTGACAGTGTTATAATTAATGTATAAAATGAAAGAATGGTGCAAATTCCTTGCTGACCAATCATAAATTAGTCTTGCATCTAGATATTCTTTTAATGAATAAAGATGATGCATCCTTGGAAATTAAATGCAATCAAATAATTATAATATATTAAATTTCTCAATAATATATAGAAACCCCATGTTAAAAAAAAAACTACAATTAATCAACATGCAAAAGATTCTCACATAAATTAGATGTGAAATATATTTGGCCACAAGTATTATGCCAAATTTGGGGGTATTAAAATGCTTGATATCATGATTACTAAGGAATAGAAAATTTCATTGAGAATTCGCTAAAATGCAAGTTGAATGTTTGTGTGATTATTTGTATGATTAGTATTTTCTAGTAAGTCTTGTAATTAAATAAAACTCAACTATCAATAAATTAATTATATCGATTTAATAAATTTAAATGTCGTATGTTTTTTCATTTTTGAAAGAAATATTTTAGCTAAAAGAAAGCAAATCAAGCTAAAAACCTAGTTCATTGTAAACATGGAGTGAAATTAATTTTTCCTTCTTTTGATGAAATTGTAAATATATCTTTACTTTACCTATTATAGTACACAACAAAATTTTATTCGAATTTTTTATCAAATACATAATTTCTTATGGATAGAGGACATTATTAACATTTTTTCATCACTAATCAAGTTTTATCAACTACATAGAAATGAAAAGGGTCAATAGATTCATGATTCATAGGCAAAGGTAGAGATACACAATATTGTGAACCAAGGACTATAGCATGAAATGAGTATATAATAGAATCAATTAAAATGACTAGATATGCTAGAAGGAAATCAAGCAACAGATGAATTCAATAATAAATCACATGAGAGAAAATCAAAAGCCTATGTGTTAAAGATATCAAATTAGTAGATCTAAAGCATCAATGCAAAAAAAAAAGCATAGATGGAACATAAAGTTGTTCTTCTATTAATGTCAAGTATATTTCTAAAGCATCATTGTGAAAAATAACAAAAAATAGTAGATAGATTTTAAGGAAATCAACATGAACATAAGGAAAAACATTCAAAACATAAATTGTATGCAATATACATACTAACATAGATCTAAAGCATTTACTCAAATATTTAATTAGATGTGATAAATATGTATAACTTATCACCAATATAGTATATAAACCAACATACAAATAAAGTTCAATTGTAGATATAAAACATCAGAGAAAACTAAAACATAAAGGAGATAAAATCTATATGCTAGACACTTATATGCATAAATATGAAGCTTACAACAACAAAAATTGAACTTGAAGAGAATTGTTAGAAATTTTGAATGATATTACTATATTTCATAAATAAAAGGGTATAAAAGAATCCTATTTATGTAGGTGGTAAAGGGTGTAGTGGAAGGATATAGTACATGTAATACAAGGTAATAATAGTATAGTAAAAGAGTAAATGAGTTGGACTTTTTCCCAAAACCTAATAAGTGTTAATAGCACCCTTCAAACTCAAGGTGGGTGTGAGACAAGTTTAGGTTTGTCAACAAAATTATATTGGTGTCTATTAAGATCTGACTTGGAGAAGATAGCTACAAGTTTTTCTTTAGAAAACAAAATGAGAAGAGCTTTAAAGCACCATGGAAAAGATGATAAAAGATAAAATGATAATTAATTTCTATTTGTTTAGTCAACTCATGGAAGACATCATTGTGAGAAAAGTGAATGAGACTTTAATTGTCACAATAAATAGGAGTAGAAGAAGATGTGGACACGCCTAAGTCTTTGTGTAGACACCATAACTAAAGGAGTTCATATGTTGTATCATTAAGAGCTCAATATTCAACTTAAGTACTAGAATGACCAACAAGATTTTGTTTCATACTTTGCCAAGAAATTAGAGAAGTGCCAAAAAAAATAATGACTAGTGGTGGATCTGTGATCATTGAGATTGCTTTCCAAATCAGTTTTAAAGAATACATGAAGAATCAATGGAGACTAAGCATGATAAAAGATACCATGGAAAAGTGTCATTCTTATATTGAAGAACATGCAGAATAATTGAGTAGTGAGTTGATCATAGAATATGTATATATATAATGGCTCACTTAGTGTATAGAATAAAAGATATTTAATTGCATGACAATGAGATAAACTAGGCTTCCAATGAAGGATTTGTAAATAGAGGGATTAGACAATGGATTCCCCTCATATGGAGTCGGATGGATGCTCATTAAGTTTAACTATATTATCAATAGGCTTGCTATATTAGTGTGGCCAATTCTAGACATGAGATCCAAAACATACTTGGCTTCAAAAATGTAAACACCATCTATGGAATAAATAATTTTATGACCCAAGAAGTAGCTGAGGTGACCAAGATATTTCATCTCAAATTGTTGATTTAGTAAATACTTGAGATCATGAATGCCACGGAGGTAATCACTAGTTATTATCATATCACCCACATATAAAAGTATGATGGTACCTTTATCAATGTGATGAAGGACTAGCAGTGTAACCCAAACATAATATGGATTTGCTAAACTGAGGAAATAAAGCTCACTGAGCTTGTTTAAGACCATGAAGTGCACTTCAAAGATGGAAAACCTTGTTTGGTTCAATAGATAGCCCAAATAGAGGTTGCATATAAACTTCTTCACACAACTCATGATTAAATAAAATATTTTTGGCAATCATCTGAAAAAGGTCCCACTTATGTGCAACAACAATAGATAAGAGAGCACGAACAAATAAGATATAAAAAATATGAGAAAAAGTCTATTCGTATCAATCTCATATTTTTGAGTAAAATTATTTGTAGCGAAATGTACCTTATAGCATTCAAAGGACCCATCAGAGCAAGTCTTAATTTTGTTGACCCACTTATAAGAAACAAAAAACTATCAAAGAGGGAGTGTACCATATCCCAAGTTTGGTTGTTAGATAATACATCAAGTTCCTCAACCAACCACATAGTTGCTGGATTGGATGGATGTGCAACTAACAACCCTTCAGGTTGTGAATTCGAATCTCACCAACTACCTGTTATGGATAAAAAGGAGTTACATGCCTTTCTCCGAGGTCTGGTTGGTAGCCACATGGCCTAATTGGGTTGGGAGCTCCACCTAGTATCAAAAAATAAATAAATAAATGAAGTTCATATTTCATTACAATTTATCACAAGAGGTCGAGTTGAGATCTCGGTTTAAAAATGAAGTTCATATTCAAATGAAGTTCATATTACAATTTATTACAATTTATCACAAGAGTTAAATAAATAAATAAATAAATAAATAAATGAACAATGTGAATGAATGCTTCATGTTTACCCCAAAGAAGATTAGGAAATTTGGTAGAGGAGGAGAGCACAAACAATGTCCATAATATGATAATATTTTTGTTCAACTGTACCATTTTATTGAGAGGTACCTAGACAGGTTAAGTGATGTATAATTCCATAGGAATGTAAAATGGTTTAAAAATAATGTTGAGTAAATTCAAGAACATTATCATATCAAAAAAATTTGATACATTTACAAAATTGGGTTTAAATCATTTTATTAAAGTTACTATAAATCGGGAGTATTTTAGAATGGAATTTCATAGAAAACATCCAATTATATCAAGAACATTTGTTAATAAAGACAACAAAATAGAGAGATCCATCAATGCTAGTAACAAGAGAAGGTGCCCATACCAAAAAAAATTAACTCAAAAATACAGAGTAATAAATTCACTCTTACTGAAAGATAAAGCCATAAAGCTAATTGTTTGATGAACTAACATGAAACACAATGAAACTTGGTTTTGGAAACACGACCTAACAAACCCTTATAAGGTAATGATTACATCTGAGAAGATAATGCATGACCAAGACAAGAGTGTCAAAGTGGAATAGAAGGAAGGGATGAAGCAACAATAGAAAAAATATAAATAGGAGCAACAAGTAGAAGACAATGGTTGTCTACTAGGAACATGTATGCTCAACTCAAAGATTGGTCTTAGGCTCTATCACCATCCTTGGATTCTGCACAATACATCCATAATAGTCAAAAGTAAGATGATAAGCTAGATCAGAGATAATTGTCCCATAGAAACTGAATTATAGGATAGGTCAAGGACTTCAAAGACTTCATGAATGGAAAGGTAGGAAGTCAAAAATATACCCTAGACTATTGTCATGTAAGGGGGAACCATCAGTTATATGAATATTTAGAGGCAGTGGTATAGGTTCAAATGTAGAAGATGGGAAGATTGAGGTTTCATAAGGTTGCAACATGCAGAATCAAAGCATATTTTGATTATTTGAATTCTTTGGTTGCTTCATATATATTTTGTTTACCAAATTGTTTTATAAAACCTATACAAAGAATATTTTCACCAAGAGAAAAAATATTTTTTTCGAAGTCCATACCTAATTTTTACTAAATCCTTTCACAGTCAGATATGTTTTATATCGTTGTTGTTAGCTATTGTCTTTATTTTTTTTTAATTTATAAATGCATATTAATTGGGAGTCTTCTTACCTTTAAGCAACTTTATCAAATAATAAGTAGGATTTTCAAATAATGATATCATGTCTTTTTGCAAATCTTTTACACACTCTTTTTTACTCTCATGAAAGATAACTTCCTAGTATAGTTTTGATTATCCCCATTTAGAAAACATCACATATTTATTAGGAGAGTATCTACTTCAAGGATGACGCACTCTTATTAATTTTTTTTAAATAAATCTTATATGTGATGATGAATGCACTTGTTTAGATGACTAAATGATATCAACTAAAGAGTCTTCATTATTGATATTCTCACCATGATCTTCTTATCTAGCTCTCCCTTCATTATCTTGCATAACATATATAAAAAGTGAATCCACATTAATGAAAATGTTATCATAGGAGTTGGGTACTTCAATTTTCTCATTATCTTCATACAATTGATCTTTAAGAAAAATTACATCTCTACTTCTAGTTAATCTTTTAATTGCACGGTCTCATAATCTGCATCTAAACTATTCATGACTACACCCAAAGAAGATGTATTTTTATGTTTTATCATTGATTTTGGATCTTTTATCCTTGGGACATGAACAAAATCTTTATGACCAGACTTTCATATGGTCACATTAAACATCCATCCTTGCCCATTATCACTTAGGTACATCACTGTTAAGAGATATTGAAAGAAAAGCATTTACTAAATTGAATATTATCTTCATAGTCTTCATCCAAAAGGACTCAGGAAACATGAAATGAAAAAGTATACAAGTTACAAAACACTTTAAATTGGTTGTCCTACCACTAGGCCCCTATATATATTAATTCATGGATGTAATCATATTACAATCTTATTTATCAATTGGAGCAAGATCTGCAATAGGTTTGATCAGTTTAATTGAAATATAATTTAGTGTTCGTACATATTAATTGAATTAACATGAACAAATTACAACCAATATTGTTTAATCATATTAAACTATTTATTATAATAATCATATTAATATTATATATCTGTTTCATGCAAGATTAATCAAAATGCCAATAAATCATTCGTATAATCATGATAATATATTTGTTCATATCAAATATAAACAAATATATAAAATGATTTAATCGATTCGCAAGTCTCTCTAATACCATTGTTGGGTTCCAATAAATTTTAAGATTAGAATTTAGTAGCGGACTAGGTACTCACTAGAGATCCAAGTAAATATAATTAAATGTTGGACAAGGATGTTACTTCTTGTAATGTAGAAAAACTTTTGATTCCAAACGGTTCGATCGAATCCTATCAAAGTCAAGTGTCCATGCCTCTAGCAGTACCCCCATAAACGTATCTTAGTTGTAGATCCATTTTCTATTCCTTCCATCTTTTTAAAACCTTTTGTTTTTTCACACACCTTTCTAAAAGGATGTGTCATTAACTAAAAGGAGGTGTCATTAACTAAAAGGAAGTGTCATTATATAAAAAAGAGAAACATGAACTTTATGTTTGAGCTCATTTTTAAGGGCCAAATATCTACTAACTAGACTAAACTCTTTAATCCAATTAGTTTAAGATCTAAAATGAATTTCAAACTTAAGATTAGGGTTAGTTGATTTTGGTCTAACTAAAATAAAATAAACTGCAAATGTATATATGTTTTTATGTGTGTGACCTAATAGGTTTTCGTAATGTTGCCAGTGACTTTAAAATCTCATTTTAAAGAAACAAGTAATGAGTAGCACCTAGAAATACATCATTGCTACCCAAGTGATGAGAATATAATAGATTGGACTTAACCTATTTTTGTGGCTTGTTTTATTGTACGACTTAGTCCTTTTATCCATAATATCTAGATTGATTTATGAGGCATGAATCTTGTCATCCTCACATTAATTTATATAAGTATGGTCATGCATTTTAGTAGTCCTACTCAATCAAGGGGCTAACTAATATCACTTTCATTATATAGAAAGGATTAATTTCATCTACATCAATCACATCCCTCTGCATAATTTATTGTATTCCTAGTAAACAACTTTATAACCATCCTTATTACGGATGGTGTTTATTGAATCTAAAGTATACAACTCCTTATGTAGGGAACCATAGTGACTTTAGGTCAAAGGACAATTCATACTAATAGCCACTGTGAAAATGTGTATTACACTTATATAACAATCAATAAAACATTCTTTTAGCAAGTCAGTTCAAAATATATTCTCCAACAAATATTTATGTGCTAACTTAATATCTCATATTAGTTAACTGATATGCTAGTCTTAATATATTAAAATTGTCCTTAAATATTAATACTTGACTAGGAAAATTATAGAGTAGTATTCTATAAAATATATCACTCTAAGGCATTTTTATATTCATCTAATATGTGCACATATCTAAATATATATAATAATCATAAAATGATGTCTTTTTACATATAAGATATGATACAAAAGTCCCAAAAGAATTATTTAATGATTGACTTTTAGGGCATACTCTAATATTTATAACTCCTTCCCACTTCTAAGTAATATTCAAGAATAATTCTTTGGATTTACTTATGTACTACTTAGCAGTTTGTTTCCTCATCTTTTCATTATTGATTATATCAATTGATCATGGTGATGCTCTATCTTCCTCATTACTAATTTTTTTTCATTCATTCTCACTTCAAGTGCTCCCATCTATTTGTCTCGAGTATCATTTTACTTTTTCAATTGTACTAGGATAACTTACATACCTTCTTCCAAACATGAGTTCTCTTCTCTTTGTGATAGTTGATAATTTAGACATGAGCTTCCTTAATTAATGTAGCTCACCATTTCCAATATTTTTAGAGGATTGCCTAATGTGCTGCAACTCACTCTCATTGCTTCCATATGAAAAATTCTCATAATTTGTCATATTCGGATGGTAATGTATCGGGATATTATAGTTGGGTCAAAATATGAATTCTTTGATTTATATTTGATTGGCCTCTTTCATTTGGAAAATGGGATTCAAGCCAGCTGATTCATGTGAATATAAAATGATAATCTTTCTAGATATTTTTTATTTGCCTTGGGTATCAAGCTTCCATAAAAGAACTTCCATCTTTGCTTCAAAGTTGGTGAATCGATCTAACTCTAATATTTTGGTTTGTCTTCTCAAAAATGAGTGATCCATTGGAGTTTGATTGTTATTTGTTGCTAACTTCTCAAATACATAATATGTCTCTTCTAGTGATTTCTTTATAATTGATCCTCTAATTGCCACATCAACCATGTACCTCATCATATTGTTTAGCTCATTGTAGAAGATTAGGATTTCAAACCATAACTCAAATTTATATAGAGGATATCTCCTCAAAAACTATTTAAAATAGCCCTAAACATCATATAAATTCTTATACTTATCTTATTAGAATCGACTTGTCTCTCTCTATAGTTGAGTTGTAATTTTGAGGCAGCAAAAATTTTGAGAAATACCCTCATCAATTCATCACAACTCTCAATGGATCCATGCGATAAATATTAGAATCAACTTCATTCAATTTCAATTACTAAAAATATAAATAAGCATGGAGCTACCTCTATTTATTTTTATAGTATCGCCTAGCTCTAAAAATATTGTGACATATCCATAAAGGTCCTATCATATTTTTTAATATGATAGTTCCTTTTATTAGTAGTTTAGAAAATGACTTTGACTCTTGTTTATTTCTTAATCTTTTTATAAAATAAAGTCATGACATTGCAAATAACCATAATTTGTGCCTAAAATTTCTGTAACACAAAGTCATGGTATATGAAATAAACGTAGCTTTATTTTTTGTCATTAAAGGGTTGTGATGCTAGGAATTATCCACCGCACAAAATTTGCTCTTTAGATCTCTCAAGTGCCTGCAATACTATGGTTAGCCATGGCACCAACATTCTCTTCTCTCATATATTATGCTTCTATGGTACTTTGATAATGTCATGATACTGATAATTAGCTAGAGCATGCAAGTCATGAGTATGACTTCCTTTGAGAATAAGAGTAATGGCCAAAGGGAATGACTTTGCATGAGTAATGTTCTTTGTAATTTTTATTATTCCAAAAGTCTCAGCTCTAATTAATTGTCATGACTTTGTACTAAGTAGTTGTGTCTTTTTAATATTATATAGTTCAAAATTCATAACTTTGTAAAAAGGTCGTATCTCTAATTTGAGACTATCAAGTCATATTAAAGATAATGTCAAAACACTTGGATTTGACAATGACCTTGAGCACTAGTGGCCCATTTTGTTATTGTGACATAAAATTAATGTCATGATCATTTAAATTTCATGAGATAAGTATAACTATATGACTCCACTATAATATTACACCCACTAAGAAAATGTCTTAAAATGGAAGAATTTGTACTAATAAGTAAATAAAGTTGTGGCATATAAGAATTATCTTGACCAATTATGTAGATTTTTAACTAAGAATATATACTGAAACTATATAAAACTCATTATTCTACCCCCTTTGCTAAACATCTCCAAAAACTTATTGATTTCATAATTATTTATCAAACTCATCAAAATTAGTCATGAAATCAAACAATATTATCTCTATTTCAATATTTTCACATCATTATAAACCTCCAAAATACATAACAATAGTCGATAATTTGAACACTGATTAGGTCGCAACATAGTTTTGGTAACAGAGGTTGTTTTTTGAGTTATAATATATGAGGACTATTATTTTTTTTATATTGTAAATCATCTTGACTTGTGTAATTCTATGCTTAAAATACCAAGTATTTGATTGCTTTGTTGTAACACTCATGGGAGTGTAAGTGTTTGTTTTCTTTGTGAAGTTCATAAGGAAATAAGATTCTATTTTTGAGTTATCAAAACTAAATCTTGGTTGTTCCTTGTGTAGTGGTGAAAGATGAACTCTTGATAAGAACATGGTAGAAGACATCCACCATTTACTCTGAACACTAGATAGGTACTAGAAGAGTCATAGGGGCTCGACGAGCCATAACATTAGTTTGTGGGCCCATCCATGGTAGAATGGGAAGTTATATTTTATGCATGTCATGGAGTGACAAATTAAACTATTTGGCCAAACCACACATGGAAATATCATAGTTCTTAAACAAATAGAATTTGTTGGTCAGTAGTTGAAATCAGAGAATGAGAAAATGCATTAGAGGGCATAGTGTTTAAATATTTTTTTTATGCCAAATACATATTCGTTTAGTGATTAGTTTCATCCTTTAGAAATGGAGTCTTGGCTATGTTTCGTACAATATAAATAGAGAATTTAGGTGTCCCATTAGACTTCAATGTTTTGGTGAAACTAACATGTTTATCGGGGAGGTCATAAAGATGACAAGTACTTTAATGTTTTGGTGAAAGTCAATGTTTTGGTAGACTTTGGGACTTGACATGGATTGAGTTTGAAGATCTCTTTAATGACAAGTACTTCAACGAGACCACTAGAGGAGCAAAAGCTCAGGAGCTCATAAAGATGGTGTAAGGTGACATGAGAATGACTGAATATCAGGTTAAGTTTTCTGGGTTGGCATGTTTTACTCCTTATATGGTTTATACCGAGAGTAAGTGAGCCCAATATTTTGAGCAAGGGTTAGAACCTTCTATGCAATCTAAAATGATTCATTTATACCTTCGTGGGTATGATGAGCTTTTAGAAAGAGTTCTCTTGGTAGAACAAGAAATGGATGATACTTTACAAATTTTTAGGATTGACTCATACTTCAAAAGCTACTATTAGAGTTTGGTGAAATCTAGATTTTGGAGTTGCAACCTAAATGAAATTATAACCTATTTTGTGTGGTTGCAATTAAAGATTATGCTTTGGAGTTTTTACTTGTATTATAAAGTCATGACTCATCTTAAGCTATATTATAATTTTTTAAGTCATGATATTGAATTATTAAGTCACAGCTCAATTAAAGCTGTAACATTTGTTATAGTTTCGTGACCCTTTTTTTTAGTGTCATGACATTATTATAGTCATGACCTATTCCATATTGATGTGATTGGCCAATTTAAGGGTTCAAGGCATGATCATATTTTATGATGGAACGTTATGAATGAAGCCACGACATGGAAATATAATATTGTGACCTAGGTCTTAAGTTTTAAAAGGTGTTTCTATTTACTATTTAAGCATTATAAATTAATATAAATGTGTGAAAAAAGCTAGATTAAAATGAATGAAAGTTTTTTTTCTTATCTCGCTTTTTTTTATGGTAATGTTTTCACCATCTATCTAGAGGGTGTGCTTCTACTATGAAAGATTGATTCCCTTCTATCAAAGCATATTTCTGAGGTACTTTAAATTCTAACATTTGGTATTATAACATTTTTTGGGACAGCTAAATCTTAAAATTTGGAATCAAATCCAAGTATGACTGATGTGGATCTTAATATTTGGTATCAGAGTTTTGGTTCAGTCACAAAACCTAGTTTGGTGCTTATAGATAGAGTTCACTAGATTTATAGAAAGATGAAGTTTACAATGATGAGTATGATAACATATAGGGTTGAGATAGTGAAGGTCATGAGCAAGTACTTTGAAATTATGAAGATTAAAGATAGAAAAATTGCTTGTTGATTTTGATTACTAATCTATAATCAAAGAACATAAGCTAATAATTAGTGCCAAAAAAAATCAGAAACCTCTATTGTAGTCAATTGGGATAAGTTTGATTAGAAAGCTCAAGATTTGATTTGATTGTGTCTTGCGGAAGAGGTGTTTGTGAATATTTCTAGTGGAAGAAGCTGGAAATACTTTATCAAAACAAATCCTTGGTAAACAAGCTTTTCTTGAGGAAAAAACTATATAAATTTCACATAGAGAAGAACACTTTCTCTTCAAATCTACATGCATTTTAAACATTATATTGGTTATGAGATCAATGATAATTATGAAGCTGTCATCCTCCATTATTCATTACATAACTCATGGGATAATTAAAATATCATCATTGGTAGTAGTACAACAAGGTTATCTTATAAGATAGTAGTTTCCACTTTACTATTGGAGGATATAAGAAGGAAGATTTTGAAAAATAAACTAAGGACGATTGTATGTGAGAGAAGGACTGATGAAAGAAGTATGATGTGTGAAGGAAAATCAAAGATAAGAGAAAGATCAAAAAGAATGGATAAGCTAAAGTTGAGAGTATAGAAATGTAGTTTAGTTGGGCATTTCAAAAGTTACGGCTAGAGAAAATAACAAATCATGAGAAAGAATTTTGGAGCCATGACCTAAGCAAGTGTTGGCTTAGTAGATGAAAAGTCATCCACTCATAATGACTTAAATTTTACTAAGGCCTATGTCACTCATGATAATGATGATACTTGGTTTAATGATACTAGTATATCATATCACATGATTCCTCATCAAAACTAGTTCAGGCAATATATGTCATTTGATGGAGGAGAAGACTATAAGAAATGGCTCATTGATGAAAATAATTGGCCATTAGAATATGAATGTGAAACTTCATGATGGACCTTCAAGATCATTCTGAGTGTGATGCGCATTCTAGATTTTAACAAAAAGTTAATTTCTATGAGCGTCATGATGGATGATGAAGTTAGTTCCTATTGTGATAACGAGGTAATTGCTCAAAGAACAAAGTATGGATCCCTCTAAAATTTGTTGGTGAGCACCAACAAGCCTCTAGTCAGAGACTCATTTATTACTAAGAGAGAAACTTAAAGAGTAACTTGGGACCGCAACTAGATATAAAGTCAAGATAGGAGTCCAATTTGGCAATGGGAAATTTGGAAATCATGATAGGAGTCCAATGTTGAACCCAAGACTTTTAAGTCCCTCTAGTTCCAACTCCTAGTTCTAGAACACTAGTTACGTTTTTTGTGCCCCTACTATGGCTTTGGATGTCACAAATTTGTTAGTTACAACTTCATTTTTTGCATCAGCCTCCTTTTTGAATCTATTTCTATTTTTAGCCCTTATAATTTTTTACTACTTCTGAGTATTATGGGCATGTGCTGGGAATTTGTTATATTGTCTAATTTTAAGATTAGGTAGCATCATAATACTTCATTGTGTGAGGGTCTCTTGTCTAACTAGTCTTGTAATTATGTAGGTTGTATAAGTAGTAAAGTGGACTTTCTTCTAGATATCAATCCCATAGAGATCGTGGTGGTAGTTCAATCGACCAATGATGAGTCAATAATTACTCTAGTTGAAAGGATAAAACTAGATTTTGGTAAGACTCTTAGATCCTAAGGTTGGACTATTTCAATATGCATGATGACCTATCTAAATAGCTTAACTATTATTATTCTTAGTTATAGAATGAAGGTAGTACTATTATAAAAATTCTCTAGTGTTCTAATAGCATATAAAATAGTTTTCCACTATTGGGTTCTTCCTAATAATGGTCTTCTCATAGCTATCCTCTCAATATATTACCATTAAAATGATTAATTATCACTGCTAAGAGGTCTTTTACAAGTCCATAACTTTTAGGCAACTCATAAACTATCTTTGAAGATTACTTCGTATGAGCATTTTTTTATCCGACCTCATGTGTCATAAAGATATGAACTAATATGATATTAAAAAAATTTATACTTTCAGCTTCATAAGTACTATAATTACACAATTAACATATGCTTTCTTCAAATCTCATAGGTACGAGTCATATGATAGAAAGTAACTCATAGGGTTATCACTACCTTATAAGTCACCTTTACTAGCCCATGTCTTTTGGCTTACCTATCACTATCAACAACGATGATATATGATTCTTAGCATAAAGGAGAAACCTTTAGAAAAATATTTTATAAACTCTCCACATAAATTGAGGATCAATTCTTTTTATATATACACACTGGAATGACTTATAAAAGTATTTGTGCTTTTAGCTTCATAATCATCATACTCACATAATTAAATTATCACAAGGTTAGGTTTGACATATTGGTTTCTCTTATGCATCAAGATTGAAAGGGTTATCACTTTCTTTTTCTTCGACCTTATGCAACTCATATTTGTCACTAGTAAAAGCTGACTTTCATTTCTACCTTTATTTCTTTTTTTACTTCTTTCAAATCCTCTAGAATTATTGTTAAAGCCAATTGCACATTTATCATTTCATCAGCCACCAGCTTTTACTAGGTATATTCTCTAATGATAAAGATTATTGAATGCTATGATGTTTGGATTTTGCCTCTATTTTCACTAATGGTATATTCTCCCAATCTTGTATCGCATTTTCTCCATGCAATTGTGAAAAAAATTTAGGTGTTGCCCTTTCCTTTTTAACCTCTTTGGAGTTCTATTATTTGGAACCATTTGAAGTCATGACTTTTAAGAATGATACAACTTCATAGTATTCATTATCCCTAGTCTCGACTTCATTATTATAGCTAAATATTTTTTTCCTCATGGAATCTTCTTCATCTATGTCGGATCAGTAGTCTTCTACAAATCTTTCTACCAATTGTCCACATTTTGTTACATTTTTTTATAGATGAGGTTATCTGTATCATCCAATAATCTTTATCATTAGCATTTAGACTATACATGTCTTGGTAAAGGTTGAATTTCATTTGTTTTTTTCCTATGCAAAGCTTGAACTCTCCTTTCTTTACATCACTAATGACTTGTCCAATAACTAAAATATTTATCCCAAAATTAATGAAGCATATTAATCTTTTTTCATAGCCAATACCACAAAATCCATAGGAAAAATAAATACACTAACCTAAACCAACACATTTTCAATAATACTTGTTGGCTGCTTCATCGATCAATCGACCATTTTTAGTGAGAGAGAGATTGGATTGATCTCACTGAAGTCTAATCTTTGTGCTATTGAAAATAGTATCAAGTTGATGTTTGATCCTTCCAAAATGCATGCTCCCCAATTGTGAATGATATCATAAAATTTTCTATATCCTTCAACTTTCTTAGGAGTTTTTGTTAAATAATTATGCTAAATTTCTAAATCATATTCAACATTCTAAATATCTCCATCTTTATATTACAATTTATGGCATTCTTCATTAATTTCACATAATTTGGTATTAGAGATAATATTTCCCCAAATGGGATGTTTACATCTAACTTATGAAAAATAGTGAGAAACATCTCAAACTCTTCATCAAATTTCTATTTTCTAAAATATTATAGAAAATAAAGGTTTAGAGAAAAATTACTTTTAGTATTTTTCTCCTTCATATTCATCTTTCCAGTACTTTGAAAAATATCATTGCATTGGGGGCTATGATTTTTGAAGATAGAATGGTGAGAGTCATGACTTGTGGAGAAGTCACAATGCTATCAGTGTTAATTGCCTATTTTTTAACTTTCTTCATTTATTGCCCTCCAATCTTTTTCTCACTTATAAGTATAATTAAAAAAACTTTTTTAATTTGTATCACTTAATAGTTCATTAATATTTTTCTCCTTCACAAATAATGCTAATTATCTAATTTGATTTTCTATACTCATTATTTTCACATTTGTATACTCTAATTTAGTCTCAAGCCTCTCCATATAGTCCACTTGAAGATCATTTCATCTTAGTCAGTTATTCTATCAATTTATCATTATTGAAATATTTTTTTTCAGCCTTTAAATATTGGTAATACAAACTCAATCTTCCTTAAATATTGTTTCCCATAGAATTGTTACCAAATTTTTTTAAGACTTGACTCACATTCTAATACTAATTTTCATAGCTTTCATATGAAAAATTTTCATGATTTTTAACATTTGGATGATACTGTATGGGGATATTAGTATTCAATTAGAACATATACCATTTGTTTTGTAGATTGTTGGACTCCTCCACTTAATAAATGGGGTTGAAATTTGATATATCTTATGGTTGTAAAATGGTGATTTCTTATATTCCTTTTCACTTCTCCTCTTAGGCTTCTAACTTTTAAGAAATACTTTTATCATTATTTCTATCAAGGTAAATTTATTCAACTCCGATACTTATTTTCTCTCAAAGATATGATTATCCAGATTTTGATAATTATTCTTTATTAACTCTTCAAATAAATAATGCAATTCTTTATATAATTTCTTCATAATCAACTTACTCGAGGCTGCATCAATGGTATACCTCATCATGTAATTTAGTCAATTGTAGAAGGTCCTAGGCATCATAAAAAATCTCTAGCTTGTTCTAACCGAATTGGCTTATCTCATTCCATAATTATGAAGTGATTTGAGATGAAAAGAACTTTGGGAGAAAATCTTGTACAAGATTGTCCCAATTCTCCATCAAGGCTCGAGATAAGTAATTAAACCAACTTCATGCATTATCTCTCAAAAAGAAGGGGAATAGATGTAACCTAATGGAATCCATACTAGCACCATTCAATTTTATTGTGTCACATAACTCCAAAAATATTATGATATACTTATTTAGATCCTCTGATATCCTCCCACTAAATTTATATTGTTGAACTATCACTATCAAACTCAATTTCAACTGAAAATAATTGATTTTCATACTTGCATATGTATCCTAGAGTAGTTATCCATCATAGTAGGTCACTAATATTCTTCCAAGGTGTAGTTATCCATCACCTCATTAAGCATCTCTATTGCTATTAGTTCCTTTCAACTATTACTTTCTCAGCTCTATATCTAAAGTTTGCTCTTTTATTTCTCTCAATTTTTGGGTCCAGAGGTGTTAGCCTAATTTTAGAGTCTTTGCTCATAAATGTAGTGCTACAAAAAAAAAACACTAAACCAAATATACAAACAAGTAACATAAGATAAGCAATACAAATTAAAGTACAAAAAGACAATAATATTATCCAAACAACTAAAAAAAGAACTATATATTTTAAAAGAATAGTTATGTCAACTGAAATTGACTAACCAAACTAAATAATCCCTAAAAATCATACCAAAAACATGTGATTTTTTTTACATTGCTCAATTTGTAGGATTAGGTAATATCTTAAAATCTCATTGTGAAAAAGTCTTGTCCAACCAGTCCCACAAGTATACAAGTTATACAAATAATAAAGTAGACTTTCATCCGTATATCAATCTCATAGAAATTATATAAGTAGTTCAATCAACCAACAATGAGTCAACTGTTGCTTTAGTTGAAAGGATAAAATTGAGTTTTGATAAGACTTTTAGATTCTAGGATTGATCAATTTTATTAGTTATGATAGTATCTCTAAATAGCTACATTTTTATTATGATAGGTTAATGAATTAAAATTGGACAATTTTGGAAATACCATAGTGTCTAATGGTATATAAGGTAATTGTCAACTATTTGACCCTCCCTAATGATGATTCCCTCATTGTTGTCTTATTAGTATTTTACCACCAAAATAACAAAAAATATTTATTGATGGTCATTTATAAATTCCTACTTTTTAGGCAACTTATTAACCATCCTTTATAGTTGCTTCATATATGTATTTTTATTTTTTTACCTCATGAGTCATAAAGATGTGAACTGATGTGGTATTAAAGTATTTAAACTTTTGGTTTCGTAAGTATCATAGTTTAAAAATTAATATATATTTTCCCTCAAATCTCATTGGTAGGAGTCATACACATAAAGTAACTCATAGACTATCACTACCTTATGAGTCACCTCCACTTATGCATATCTCATAGCTTACATGTCATTATTTACTATGATGACACTTGAATCATATACTAAATGTTAAACTTTTTGGAAAATATTATAATAACTCTTACATCAATTGAGGATTAGTTCTTTTAAGATATGAACAATGAATCAGCTTATAAAAGTATTCTTACTTTCAAAATCATAAGTGGAAAACATAATTAAAGTTACCTCAATATCATGTTTTATTGTTTAGGTTTTTCTCATGTATCATAATCATTAGGGATGTCACTTCTTTCATACCATTATGTATGAGTATGTTTCATGGTATTTTTATTACTATCAATCATAATAACATGAATAAACTCATCAATAGTAAAATTTTCTTTTTAGTTCTAAATAAATATTACATTTATCAATGACTAAACCACAACACAATCCAAATATAAAAATCTATTACTTAAGCATTCATCATATGAAATAGAATATTATAATCCAATAACTCAATTTTACCTGATATTAGAAAAGAATTCATATGAGATAATTTAAGATAGATCTCATGGAAATTTGGGTTTCCAATGAGATATTTCAAGAATGTCTAGGAATCTAACACTAAATCCATAATTCACATCTATGCACCATGGAATGTGGGAGTTGAAATTCATGTCCCCTATCTTAAAATTTATGCTTATGTCTTATGTCATCTCTTTGCTCATGGATTTCCTCTAGAAGTGGGTGAATTTGTGCTTTCCAAACTCTAGCTTTTCATTTTTTTTTCATGATCTCGAATTTTTTTCAAGAATTCTCGTTTTGTATATTATACTTGAATGATTGGGCATAATTTGTAAGTGAAAATTCATGGTATTGAGGAAAGTTATGACTTTTCCTTTTCATCTTTGTAACACAAAATCATAGTGATGAGAATTAGCTAAGGATTTGCTCTATTTCTTACTTTAGATTGTCGCATCTCTATGAATAGCCATTATTGTGTATTTCAACAATGTAATACAAAGTAGATGTACTGTAAATGATCATGGCTATGTATTTTGTCTCTATAACATGAAGTTGAAGCATTAAGAATAACTTTTGCTTGTTCATTTTGTCTTTGTAACCCAAATTCATAGTATTAGGAATGAGTCGTGGCTTTGGAAATAGTCATGACTCAAGTAAATGTCCTCTATAACTCTCTGTAACTAAAAGTCATAGCACTAAAAAATTATTATAGCTTTTACCTTAGTCTTGGTGGCTTTGTAATAAAAAGTCTAAGGGGAAAATTTTTTGACTTTACTTTCTCCTTCTATCAACAATTCTACCAAGTATCATATTTCACACACACCCCACCCAATTTCAATATTATTTGGCTTCATTCATCAGAACTATAATTTATTAAAATAGTTCTATTTTAAGCCCTATTCTATACAAATATATCATACATAATCATAAAAATAACTAGTATTATTTGGTATTTTTCATACTAGGCAACAAGCTTCTCTTCAAATAAACATCGATATTACTTAGTAATCCAATAATGATCTTCTCTTAATATGTATCTTCTCGTTCTCTCAATTTCTAGGTCCAACGGTGTAGTCCTAGATCTTTGGTGCATAGATTACTATGGCTACAAAAAAATAAATACTCAAATACAAAAACAAACAATAAATAAAAAAGTTAACTAATTAGAAATATAAATATCACTTTTCAAAGAAAGTTATGTCAACTCAAGTTGACCAATCAAACTAAAAATATTGAACAAGAAACATAATTAGAAATAGCATAGATTACTATGTCCTAGATCTTTTGAACCTAAGTGCATTGAATATTGAGTCTCATTCAAACAAATACCACCAAATAAAAGTTGTGTGACAAAAGATGAACAAGAAACTATTTAAAAGAATTAAAACAAGATGATGTTTATAGTTAATGGAAAAACCATCCAGTCAATTTGATACTAAAATTGACTTATAATTAAACAATAATGAAATATTTTTACTTATAAAAAAACAATGTTAATTTGAGTTTTACTAAGATTAGCACCAAAGGTGACCTTCTATTAGAGTAACTAGATGCTAAAATTGTACTTCTACATGATAATTTTTACCAAGAAAGTTTCATGGAACGACTAGAATGCTTTGAGATTAAAGAGGAGTGCATGGTATATAGGTTAAATAAAAGTTTATATAAACTAAAATAGGCACCACGACATTGATATAAAAAATTAAACCCCTTCATGGTAAGTCAAAAATACAAGAGAATAATTATGAATTCTTGGGTATATGTTCATAGATTTGATAATGGTAGTTATATCATTTTCTTGTTATATGTTGATGATGATAATTATATGACAAAATAAATACACGATCTGGAAAACAGAGAGAAATTA
Source organism: Sapria himalayana (assembly GCA_029783825.1). Classification (NCBI taxonomy): domain Eukaryota; kingdom Viridiplantae; phylum Streptophyta; class Magnoliopsida; order Malpighiales; family Rafflesiaceae; genus Sapria; species Sapria himalayana. The sequence goes on from JAREIK010002147.1 coordinate 2,922,349, forward strand.
TGAAAGTTATTGGATATGAAACATTTAGGTATAGCAAAGTATTTTATGAGTATGGAGATTCTACATTTATATTGACTAGATTCTTTAAAGATTTAATATAAAAATTTAAAGCTACTTCTATCACTCTTGCAAGTTATTTCAAGTCGAGTAAGAAGTCAACAACATCTATGAAAAAGAAGGTCGATTTCTCATCACTCTATAGTTATCACTAATTAAAAGCTTCAAGTATTCTATGGTAATTAGTCATCCAAATGTATCCCATGTGATTTAAATTCTAAGAACATTCTAGAAAATTAGGGTAAATTACAATGACATACATCTTCAAATATCTCAATGAAACCTAACAATCATGCTAGGGGGATCAAATATAGTTTTAAAGGATATACAAATTATGATATGACTAGAGAAGTTGATATTATAAAATATACCTTTGGATACTTGGTTACATTTACAAGAATGATAATATCATAATAATTAAAGTTTAAAAGTGTTTTTCATTGTCTACTATGGAGAAAAGTAGATATCAACTAGTAATGCTAGAAAAGACAAGTTATGAATGTAATAGTTTAAATGTGAATTAGATTTCAACAAAAAATACTACATAAAAACTACTAATGATAGGCTATATATGATTAACATTAATAAGAACATTATGAATTATATGAAGTCAAAACAAATATTTGTGAGATATTATTGGGCCATAAAAGTTCTTAAAGAACAAGTATTTCACATAAGAAATTTATGACACACATAGGTAATGATATTATTGATATGATGTAGAAATCATTATAAAGAAATGGTTGAACCATGTGTCACAAACAATGTCATGACCACATGTTAGGAATCAATATGATACCATCATTAGTTGTTACAATTTGTCAATGTTTTGAAAACACTAGCTATGCACTAGATTCATCTATATGCTAATAAATAATGTGTTTAGTGAGCAGTTAGATGCATTTAGTGAGCATCTAAAGGAATAATCAAGATGATTGTATTATGCCATGTAATGCACATGCAGTGCACTATGTTTTCAGTAAAAATTGCTCCATGATCATCTTGTAGCAATCAACTCATGTTGTAGAAACAAAATCATAAAAGAGTTATGAGAATTAACCAATTAGATTTTCCATGTTATATGAATGTTATTACCATGCAGTTGTTTTCCTCATGATAAGCACTTTTCCATGTTAAATTTTGTGACTTAATTTTTTCATTATTTTTTATGAATTGGCCAAGCCACCAAAATATTACCAAGAATTTTCTTGTTACAATATCTAACACTAATCATGACATAATAAATTCAACCTAAACAAAATTACAATATTTAATGTAGAAGAATATTGAGTTCCTATTTATATTTAATGAATTAGTCCAACTCCATTGATAACATGTTAGGTCTACCCAAGTTGGTACGATAAGTTTGGTTGATTATATATTGTTTGGTTTAGTTTGTTTTTTAATTTAAATAGTTATATGTGATTATTATGTTACACCTATATGTTTTATTTTTTTTCAAGTAACTACTATTTTTCATTGACTTTTTATTGTAATTGTAAGTTAACGGTGAACAAAAAAAAAGTTATTTTTGCTTGTCACCAAATGAATGGCGGAGTGCCCCATTTCTTTCCAAAGATGAAAATAAAAGATACAAAGTGTTTTTTGAGTTCTATAAAACACAAACACAAAAATGTTCGTAGAAAATCACTTTTCATGGGTTTTAGAATTGGATTCCAAAACAATTTTGGGGGTTCCAAAAATAATTTTGAGGGTTACAAAATTATTTTAGGATAACTAAAATTGTTTATAGGGTTTTCATAAACCTATCTCCTATCTCCTCTCTCGAGTCTAGAATCTTTAGTGTGCATATTATGCCGACATGAAGAAATTTAGATTGAAACTATCCTCTTGTTTCTAAAATTGATATAATCATGTTGTTGATGTAATCATATTGATATTGATGTCAAATTGAAGAGCATATTAACCTAAAGATATTGATTTCAAATGGGTAATTTCAACTTAAATCTTAGGTTTATGTATTTTTGTTTTAAAATTACTATTTGATAGAATTTTATATTCTAGAAGTATATATTCTTTGTTCAAGACATAATTTTGTTGTTTGCAGTTGTGTGTGGATATCTATATAATTTGTTGTTCAAGACTAAAGTCTTTAGCATATGTTTAATTTTGAATCAGTAATTATAATTTGTTGTTAAGAATTTATGTGTTAGTGTGATTGTTGTACTAAAAATATGGTTATACTGAATTTTATGCTAGAATTGAAGGGTAAACTCATTGAGTAAAATTATTTAAAATAAATTCGTAATTTCAAGAAATTAAATCTAATAAAACAAATTTGAATTTAACAGAGATTAAATTCCAGATAGATTTTATTGACAGTTTAAAAAACATGATACACGGATAGCAATTTAGTTAAACTAATAATTTTCTAGTCTTCCTTACCTGACATATATGGCTCGTCGGCAGAGGGTGTAGGTAATTGCCCACAATCATATTGTAAAGCATGCAACACCCAACTAAATAGGAGACAATAAAATATTTTATCTCTTAAGAACCTCATGCACCAGTTAGACCCATTTTGTTGGACCCACCCGGATAAATATGACCCAGAGATCAAACCAGCAGCTCGCCACTTTCTTTCTTTAACATAGCAATGAATGGCACGAGTCATGTCCTCTGCTACAACGAGCCCTCGATTTTTGATAAAAGAAAAGCCAACGTGTCTGCCCAATACAACTGCATCTTCTAAAGCTGAACACCCACCCTGTGATAAATCTGGCGTCATTGGATGCATGGCATCACCAGCAACCGTCACATTTCCTTTGCTTAGCTTACCAAATATTACCTCCCAAGGATACCTAAACAGCAATGGCGCCCATGTCACTGTCGAGAGGTCAGCACGCTGCACAACATCCAGGTATTCTGAGGGAAAATTTTTTGCGTACGTTTCTATTACTTGTTTCTGTATGAATTCTGTATCCTTCATGATGTTTTGCTTTTGCCCTAAAAAATGAAAAAATAAACTTCTCTTCATAATATCAACGCGAAAACATAATTATCTGCAGAAATCAGTTCTGATTTCAATTACCTTCAGGGAAACAGAAAAACCAATAAATCTCTGTGTCGTTAAGAGGAACTAAGCCAGCTCTTTTGCCTGCGTCTACAAATTGCTTGACTTCCAGGTTATAACCGTGTCCTTGTGGAAAAAAAGATAATCCACGCACTGCTGATCTACCAGAATGGACTGGTTCAGACAGCCCTAACCACCTAGCCACCCCTGAGTGTACCCCATCGCACCCTATCAGAACCTACTTTGATATCCGAGCATACGTGTCATAATTTTTTTTAAACTTTACGTAAATGATGATAAGTTGAAATTGAAAAACAAATGAGACCTTTGATTTGACAGTAGTTCCATCTTCTAAATGTGCAACAACGAGGGAAGCAGTTTGTTGATCTGGCTTTTCTATAGTAACGAGCTTCGAAGAAAATCGAATTGAATCAGCTGGTAATTCTTCAGCTAAAGCCTCTGATAGAGCTTTGCGGTGGACTGACCTTGGCCCTTGTACCTTACCTCTGCCATTCCAAAACATTTGTTCAGATAAAAAAAAAACGTTATTTAAGATAAAAGAACACAAGTCCGAATGCATGATTGTGATAAATATTCTATCATGTAGTTGTAACATAATATTTTTATCAATTTTGTTCAATAGTTACCATTCTGTTGCATAAGTCTGGATTGAAAACTAAGAGACCCATGTATTTGGTGTAATGTCCTCTTTAAATGAGTGAGATTTTGTATTGTTAGTCGAGTGCTTTCTGTGTTGAGCAGACTAATCTTGATTTCTTTTCTCATAAAATGCACAAAAACATGTTTTTCACATGTATACAAGACACCCACAATGCAATTATCAGAGATGCACTTGGTGTAGAGAACCAAATTTTTGGGCTATGTAGCATACATAAATGGGTGACAGTGAAACTTGAACTCACACTCATTAACGTTGTAACCCTCATACCAATGTGGTGAACCAGTTAAACTAAACTTTAAGCTTTTAGGGAGATTTACATTTAATTATTTATTATTTTTCTCTAATATGAGTTTGGTGATGATGTAGGTCTACGAAGTGGTGGAGGTTTAGGAAAATCATCGAAACTCTAAATCAAACTAGAAGTTTTTTATTGTATTTCTAAATCTATCACATAGTTAGCAAACAATCAAATTATGGATGATAGTATTATTGTTGGTGGGGTGACACCACCATAGGTTATTACCATCATATGTTTAATTGAATGAAGAATGTAATTAAAGCTATTATAATTTTTTGATTAAAACTTAGATTATTTCTATTGGAACACAACTCCAAGTTGTCTCTTGTCTTTGCTACCAACTTAAGTTTGATCATTATTAAATATGAGATGCCATAGAGCATGTGATGAACTGATTCCTCTTCATTAAAAAGTTATTATTAAGAGTATAAAGACTACATTATTTGTGATTGTTTTGATAGGTTGTATGTAATCCTTGGAATTTTTTTTTTTATTTTTGTTAGTCTCAAAAATGTGACAAAAACCTGAGTAATGTGTCCTAGACTTGCTAGGACATATTACCTTTAGTTAAGTCTATTTTTGTGTGGCTATCATCATTTCACTTTGAAATGGTTGGATTTCAAACATGGATGATAATGATGGGATTGCATGATTGAAAAGCATAACTTAACAAAAGTAAGTTCAAAGATCCAAATTGATGAAGGATTTCTTCCATCTATGATGATTTAAAGTAGAGTTGGAAATGATCAATAGAGATATCCAAATTGGTCAAAATAAGTTTGGGTAAATAGGATATTGTATGTATTGTGAATATATCACTTTTGAAAGAGAATCGATTATGATTCGTAATGTTAAAGTTTAATATAATTTGTAAGTTTTTTATTATTTTCTTTTTTTTATATTGTATGAAAGCAGTTGTCATATGATATGCCCCAATCATATATATGTTTATTTTTAAAATTGAGTGTTAATAAAAAAATATTTATATATATATATTTTCTCTCCATTTCTCTCTCCTCTCCCTTCTCTCTTTTTTATTATTGTTAGAGTCCTATCACCTATATTACAGAACAATATAAGTGTTGATGAGGATTTATGCTGGTGGTTAATACCTATAATAGTAGTGCCATTTATAGAAGGGTTTGGTAATAAGGTGTGATGTGTTTTTCGAGTCTAGAATAGAGTATTTCATGATATTGAGTATCTATAAATGTTCCTTGGCAATGCTCGAAGTTCCTTGATGGTTCTCATGATGGCACTAGTGGTGGACCATCACATATGATGGTTACGTGGAATAATCTACTATAGTAGTCATAGTGATGAATATAGTGATTACTATGGGATTTTTTTCTTAGTTTTTTATTGATTTTTTTTATCACGTGGAACCCCTCAAACCAATTGGGCTTCAAATCTAATCACTAGTACCCCAAATATGCTTTATTGTCCCAATTGAATATGGTAGATTGTAGGGATCTAACTCACAATCTCAAAGGAGGCATGCATCCATCTCACCAATCAAACTACCAAGCTATTTGTAGTTTTGTCATTGATTAGATGTGTGGCTTTGTTTGATTCTCCAATTGAGTTAACATTATTTTTCATTCTTCAACCAATGAACCTCAACAAATCAAAATAAATTATATATATATATATATATATATGATACATAAATAAACATATCTTTGTATATATAATCATATATGATTACGTGTATAGTCAAACAAACACACCAAAAAGACTTAAGGTATTTTGATAATTTGTTGTGTTATGGAGTGTTTTGAGTTTGAGAATTCATTGCTGTCATGCTTTTGCATGTCATGAAAATGATAACAAAAATTAGTGTATGACTATTGGGGTTAATCAATAGGAATTAAAAACAAACACATTCATGGTGGTCTACTTTAGTGAGAATTTTATTCATGAGCTAAGGATAAGTGACATTAATTAAGTTATTACATATCAAGATCAATAAGTAGATAGTGATTGATGCCTTATTATTAGTGCATATATGATCGTTAATTAATTTGAGTGTGTCTAGTATATTTGATTCTTATAATACATTCAAAAGCATTTGAAATATCATGGATATTTCCTAGATAATGAGGTATGGTACTTAAAATGTATAATTTCTTTTCTCAAATAAAATTTAATTTAGATATTTTATTTAATTTTGATATGATGATCATTTGTTGACTCGCCGCTTGATCCAAGTAAAGATGTAACCATAAGTATTGAATGCTCAATTAATTTTGCTACATATAAGTAGAGACCAGACTAGATAGTTCTAGTTTTTAGTAATCACAAACATGTGAATAGAAAATAGATTGAGAGTCCCATGCTCAACCTATGAAAGATAATCCAAGCATTGCCTAGCATGGCATGACTTAACATATCTCCTCTTGTTAGTTGATTTCGGTACAGGTGAGCAAACTAGATTAGCTTGGACCAAACCCAAGTTAGGCTAGGCTTTAGTCATGTTGCTCATGCATGATCTTTGAATAGTGACAAAGTCTTGTTGAGTGTTGGCTCAATCCAACCTAGCAAGACAACTCAACATGACCTAGCATGCATGGGCCACAAAAAACATCTTGTTTGATATCTTTATGTGAAAAGGACTCAAAGATTTGTGATACTATTTAGAGACAATGAGCATAGTCAAGTATAAACATACTCAAAATCTAATTGTGTTACAACTTACAATAACTTTAGAGAAGATATCCATTATTGGATTACATATTTTTCTTGAAAAAAATAAATGACAGACTATTATTTATAGATAAAATTCAAAGGTAAAATATATTATTGTTATATTAGTTATTTATGAATTCTATTAGAACAAATTACTTCTTGAAAAAAGCTCAATCTACCAATTCAAAAGTCGATAATATTTTACTATGATAACTAAGTAGTTCCGCACATTATTACTAATTTGATATTTTATAAATTACAAAGTTATATTGAGATTAATTATCATTTCACATATAAGAATATCTAGGATAGTTCCATCTACATGCCTATTTGTGAATTGATTGTATATATCTTCATGAATACATTTAGATAATCACATTTATTTTTTTTTTTTTTTCAACTTATGTGTTAGTGACATATATATACTAGGTTGAATGAGAATATTAAAATTAAGTATATTTTTTATTTCTCATTACATTGCATGGGAGTACCTAACATGTAGGATGTCCCATATATATTTTATGTGTGTGTGTGTGCAAATTAGCCAATTAGGGTTTTAGTCTTTAATTTTGTGAAGAGAAAAGGCAGAGAAAAGGAAAAAAATATTAATTATCATATTTTTTTATAAAACATAGCAAAAAGAGAGGAATTAATTGCGAATGAATATTTGAGTAGAACATATTATTAATTTTTTTCTATAGTATAACTAAAAGATTCAAATTGTTGCTTTGAATATTATTAGCTGGTGCGATAGAAGAATGATATGAGAAACAATACGAACATATTCATTTAGCATAATCTACATGTACATATCTTGTGTATAATGGGACACAAATACTACAAGGATGATCTCCTTGGTGCAATGTTCTATGAAAGAGATCATTTCTCTCAATTCCAATAATGTGAGTTGTAGCAGATGTAATTATAAAAGTAGTGTAAGTAATTACTTTTGTGTGAGAAGTAACAACTGGACATGAGAATGATACTACTATAATGTATGATAGTATATATTCTTAATTCAAATCCTTAAATAAAGATTTATGCTCAAAAAATATCATATTATATTCATAATAATCTTTTTAATCTCCGATGGGTATATCTATACTCCTTTTGAGTACTAGTATACTAATGAAAGTGTATATTATGGTACACATAATTATCTTCTCTAGTCTAAATGATGAGAGATTATGAATAAAATAAATATACTCAAAAAATCTATAGAGAAATATACAATAATTTATTTCCTAGTTTTGAAAACTAATATGAAGTATAATTTGAGAGAGTTTAATATAATATCCAATTGATAAGAAAATTAATAGTTAATATTTATTCTCTCAAAAAATATTAAAAGCACACTTCAATGTAGTAAGAATATCACAATTATCTCGATCAAATCTAAATTCTCTCAACTATTTTATTATGTGCATTAATACTAATGTGAACACATAATAATTAATTTTATGCTTCTCGCAAGAACAAAAAAAACTAATACAAAATATATTTTAAAATATTATCACTTAATATTTTAATATCATAATCAAATTAATTTTTTATTCTTTCATAAATTTTTAGAAAAGTAAAAAAAATTGAGATATTATTTTAAATACTGAATTATGTATTGGATGAATGATAATATTATAATAATATTATCATTTGAAGTGATAATATTTTAACTTCATTCAATTCATATGAAAGTAATGTTTGATTTGTTGATATTGTATAAAAATACTATTAAGAACAAAAATAATATCATAATCTTATTATTTTATAAAATAATTGATAAATAATAAATTATAATAAAATTCTGATATATATGAAATATGTATAAAAAAAAAACTTAATATTGATTTCATATTTCATAGTATATACTATAATAATATTGATAATGATAATATCAAAGATTCTAAATTCTACAAAAAAAAGTGATAATCAACTACATATGTATTGACTTTTTAATATATAATCAAAGAGTCTAAAGTGAAGTAATGAGAAAGAAAATCATAGATATGTAAGTATTTTGGCTTGAGCTAATAGTGCCCAAAGAAAGAGTGCAAGAATACTCTTCTTAGGTAGGCATGTCAATATTAGAATGTGTACATGTTAAAGGTCAAGTATAAAGTTGTATCACAACCTTTGTACTATGAGATGTCCTCAATGGGTATACTAACAAAGTCAAATTCCAAATCTTCTTGTATTTATTACAAGAATCAAATATGATACACATTAAAGTCAATTAACTATTATAGATGCAATAATAACTGAGCATCATCCACAATCCACTCATACGACTCGATCTAAGGTGGCTTATCCAATATGTGTTCATATTATTCTCCCACTAATTAAAATCTCATTGAAATAAACCATAATAAATATGTGTCTATCCTCAATGTTCACTTAGTTAATCTCAATGGTTCAATAATAATTATTATAATCCCTTTGCCTATTGGACATGAACAGTATTTCTTCGAGACCATTTAGATGAAGATGTCCATGTGACCCAATCTAGCATAAACTCAACCAAGTGTTTATTATAGTCAACCAACTCTCGTAAAAATGCCATCTCACCGAAACCTCTACCTGCGATGTCTTCAAGAGACAACAACCTCAATGTGTCATCTCAGATGAACATTCCCCCAGCCTTATGTGCTTTTCATGGATACAAACTCCATTAGCTGAAGCACAAAAAAAAGTAAAAGATCATTGCTCATTTCTCAACTAATGTTGAGTTTCCAACAGAAAATCAAGTTATTTCTGCTACTTCAAAACTCAATTGGATTCAACATGTTCGACAAGATTGCTATTTTTAATCAAATACAACCATCTATTGACATTTTTGGGATTATGCACTTGTACGCAAACATACATTCAAGCTTTCTAGGACACTACTATTTTCTTTGCACATTTGTACGAATAGACTGGAAGTGAAAATCTGGGTGGCTCAATCCAACACAATATCATTGTCTAGCATGTTATGAGACATATGAATGGGTTGAGCACCAACTAGCTTAGCAAAGGGTTGACTCAGCATAGGTAAAGCCCTTGAAATTGAGATGCAACCCAGCATCTCAATCTGAAATTTCTTTCTAAAAAAAGTCAAAAAAAAAAAAAAAAACATCTGCACATGAGCAAAAAAATTATAAATCATTGCGCTGTGATTGCAAACCATATACACATAGATAACACTCATAACACACCCATAATGTCTTATAGAATATCACAAAAAAAAGAATAGATAAAAAGAATGGAGCAGTTCACCGTTTATTTGTTGTAGAGATCAGGACTTCTTGAACAACTCCTGTAGCTACATCCGTAATATATTGCCTAGTTAATGAAGCAAAAAATGTTAAAATGGAAAAAATGTTAATATCATTGAATTAGTAGATGTTCAAAGTGAAATTTGACTCACATCAGTGAGTGGGCAAGTTATTTTTGAGACAGTTTTGCTCAAGCCCACCCCCAAAAATTTCACAATCCAGGTGCATACGTACTGCCTGAATATGCCCACTCATACAAATTTCAAAATTTGGTTGTTCGGCCTTGGGCTCGAGTGTGTGTGGATGGATATGCAAGCACAGACGCATATGTACCTTGACAAAGATAGATAGAGGGATGTGAGCTTATGAGAAATGCCAAGTGCATCAAGGGCTAGCCAAGCATTTGGAAGGAGAGTAATTGCGCTGCCTGTGCTTCGTAGTCGATCGGATTTCTCCAAAATCAAAGATCGAACCCCAACCTTCTTTAGGGCTAAGGCGATGGCTAACCCTGCTATCCCTCCCCCAACTATCACAACGTCTTCCATTATTTCCATGTCCCCTATCTCTCTCTCACCTGAATTGTGTTAAGGTGTGGAATGTAGATGATGTATGTGTATGCTGAATGCAATCAAAGATATGAAGTGTGATAATATTACGCACGTAGGCACCGTCAGCCTTTTATGACCACTCATCCAGGAGGAAGTCAAGCTCTTGTGACACAACATATCATCTTTGGAATGTTCGATGGGAGAATAGGTGGCCTTGTGACGGTCATGTTTTCTTTTTTAGTTAATTTTATTTTGGTCAAAAGTCAACTTTGGAAATCCCTGTACCCTGACCCAGGGAAATCGATTTTTTGTCAGCATAATGATAAATAAGGGTAATCGGTCATTTCGCAAGTTAAATAACTATTCGAACAAAAGTTTTCAAATCGCGAACATGATACATTGATATCGGACAATCATGATTTATTTTTTGCAAATACAAATAATTAAAGGGATTGGAATGAATTTAGTGGGAATAGAATGTATTTTAATGTCATATCTATCCTGATCATCCTTAATTTCAAACGAATCTTGCAGGTGATTACTTTTCACATGAATTAGTTTGGATAGGTATTTTATATTTTCTGAAATTTCTTAACGTAAATAGAGTTAGAGAGATACATAGATTGAGATAGGCAAAAGGAAAGTGGAAAGACTGTGCAATTGCGCAGATATAAAGTGATAAAGACAGAAAAACAGGGGGGGGGGGGGGGGGGGGGGGTGGTGGGGATGGGGAGTGATGGAGAATCATAAACTAAAATTTTAAAATGTTGTAAATACTCGTAGGATGAGTTATTTTGTTGTTTCGAATAAATTCTAAACATGTAATAATACCGAATGTAATGGAAGATTATTCTCTTCTAAGCCTTTGTTTCAAAACACTAGAGGAAGACAATGGAGCTACAGTGGTTAGCATCGTTCGAACTTCCCTTTTAATTAAACAAAACTCCAAGCGCTTAAAATAATTCATACTATTATAGAATTATAGTTTTACTCATTTATTTATTTAAATTTAATTCTTGCCTTTTATTGTTTGATACTAATTAAATTATTTATGTTAAGATTATATATACTTATTAATTGAATTAAATTATTAATAATTTATTTGAATCAATCTTTAATTATTTTTAAAATGTTGTAAATACTCGTAGGATGAGTTATTTTGTTGTTTCGAATAAATTCTAAACATGTAATAATACCGAATGTAATGGAAGATTATTCTCTTCTAAGCCTTTGTTTCAAAACACTAGAGGAAGACAATGGAGCTACAGTGGTTAGCATCGTTCGAACTTCCCTTTTAATTAAACAAAACTCCAAGCGCTTAAAATAGTTCATACTATTATAGAATTACAGTTTTACTCTTATTTATTTAAATTTAATTCTTGCCTTTTATTGTTTGATACTAATTAAATTATTTATGTTAAGATTATATATACTTATTAATTGAATTAAATTATTAATAATTTATTTGAATCAATCTTTAATTATTTTTAAAATGTTGTAAATACTCGTAGGATGAGTTATTTTGTTGTTTCGAATAAATTCTAAACATGTAATAATACCGAATGTAATGGAAGATTATTCTCTTCTAAGCCTTTGTTTCAAAACACTAGAGGAAGACAATGGAGCTACAGTGGTTAGCATCGTTCGAACTTCCCTTTTAATTAAACAAAACTCCAAGCGCTTAAAATAGTTCATACTATTATAGAATTATAGTTTTACTCATTTATTTATTTAAATTTAATTCTTGCCTTTTATTGTTTGATACTAATTAAATTATTTATGTTAAGATTATATATACTTATTAATTGAATTAAATTATTAATAATTTATTTGAATCAATCTTTAATTATTTTTAAAATGTTGTAAATACTTGTAGGATGAGTTATTTTGTTGTTTCGAATAAATTCTAAACATGTAATAATACCGCATGTAATGGAAGATTATTCTCTTCTAAGCCTTTGTTTCAAAACACTAGAGGAAGACAATGGAGCTATAGTGGTTAGCATCGTTCGAACTTCCCTTTTAAATAAACAAAACTCCAAGCGCTGAAAATAGTTCATACTATTATAGAATTATAGTTTTACTCATTTATTTATTTAAATTTAATTCTTGCCTTTCATTGTTTGATACTAATTAAATTATTTATGTTAATATTATATATATTTATTAATTAAATTAAATTATTAATAATCTATTTGAATCAATCTTTAATTATTTTTTTTAATATTTTTGATTTAACTTATTTAAATTACTAGATCAAAATTTAATTGTAGAGTTTAACTTTAATTATATCAAAACTTATAAGTTTTTTTAAAGGATAATCATCAATCTTTTTGATAAGATATATTTTATCAGCAATCAATATTTATAATATATTTGATAAACACTATAAGAAAGAAGCAAATTGTACTCATAATTATAATTTATACAATTACAGAATAATAATTATACTCATTCACTTATTTAAAATTAATTTTTGTCTTTTATTATTTAACACTAATTAAATTTTATATGTTTAGATTATATATAATCATTAATTGAATCAAATTATTAATAATCTATTTGAATCAATCTTTAATTATTTCTTTAATACTTTCCACTTAATTTAATCAAATTATTAGATCAAAAATTATATGTAGAATTTGACAATATCAAAATTTATAAGCTTCTTCAAAGGAGAATCATCAATCCTTTTGATATGATATATTCGATTACAATCAATATTCACTGTATACTTGATAAATACTATATGAAAGAAATAAATTAGAAATGATTGATTCTGTTTTTAATTTTGTCACTATTTAAAATTTTTGACAAAATTTAGAATTTTTTTGTTTCTAAATACTTTTTTTTAAATTTTAGAAATAGAATTTGTGTGACAATTTTAAATTTGTATGATGGATCATTTATGTTTCTAAATATAGCAATGGAATAGAAATGTTATTTCCTTTTCTAAATTTTCATCAAAATTGATATGTCATATTCTATTTCTATATTTAGCAACAAAAATATATTTTACATATTTCCATTTCTATATGCAATTATATTTGTATAATTGCATGCAGAAACAATATTTCATTCATTACCATATTCTATAATATTTGATATAGAAAATATTTTAATTACACTCATCTTACATATCTTCACATGAAATATATAAATTCCAATAACATACAACAAATTTTAATCATTTGTATTGCATATATATTACACACACGAATTGGAATAGCACACAAAAAATTCCAACACAATAAAGTTGATTGTAACAATGCCCAAAACAACAACAAAAATATGTATCACTTAGAGTCATTATGAGCATTCTCTTTCGGAAATCTGCATAGATCTTTCTCAAAATGTTGAAAAATAGATGAAACCTGTGCTAACTTTAACATAATTTTTTTTATCTTCAAAATATTTTGTTGTATTTTATCATCACTTTTTAGTTTTTCTTTTTTTTCTCTTTATTTTTTAATATATTTTTGTATCTATTTATTTTTGTGTTGCGTCTCTTCATTTTTTTTGTACAAATTATCTTGAATTTCATACATCTCCTCCCAAAATTATTGTATCTATCAAATAATTTATTGTATCTATTTATTCTTGTGTTGTATTTATCAAATAAATTATTGTAATTTAAAGAGATAAATGATGAGTTTCAATTAGAATTAAGATAAAATAAAGACGTATGAGTGTCAAGATCATGTGTTTACTATTTTTTTTATTTTCTCTTCACTGGCTTGAAGGTAAATATGTGTAATATCAATCTTTTGAGTCCCTATAGATTAATTTGTCAATTGTATTATATAATATAATATTGTATTTTAGCATATACAAATATAATAACATAAAAACATTGTGGATTACGAAATGAAATCAGCACACAACTTCAACACCTCATAGATGTATATATTGTAGTTCACATTATAAACATAAATAATTCATCGAACTAAAATGATAAATTCATGAAATATTACAATTCACATAACATAAATAAATAGGAAAATAAATGTATCAATATGTAATCTTGAAAATGTGCCAACATTAAGTTAGCAGTGTTGTGGCACCTTACCTGACCTCTTGCAAGTTACATTCACAAAGGTGCACCTTACCTGAAACCATGTTTGCAATTTTTTTAAGATTATTTTATTAACTTATATAATACTTTTTTTATAGTGGTATTATTCTATTTTACATCAATGAAAAATATATCTTGGTTATCATATGCTACTCCTCTCATTCTCTTGTTATTTAATAACGTCATTCAAATCAATATAACTTGTTAATATATTAAGAAATATTTATTTTTTACATTTGTATTTTATTTAATAATTATTATTTTTTAAGTTTATATGTTTTTTTAATTGTAAATTATATAATTTTATATAAAGAGAATATAATAATTGAATTGATGATATTTTTATTAGACTTTTCATATTATATATTATATTTATTTTATGTTAGATATAAAGAATATTCTAAATATCAAGAAAATGTCTAAGGGAGTCATTATACTTATTGAGTTTATATATAATAACTCATGATTATTAAATAATAGAAAATAATTAACAGGGAAAATAAATTATTTTGCCTGGCAAATATATAATTTGTAAATATTTTCTTCATGAAAATATTATAATTAACATAACATAAGTAAATTAGATAATGACATATTTATATTAATATTATTTGATTGCTTGTGTACAAATGATCTATCATTCTTCTTATGGATGTGCTTGAATACCTCAAATAGTGTTGATGGATATCCTAATTTAGTCTCCTAAAAATAAATAATATTAACAAATGATTTATACGAAATATTTCTTTTTAAATTTAGTATCCTTTGCATTCATAAATTTAATATCAAAATTAAATTGGAATATGACTATTATCAAATCTATAGAATGTTGGTAAGTTATTTTTGAACCACTAATATCTTTTGAAGGTATTGATCATTTACTTGTTTTATCTAATTGATGATTTTGGGATGTCATCTAGGATGAGACCTTAAATTTTTCACTATTTCAATATTTTTATCATTTTTTCTAAATATTGAGGAATATTATTTGTCTTTATATCTTTATCATATTTTTTTCTTCATTTTCAAGCTTGTCATTATATCTAATATTAGCTATATATTTTCATGTATCATTTAGAGATTAATAAAGTGTTATTCTATTTTTATTTTAGTAACAAACAAAAAATAAAAAAGATAATATATTGTGCAGCATTAATTTTGTTATAATTTTTAATAATAAAATAATTTTAAAATTGGCTACATCATTAAATTGTATTTTAAATTTTTTCTAATAATATTTTTTTTATATTTTAGGATATTTTGCTCTATTTTATGCCCTCATCAACTAATTTTTCCTTAAAAATATTTAAGAAGCTGAATGAGTATACATAAGATCATGCATATACATATAAATGAAAAAAAAAACCATACTTGTGTTACAAATTTGATGTATTTTTTATTTTTATTATTTTTTCAAAACTAAGTAATGCAAACATCATTTTTATTCTCAATAATAATGATGGATCAATAACAAAATCATAGTTATTTATTGATAAAAATTATTAGATTTTAAACAAAAAAAAACATTTAAAATATTATGAAGAGTTTAAAAAAACTAATGAAAAAACAAAAATAAAAAAAATATTCATGCATGAAGTAGTAAAATTTTCTAAACTACATATTATTAAATGTCGAGTGTAGACCAAATAAAGATTTTATTATAAATTTGGCAAATTATGAATTGTGAATATCTAGTCATTATCAATACTACAATAGTATTGCATGTACATCATAAGATAGGTGAGATATAACTAACATTACTTGCAGATGCATAATGAGGCGAAGATGAAATGTCAGTGACATACAATATGGTTGTGTGAATAGGAAGTGATGCCAACATATCCTTTGTACATATAGGTGAATCTGGTGAAATATTTGTAGTGTTATTATTGAATAAAATTTGAATTTCTTTTTTACGTATTATTTGTTGACTTTCATTATCTCTTTTTAGAAATTGAGATCCTTGGCTAATTGATTGATTATCTCTCATACTTAATTTAATTTTCATAAACATCCTAATATTCAAAGACAACAAATAAAGATAATTAATAACACATACTAACAAAGACATTAACAATTATAAAATTTTAAAACTTTTATTTCTTGAACAAACAAATTGTAACAGTTATAAAACAAGTAATATAACTTAACATCAAAGTTAATAAAAACTTAATCATCATCAGAAATATCAAACAAATCTTCTTCATCTAAATAATAATCCTCATCTGATTGTATTATTACTTCTTTTTTATTATCTTCTTCAACATGTATATCATTAATGTCTAAATAGTTTTTATCTTCGCTAGTTAATGTTTTAGACCCATCATCTGCCACAAGATTGATAGGATGAATTTTCACAATATTCTCTTGAAATGTAGGTATATGTGATGGTCTCACTATGACATCTATTTTAGGAGCGTCTAGAGTTGATCTAGGTTTTATTCTATAAATAGTTCATCAAGTCATTGATATTTTTTCTTGTGGTTGGATAAGTAGTATATCATATTTGTTCTGCTTGCACTGCAAGAATGAATAAATCATACCTATAGAAATTTTTTTATGGTACACACTCACAAGGTTATATTGATGATAGATTTTAGTACTCAAATTTAAGATAAGATCAAATCATTCATATTTAAATAGAACAGTCCTTTTAATTGGTAAAACAAAATACTCTAACTATAGATTTTCAATCAATCGATCATAAAAGTCAATATTAGATACTATATAGTTAGACCCTTTGATGAACACATCAATGTTTATCTTAGTTTTATTTGAACCATATTTCAAAATGTAAAATTTATATCTATTTATATAATATATGAGATACGTCTATAAACTTCATAATAATCATCTTGTATGATTTATTACTTATCTATTAGAGATATTTGATGTTGGATAATATTACTGAAGAAGGATTAAAAAAATAATCAAACTAACATACATAGTCACATTTTTTATTAGAAGCAATGTGTGAAATTTATATTTATTTATATAATGTATGAGATACATCTATAAATTTCATAATGACCCTCTTGCATGATCTTTTATTTATCTATTAGAGATATTTAATGATGGATAATGTGCCTAAAGAAGGATAAAAAAATTAATCAAACTAAAATACATAGACACATTATTTATTAGAAGGAACATAAGAAGTTATATATTGACAAATTTCTCAAATTAAGATGTAAAATCTTTGTCAAGCTTAGCATCAATCACATCATCATCAATATGTGGTTCACTTCACCTTAATTCATTAGCATAAACTCTATAAAAATAAGATTGAAGTTATTTTGAATATTAATATTAGTATATCACATACCATGAGAGAAAATGTAATGTAAAATAAAAATAAATCTTAATATATAGTTTAACTTTCTCATAGTTTAATAAGATATATATGTGAGTAGTATGATACTCCTAGTCATCTAAATAATATCTTAATTTCAATCTATCATATGATTGACTCGCATGAGTGAAAATAGAAAGCATACCTTCTTATTCTGATTCATCTCCTATATCATAATTATTATTTTGAAATATTTTTTGATGCATAGTATATACTTGTGGCTTAAAGTAACGTGCATAAAATACTGAAGCTTCTTCAATTAAATAGTCATTGCATATTAATCATTTAACTTTGACTTTATTTTTAACATTATTTTTTAATTTTCAGAGATGCCTGAAAAAATACTTCATAACAATAATATTTATTTATAATATACATTAGAAATAATAAATGATGAAATGAAAAATATATAACCTCTCAAATGGATACATCTATCTGTATTGCATAAGACCTACTATCATTAATTCATAAGGTAAGTGGATCGGAAGATATTTAATGGAGTCAAAAAAGTTTGGAGAAAAAATACACTCATAAAATTATGAGTATATCATTTTATAAATGCTCTATGTCATTCTTTATTATGATATTGCAAGTGAGATTTTAAAAAATATTTATTTCAATCAAGGTTCGTCAAATATTTTATGGAAATAATTCACAGAATGTTATGAATATTAGCCCCTCCATTAACACATGAAAATTATGATTTTTCATCCCAAATAATTTTTTTTTCATATCAATATATCTTCCCATGTTAGATGTATATCCGTCAGGGAATCTGAGCTCAATTAGTCACTTGCATAAAATTTCTTTTGTATCTTTGTAATAATTATAATAAGTCTTAAGGAATTTATTCGTTAATTCATTCATATGTAACTTTGGACGTAAATAGAATTTTTTAAATCATCTCTTGGTTTAGTATTATCTTTTATGTTTCTTTCTATATTCATAATAATATTAAAAGTATTATCAAAAAAAATTTCTTAATGTGCATCATATTCAAAGTCATGCCTAATTAGGTTTGTTTTTCAATAAGAAAATTTCTAAATATGTTTTGTTTCTTCTAATCACAATGATAATTATTTGAAATTTATATATTTATGTAATTATTATTAATTTTTATAACCTTTTTGAAGTCATATCTTTTAATTATCTTTAATTTTTTATATTTCACCTCATAAGTGGTATATCTTTTAGAATCGTGCGCCCTTTCCTAAATTCCTTTTTATTCATTCAAAATAGATATTTTATTTGTAAGAATTTATGATAGTTATCAAATCAAAAAGTTTTTTTACATTTGCTCAAAGAAAATGCATTAGAGTTTTTTGTATATTGACAAGTTAATTTTCTTGTATTACTCTATCATGATAATATAAAATAATCTGAAAAATCACTTATAGTTCATATAAATATTGCTCGTATCTGAAAGTTCTACTTACTAGATATATCTTATATTTTCACACTTAGCTCCTATATATTTTTTTGCTCCACAACTATGAGTTATAGGAAAATATTTAACTTATCTTTTTGGGTTTTCAAACAAGAAATTATAATACATAAAAATATGTATTCATCTTTCATGTACATCAATGATAGTACATTATATAGTGTAATAATCATTGGTCATGGAGAGTATTATTGCCATGTTTTATCATATGATCAAAATTCATTTATACATATTCATAATCTAATATTTTGATTTTCATTTGTAAAATATGAATGAATATGATCAAATTATTTTTAAGATAGATAATTTAAGTAATGTCATATCATGTCTTCTTCAGTATTATACTTTTTATGCTAATTAATATTTTAAGAAGTGATTTTAGATGCAAATAATCTATACAAATGAGGAGTCAACGAGAAGTAATACGTCTTTTCATGAGGAATATATATTTTTTAGCTTTTTAGATGCATGATATCTTTTATGTCAAAGATAGTTACAGGGTCTGCAAGTAATTATTTCTCTATCTTCACCTCATATATTATGTACTCATTAATATAGTAATGAAATTTTTCTACAGACAAACTCAAATATTATATTAATTTTTTTGTTTTATAAAAGTTATCTATCATAATATTATTATTTGGCAACGATTCGAATAAAAACTTACAAATTTTATTAAAATACTTTTCTGAAAAATAATATTTCACTTTTAAATTCAATAGTCTGGCCACTATAGAGGTGTAAACCGGGCAGGGTTGGCCCGGACCGGCACGAGGCACGACACAATTCGGCCGTGCTTGGGCCGGCCCAACACGGAAATTTTCTGTGCCTGCCCGCACGATAGTGCCGTGCCTGACCACGGCACTATCGTGCAATGCCGTGCCGAGGCCAATAGTGTCGTGCCCGGCCCGGCGTGATACCGTGGCCTGTTGGCACGGTACCTCGGCACGAGCCGAGAAACTAATTTTTTTTTAAAATTAGGGTTATGAGCGCACTGAAACCTTAAATTTTTTAAATTAGGGGTTTGGGGCGACGTCACGAAGTCGAATCCCTAATTTTTTTTATATTAGATGTTCGGCCCGCCCGGGCCGAACTTGGAGGATTCGTGCCATGGGCTCGTGCCGGGCTGATCTTCTCAGAATCGTGCTGGGCCAGACATGACACGGTATAGTAACCGTGCCTTGCCTGGCCAAGCATGAAAGCATGGTCGGGCCGGCTAAAAATGGGCCGGGCCAACTCGACACAACTCGTTTACCACCTTTAGGCCACTACAAATAACTTTGAGTGGCTATATAGTAGTTAAAAAAATAAAGCCTTCATATCTAGAAGTAGTTAAAATTATAGTGCATGGCCTATAATTTCCAAACAGTTGGAAAACTTGGAAATACTATATTACAAAGTATACTAATTTAAATATTGTTAATACATTTAGGTACAAAAAATCAACCAACATTTTGCCCCCTATTGGTCTTTACCTTCAACAAGCAATTCATCCCTAGATCTAGAAGAGGTTTGACGCATAGTGATGGCCTACAATTGATGAAGTGGTGGAAAACTTTTGCTTGGCCAATTGAAAATGGGAGGAATATATTGTAGTAATTTTTTATTAATTTGAGTTAATTTTTTTAACCAATTGTCTTTTGTATACATCCTATTAATTTGTTGTTTATTTAGTAAATAAACATAACTAGAAGATAAAAAAAAATTGTTTGAAGCTCTAGCAAATGTAGAAGAATTAGAGGCATTGTTTGTATGAGCATTAGCTATCTGGTATACAAAATTGAGCTTTAGAGAATTTTTAATTTCAACGGTAGAGGAATTATCAATAAATTTATTTCATAGTTTGGTGAAACTCTAATTAATTAAGAAGAAATTGAAAGGTCCCTCAATGAAGGAATGCATAAAATAATGAATGTGATGGAGAATGTTAAAGCACTCACAATGAGGGAATGCAAATGCATGAAGATTTTGAGGAGACTCATAACTTGTGATGATCCATTTTATTATATTGCAACTAATGAGATTTGTAAGAAGAATTAATATAGAAAAGTGAAAGTTGGAAATGAAAAGTGATCAAGAGATTTTAATTTGCATATGATAGAATGACTAAATGATAATAAAGCTCGTAGGAGTGATTTAGATATTTATTTTGGAATTGTGGAATGAAAATGATAGAATTACTAAATGGTAATTAGAGTGTGGTATATTTAATTTTCATATCTTGAACAATTGATATATGCAAACTTATGCAATCACATCACTTTTTCTATATATTTGAAAGGTGTGTGATAGAAACTACTAGTTTTTCATGATATTGGAAAATGATGAAAACTTATAGCTATTACTATTCAATTATTGTTAGTATTATTTGATTATATTTTTATGTCTAGTTTTCACAACTCTTTTAAAAAAACACTTGTCATTTCTAACATTCTATCATCATCTTCAATTTACAGAGGAGCCTTTATTAATTGAGGTTTTTATTTGTCAATATGAGCATTTGCATCATCGATTACAAGTTTACGTTATATTAAGATCTTTTTCTTTTAATTATTTGTTAGATATTTTTTCATTTTCTTTTGAATGACAATGAGCCGAGATTATATTTATAATAGGTAAATACAATTCTAACTTGAGAATAGTTGAATACTTTATAATATGTAAATATAATTCTAATTGTTCACAATTTAGAGGAGTTGGATAATTTATAGGTAAGATTGCAGCATAAGATTTTAGTAGTTTTATCTTAATTATTAGGAATTGTGCAATTCTAACTTTTTATTCAAAGTGGTATAGTTATTTTATACTGACATAAATAAAAATGTGTTGTTGTTATTGTAAATATTATTTTTCTTAATCTTATTATACTTAATAATCACATATACTTATTAATAGTTATTTAAACTCATAAAGGATGAGATTTATAATTATATTAATATACTTAATGGGTTAGATAACTTTATTAATTATACAGTGAATGTTAATTATTTATGGAATATGTATTATAAAATTGATTGATGATGTTCTTTTAAGAATGCCTGAAAGAAGTTAAATGAAAAGCCTCAAGGTAATATATAAAAGATTAATTGAATTCAATTATCAGTAATTTAATTTAATTGATGAACATTTGTAATCTTAATATAGAGAGTTAAATAAACATTGAATAACAAAAGACATGAATTATTAAGAATAAGTGAGAGGGTTTAATTATAATCCTATAGTAGTATAAATTATAATTAATATGAATTATGATACATTTAATTTAAATTGAGATCATAAAATCTTATTTGTACCATGATTCTTTTCATAGTCATCTAATGCTATAACGAATATTTAAAATTATAATTAAAAATTTAGTTTATTTATTTAGAGTATGTGTGTATATAAAATTAAGATAATAAATTTGATTAAAATTATATTAATTAATTATATTAATTGATATAAATTAGAATTGAATTAATTACTTGATTTTATATATATATATATATATATATATATATATATATAATAAATTAATATAATATTTAATATAAGTTAAATAATATAAAAAAAGGAAGACACGTCACATCACTTTGAAAAGTGATGTGATGTGTTTTTTTTTTAATAGATTTCGGATTTATGGTATATAAGATACACATTCCCATTAGTGTTGATTATCTCCTTCCTCACAATGATGAAGCATGCGCCACATGAGATGAGTGTTAAGAACAAAATGATATTTTTTAGGTATGTGTTAAAACAATCTTGTAATGATTCACTTCTAAGAAGATTAGGAACTTAAACACATCTATTATACACAATTTTCTTCGTCATCCATTTTGGCCTCTAACAATGATATTAGAGTTTAGGTATATGATATTGCTTGTAATTGAATCAAGTTTCAATATGGATAGAGAATTAGAAAATGTCTTTGATTGTAATAGAGCCATTCTAATCTATGTTAAACAACATATGACCTAGCTCTTTATGCATTTGAATGGTGCATTTGGATGTGCTTATGGATGTGCTTATGGATGTGGAAATGCTTGTTAATTGTTGGGTTGTATTTTTTCATTTAGTTTGTGTGATTTTTGTAATCATATGGGGTGTAATTTTTTTAAGTATGAGCTAGAAGTTTTTGTAACTCCTTTCAAAGAGGCATAGGTTTTTGTAACTTAGTTACTAACGGTGACTATGGCAGAGCATGTAGTGGCGAATGGCAACCATGATGGATCCATCAATGGAGGATGACGACCACGGCATATCATGCAGTGGGGAATGGTGACCATGATAGAGCACACGATGGTAAAGGAAGACCATGGCGGACAGCACAATGGTTACCACGGTGGATCCAATAGTGGAAGATGGTGATTGTGGAAGAGCTTGTAGTGACAAATGACAACCACGGTGGATCTTATGGTGGTCGTGATAGAGAATGCAGTGGTAAACGACATCCAAGTTAAAGCTTGCCATAGAGGACGGTCACCATGGTAGAACATGAAGTGGTAAACAGCAGCCATGTTGCAGCCCACTGTGGAGGATAGTGACCCCAGCAGAGCATGTAGTGGTAAATGATGGCTGAGGTGGAGCCTACAGTGGCCAACCATGTCTATGGTGGAGCCTACAGTGGCCAACCATGTCTGTGGTGGAGCCTACAGTGGCCAACCGTGTCTGTGGTGGAGCCTATAGTGGCTAACCATGTCTGTTGTGTAACTTCTATATGCTCTTTGTTTTGTTGTGTTTTTTGGTTTTTGGTGTGCTAGCCCCGAGCCCACGTGCCCTTACAACCTGACCAGGGTAGGAATGAGCCATGTTGGGGCACTGTTCCAAAACCCAAACTTCATTAATGGAAGTCCTTGATTAACTCAAATAACTAGGCTATTCAGCCTAAGAATTATGTGATGATATAATCATCACATAATTGTGGAATGTATACTTGTGATTGCATGGTCATTATGTAGTAATGGCATGGATGCATGTGATGCTATTTTTTTCTTAAATGTATTAATGGCATGATCTTGTCCTTAATGTGATTGTACATTCTTGTATTTGAATGTGATGGTATGTGAGTGATGTGTAAAAATTTGAGTGATGCATGTATGTGATAATTTGTATGATAGTTGTATTTTGAATAGTAGATATTTTGCATAGCTTTTGTACATATGTTCAAATTACAAACCACTATTTTAATAAGGAAAAATAAATTAAAATTCTTATTGTAAGATAAGCATTTTTGAATGGAATTAGACATCTTATTTTTATAAAATCTTCAATCTGTTAAAAAAACTAAGTGGGCAAGTGAATTCATGATAATGAATCTTATAGTCCATTATTTGGTTGAGTATTTTAAGTCAATTAGTATGTTTGTCTTGGTATATTATGCCTATCAAACTAATTCAATTATAGGTATATTTAGCATAAACTACTATGAGATAGTTTGGAGGATTGTTAAAATGAATCACTTTACAATATAAAGGATTTATTTAAGAACAATCAGTCTGGAATTATGTGATGATGTATACTTATCTATAAATAATAATATTCTCTATATCAAAGTCACTGATATTATTTATAATAGCAAAGCTAAGTTATTCATTTAGCCTTGTTTGATATGACTAGTTGCCTAAACAATAAGATTAATAAGAATTACTCTGTCTAAACAAATATATAAGAATATATAAGAATGATTTTTCTAGGTTTTTAAATTGAATTTCAACTCACTCGTTACTATACTCAAAGAAAATTAAATCAATAAAATGAAGTACATAAATTGGAAAAAAACTTTGATAGGCTTCTAACTACTGAGAACTACAAGTTTGTACTGATAGATCTTTGTTTGGATAAACCTTATGAATGGGCAATCAAAGAGGAAATCAGACCATATGAGAAATGAGTAAATGCTGATGAGATATCAATGTGTTATATTTTAGTTTTTATGTAAAATATACTCCAATATTAGTATTGGTCTATAATTATTGCTTATGATATGATATTTAATCTTAAAAAAATATTCAAGAATTCAACTCGTTCAACTAGACAAAAGATCAAGAGGGATCTGCTGAATACCATGATTACTGAAAATACCCTAGTAAGGGATCATGTTTTGAAAATAATTAGTCTTTTAAATAAATTAGAGATCCTTGAAGCTGAGATTGATCTGAATTCCTAGATCGATATTATTCTTTAGTTGCTACCAGATTTATATAAGTAATTTTGTTTAAATTATAATATGAATAATCTTGATTTGATATTGGTACAATTGTTTAAAGAATAGGTATCAATTAAGAGTCTTATCATGAAATTTTTTCAAGTATTTTTTTTGTTGAAAATACTTCTTCTAGACCAAAAGGATAGAAGAAGAATAAATTTCAAAATTTTGTTCATGTTCCCCACTCTGCACCTAAGTCACAAGTATACGTGAAAAAGCTAAAAGGTAAATACTTTCATTGCAAACATTTAAGATATTAAAATAAGTGTTCAATTTATTTCAGCAAGGTGAACAATCAAAGTAAACTTAATAACTAGTAGTTGAGGCATATTTAATGATAGGATCTATTAATACTTATCATATAGATAATTGAACTACTAATAATGCTTGCAATTCTTTGTTGTACTTATAGAAAATTATACAACTAAGTGACGACAATATTAATATTCAGATGGACGATATTACATAGGTGTCGGCGTTTGCATTGATAGATTATTATATTCATCTTGAGAGAGATATAATTTAAATTTTGAAATACTATCTTTATGTACCTTAGTCCTTAATCAGAAAATTTTTAATTTTTGTTTTCAGTTTGGAAAGGGATGAATATGTTTTTTTGTTCAATGATTTTGAAAAAATCTTTTTAAATAAAAGCTTTATCTATTATGGTCCATTAAAAAAAACTTATATATTATTAATCTTATCTCTCCTTCACTACAATGAGCTGAATTAAATAATACTAACATCTTGGCATGTAAGAGAAAACAATATTTCCAAATGAATGAGACTTTTTTTTGACACGTGCTTAGGTTATATACATCTAAAAGTATAAATATTTCCAGACTGTGAATCCTACTTGGAAGGAATGCATATCACCTCACTTTTGCAAAGTAATGTGACATGTTTTTTTATAATGTATTTTCGAATTTATGCTAAGAGATGCACATCCCACAAATACTATGCACCTTCTCCTTTCTCTTGATGATGGAGCATGCGAGATGAGAGATGGGTTTGGAGAACTCTAACCTCAATTTTTAAGGTATGTGTTAAAATAATATTGTAATGATCTTCTTTCAAGAAGATAAAAAACCAATTTATTACATGTTATTTTGTGAAGATTAGTTTTACTATCTAACAATGGTATCAGAGCTTAGGTCTATGATATTGCATGTAATTGAATCGGGTTTTAATATGGATAGAGGATTAGAAATTATCCTTGATTGTAATAGATGTGTAATGACATCTGTTATATAGCATACCACCCAGTTATTTATGCATTAAAATGATGCATTTGAATGATGTGTTTGGATGTGCGTTTGGATGTGAAAATGCTTGTTAAATGCATGGTTTCTTTTCTTTTCTTTTTTTTTTTTTTGCATTTAGCTTGTATTATTTTTTGTAATCACACAGGGTGCAATTTCAATTTATTTCCACAAGTGTATTAGAAGTTTTTGTGAACTCCTTTTGAGGAAGCTTAGGCTTTTGTAATTTAGTGGCGAAAGGTGATCATGGTAGATCTGGTAGTGGAAGATGGTGACTGCGAAGTGCTGTGGAGCATGCAGTGGCAAATGATGACCATGGAGGATCCTACAATGGAGGATGTTGACCATGGCATATCATGTAGTGGCAAACAATGACCATGGTGGCTCCAACATTGGAGAGTGATGACCATGATAGACCGCACAGTGACAAATAACAACTGTAATGTAGCTAGCCTATAGTGGCTAATAGTGGCCATGGTGGAACTTTTGTATATATATATATATATTATTTTGTTTGTTGCTATCTTGTTTTAGTTTTGAGGGCATTGGCCCCGAGCCCACCTGCCCTTGTAGCCTGACCAAGGTAGGATTGAACCCTATTGGGGCACTACTCCAAAACCCATACTTTCTTAATGTACGTCCTTGATTAAAATACTTTAAACCCAAATAGTTGGGCTGTTCAACCTATTAATTATGTGATAACATAATCATCCCATAATTGTGAAATGTATGCTTGTGATGGCATGGCCGTCATATTGTTATGGTATGGATGCATGTGATGCTATGTTTTCTTAAATGTATTTGATGGTATGATCATATCCTGAATGTGATGGCATGTTCTTGTATTTGAATATGATATTATGCATAGTGGTATGTGAAAATTTGAATGATGAATGTATGTGACAACATGTATATGGTTGCGAGTGAATACTAAATAGTAGATGTTTAATACTCATAGATACGTTCAAATTACAAACCATTATTTTAATAAGTAAAAATAAATTAACATTCATATTTTAAGATAAATATCTTTGAATGGAATTAATAATTCTATTTTTTTAAAACCCTCAATCTTTTAAAACACCTAAGTGAGCAAAGGAATTTAATGAAATAAATCTCATACTCTCCATCATTAGTTGTGAGTAATCCATGTTAGTTAGCACGTTGATCTTGGTGCACTCTTCTTATCAGATTGATTGACTTGTATATATGCTTAGCACAAATCACCATGACATAGTTCAGAAAATTGTTAAAATGGACCTCTTCACAATATGAAGGATTCATTTAAAAATAATCAATCTAGAATTATGTGATGATTTACACATAGCTATGAATAATAGCATATTCTATCTAAATCACTACTATTATTTATAGAAGCAAAGTTATAACATCTATTTAGTTTTGTTTGTCACAACTGGTTACATGGACAACATAATTAAGAGGAATTAGTTTGTCTGAACAAATAATGGATAATAGATATTCTCTCATTGAGGCATGATGTTCACCGTGTATCAAACTTGTAATGAATTCACTTGAGAATTGTTAGAGGGAATCAACACTTAAAATAAAATTCAAAGTTAATTGGCTCAATGTAAATTTTTTAGGTTTTTAAAATGATTCTCAGCCCACTCGCTACTATTCTAAAAGATAATAAAGATGATAGAATCAATTACATAGATTAGAAAAAAAACCTTGATATTGTTATGATTGTTGAGAATTATAATTTTATACTTATAAATCTTTGCTCAGATAAACCTCATGAATAGATATTCGAACAGAAAGCCAAGTCTCATGAGAAAGGGATGAAAGCTGATAAGATATTATTATGCTATATTATGGCTTATATGTCAAATATACTCCAGCATATCAGTATTAGTCTATGACTATTGCCTATGATATGCTGTCTAATCTAAAAAAAAGGATTAGGAATCAAACTCTTTCTGCTTGATAGAAGAATGAGGAATTTGATAAATACTGTGATGGCTGAAAATATTCTAATAAGTGATCATGTTTTGAAGATGATTAGTCTTTTAAATGAACTAGATATCTTTAAAGTTGAGATTGATTTGGATTCCCATATCAATATTATTCTTCAAACACTGCCATATTTATATAAGTAATTTTGCATAAATTATAATATGAATAGACTTGAATGGATACTAACCCAATTACTTAAAGAGTTGGTATAGACTAAGAGTCTTATCAGGAAACTATCTCAAGTCTTTATTGTTGAAAAGATTTCTTCTAAACCAAAAGGTAAGAAGAGGAAGAAATTTCAGAAATATATTCATATTCCCCATTCACCTCCTAAGGCACATGTGAGAATGGAAAAACTAAAAGGTAAATATTTTTATTGCAAGTTTTTTAAGATATTGCAATAAGTAGTGTTTGGTTTATCTTAGATAGCTGAAAAATCAAGGAAAATCTTATTTACTAGTAGTTGAAACATGTCTAGCAATAATATTTTCCAATACCTAGCATATAGATATGAGAGTCACAAATTATGTTTGTAATTTTTTTATAGTGATTTCAAGAAATTAGATAACTAAGTGATGGAAAGATTGATCTTCACATGAGCAATACTACGAATGAGCCTATTATTATTAATGGGAGATTATTATCTTCATTTTGAGCAAGATACAATTTTAATTTTGAAAGATTATCTTTACATATATTTTACCAGAATAAAATTAATTTCTATTTCTCATTTGGTCAATGAGAATATTTTTTTGCTCAATGATTTTATAACAATCTATTTGAATAAAAAAAGTATCTATTTGGTACATTAAAAGATAATTTTTATATTATTAATCATATCTCTCCTTTACTATAATAAGCTAAATTGAATAATACCAATGTCTTGCCATATAAGAAAAAACAACCTTCCTGAATAAATTAGACATATCTTTGGTACTTATGCCTGAGTCATATAAATCTAAAATGAATATCCAAACTGATTAATAATCAATCTTTGTGTTTATTGAAAGTAGAAATACTTTTAACCTATAAATCTTGATAGAAAGGAAAAATGACCCAAATGACATTTTTTAGCTAAGGACCACATGGCCAAATAATAGTTGGTACTAGTTCATTCTGATCTATATAGATACATGACTATCCATGTGAGAGGTGACTTTGAGTATTTTGTCATAATTATTGACGATTACTCATAGTATGGATATATATATATATTTAATATGTCATAAGTTCAAAATCTTTAAAAAATTCAAAAAGTATAGGACATAAATGAAGAAACATCTTAAATAAAATATTTCAAGACATTACGGCCTAATCATAGTGATGAGTGCTGCTTGAGAGATTTTTGAGATTATTTATTGGATCATGAGATTACATCCCAATTATCTGCATGTGGAATTCTATAATAGAATGATGTTGCATAAAGCAGGAATGAAACTATTGTGGACATGATGACATTAATAAAGAATTATTTGGGTATGCTTAATTCATTCTAGGAATATGCATTAGAAACAATAACTTATGTTCTGAATTTGGTTTCATCTAAGTCAGTACTTGCTACTCTAACTGAATGGTGGACAAGATGTAAGGCTAATTTTGAAACATATTCACATATGGGGTTTATCAGCACATGTCCTGAAAGGAAAAAACATACAAGTTAGAATCAAGAATAGAAGTTTGTTTCTAAGTGTGATATCCTAGAGGAATTCAAATGTGATATATTTTATTGTCCAAAGGATTAGAAGTTTATTGTTTATTCTAATACCTAGTTATTAGAAGAAGACTATATAATAAGCCACAAGCCTAGAACTAGGATTACTCTAGAAGAATTGAGATGAGTTATGTTAGCCTAACCTCTTTAAATACTGGTGATACAAAAAGAAACACCACATGGTAATATTCTAGATATCTCATTATCTCATCATAATGGGAGGATTATTAATGCTGATATTGATATTGAACCTTATAAACTTATCATTGACATGCCGGTTACACAACCAAAGAACAATGATCATAATAGTTCACAAGGATCAATATCTACATAGCATACTACTAAAAGTATTCTCATGAGTGGAATATGTCATTGTAGCTAGAGAATTATTTGTCAACCTACAATTCTATATGATATACACTCTTGGAAGAGTCTTATGATAGAATCGATGATGAGGTTGATACTGATCCTAGTAACTATGATGAAACACTTAAAGAAAGATATATAATGATGACAAAAGGCTATGAATTCAATGACAAAGCCCATGTACTCCAATCATGTTTGTGATCTTATAGAACCACCTGAAAGGATAAAACTCATCAAGTGCAAGTGTATATATAAGAAAAAGAGAGGAACAAATGATAACATTGAGACTTATATGGTTAAACTTATTATAAAAACTATTACTTAGAAAGAGTGAATCAATTATGAGGAAATAATTTTGCTTGAGACAATGCTTAAATCTATCTAGATTCTCTTATCAATTGCAACTCATTATCACTATGAGATTTGACAGATATAAGTAAATAGTGCTTTTTTTAATGAACATCTTGAAAAGCACATCTATATGATGCAGCCTGATGGTTTCATATGTTTTGTAAATTAAAGAAGTCAATTTATGGAAGAAAATAAACATCTAGATTTGATTTTGCTCATTTTGATCATGACACTAACTCTTGTGGCTCCAATCAGTGTCAGAATGAGTATTCTAGTGTCTTCGGTCAAAGTTTGGTCATCCAGTTAATTTGATATGATAGACTTTAGGATGTTTGCCATATTGACTCAAGCTATTTATATTGATTATATATTGACTCATTTTAGTTTTCATAATTCTAAGAAAGATTCTATCATTTCAGACATGAAACAACTATCTCAAAAAAGTATTGTCCCAAAATACCTAATATGTTTGAGAAATTAAGGACATTGGAAAATTGCCATAACATATAGTTAATTGTAATTCTATGTGAATTACTCACTTTAATAATTTAACTTATGTAATTATAATTTTTTTGGATGAGCTTAATGCTCCAAACTTTCAAAGGATATGGATAACTTTGATATAATCATTGTATATAATGATTAACACAATACAAATATAATTGTATTGATTGATAAGTTTTATTTTTAATTAATTTTATTGTAAAACAAATATAAATGCTATTAACTATTTTTGAAAATTGTTTACTAAATAGAAATAGTTCATATCTATAAGTGATTATCAATATCTATGTTTATCAAAATTAACTAGCATCCATGTCTACTAAAAGTATATAAATTTTATTGATATTTTTCTTATAAAAACAAAAGAAAAATGAAACAATCATCTCTTTAATGCATGTGGCTTATTCTTCAAATATGTTTTGTCTTACTAATGAATATCAAAACTTTGTATCTTTTTTTGTTCATATTCATTATCATCAAAACAAAATTTTAATTTCAAGCTTGTTAACTAGGTTTAACAAATTAATTTTGTATTCATGTTGAATTTAATTCAAAGTAACATTTTTTTGTGAATCTCGACCTCAAAATGATTGTTTCATTACTTCATCAAACTAGTTTTTTAAAATATCATTTCTTCATAAAAATTACATTTCATAAAATATCATATAAATTAAAATTACTAATAGATCATTTATAAAAAAAATTGAGAAAACAAATTAACTTTTGAAACTCAAGATGTCAAGGTAATGTTCTTGACGTGGAAGAAGCATGTGACTTTGTGGCTTGTTAGATACCATTTCATTTGAAAACCCATATCACTCACACACACACACACACACACACACACACACACACACACACACACACACACACACATTCTCTCTCTCTCTCTCTCTCTCTTGTGAAGATCATTTATTTTGTTGAACAAATTGAGTTTTGGTTGTTTGTTATTTGTTGTTATTTGTTTATCAATCACCATTGAATCTATTGGTGCATTGCATCATTAAGCTTTGTTTGTAAAAGCACTGAAGATGTTGGAGAAACAGTGCCATCATTCACTCTCTAAACTTTCATAATCTGATTATTTTTAAAAATACTATGCCTCTCTACTCTACATCGTTCAACATGGTACTTTTTTTTTCTTTTTAATTTAATGAGCTATATTTTGATTTTCTACTTTTGATACAACTATAATTTGGTGGATTTGCACACAAGAGAATGACAAAGGTTGCTTGTCATAGGGCATGTAACATTTGCAATGAATTAATAAGAGATGGACAAATGTGGTAGAAGCATTTGTCTTTGTGGCTTGTTAGGTACCATTTCATTTTAAAAGCCACACACACACACACACACACACACACACACTCTCTCTCTCTCTCTCTCTCTTTATTGTTTTCAGAAGATCATTTATTTTGTTCAACAAATAGTATTTCGGTTGTTGGTTATTTACGGTCATTTGTTTGTCAATCACCACTGATTCTATTGGTGCATTGCCGCATGAAGCTTTGTTCGTAGAACCACCAATGATTTTGGAGAAAAAGTGCCATCATTTACTCTATGAAATTTCATGATCCTTTTATTTATAAATATACTATGCATATTTACTCAACATCTTTCATCAAACATTTTTTGCCCCATTGGGCTCATATATGGATCTCGAGGTGTCCGTGTAGGTAAGACTACTATCATAACGATAAGATAATTGATCTAGCAAGCACCCTAGGAAAATATATATGACATCCTTGAAGATCAAACTCGTGTTCTTAGGGTTAGAGAATGCATCTTCTATTGTTGATTGAAATACCAAGCTATTGTTTTTTTTTTTTGACTAAGTTATACCTCTTCAAAGACAAAAGGAAGTCTATTTGGTTCTGAATTTAAAGGTTACTTTGTATGCTATAAAAAACATCTTTTATTAATTTTAGCACTCTAAGTTATAATATCTTAGTATGCAATAAGCCATATTTTCATATGTTTTCAACTAGTTTTTAATGATTTCATTAATCTAAAAGATTGTTTGAGTGCATTAAGTTTCTAATGATGTTTTAATTGTTTCAATTGATTACCATATGAAATTAAATTTAATTCCTAGTTGTAGGATATGTGTGCATTATCTAATCACACTCAATAATTTTCAATTATATTTTATACATTTTCAATGCTTATTTGAAGCTAATTGGATAATATTAGTTGACTTTGAAATAAGATTCATGACTTAAAATATAAAGTCATTTGATGTATTTCATTGAAAACTTAATATGATTCCACGATATTTCATATGTATGCCTTAATTTCTCAAATTCATTAAGCAATTAAGTTATTCTTGTTTTATTTAAATATATGATATTTCAATGATGATAACTTATTTATCTGGTCTTCAAAAAAATTCATACCAAATATCTATGTTATAACATTTTTATACAATGGTAAAAGCATGAAAAAAAAACTCTTTATATGTTAAATGGTTCTTTGGTGATATGCTCTTGTTATGCATGTTTTTTAGTATTTAATTTATTGAAGGACTGATTTTTTTTAATCAAAAAATGAACTAAACTAAAAACTAAAAATTTGTGCATTCTAAATTGATTGAGTTTCATCACTTCACTATATGAGGTATTTTATGTATTGAAGAGAGTTTTCACATAATAAGTAATCACCATATACAAGTGAATGGCAAAGTAGTTATTTTCACTAACAAACATGGTTTTAGTGAGAAATCAAGATCATAAAGAAAAAGTAAAAATAATAAAAGCACAATTGACAACACATACACTAAGAAACTAAGCACAGAAAAATAAGTAAATTTATAAGTCAATGATGATCTATCATCCGAAGAGAAATGAGAAGAGCAAAGGATGAGAATTCTTATATGGGTTGCATTCCTTGTTCTTATCCATCTATTGTTAGTGAAACTATGTGAGTATAATAACTACTTGTTCTCATCTATCAATGCAGCCCATACATAATGTAGATGTTTTTATTGGGTTACATAGTTTCATTTTGTGTTTATCTATCATTCACATAGATTTAAGACATATATATGTGAGTATGATCTATCATTCACATAGTTTATATAATTGACATATAAAACTATGTTAGTTTTTTATGTCATTTCATTATATATGCTTTAGAATAACTAATTCTTAATTAATATATATGTTTTATAGAATATTCTCTTAAGGATTTTATTTTTAGTGTGAGAGTCGTATTGTTACTATGGAGGTAAAAACCCTTCGATTTTTTAGTGACAAGTAATCCATATGACATACACAAGTGTTTGCAACTCATATGATGGTAAAAACCCTTTGAGTTTTTTTAACTTTTATGATTCTCACTTGTGAGATTTGAGGGAAGCATATATAAATTATGCGAATATGATACTTACAAAGTCAAAAATGCAAATACTTTTAGATCACATTAGTTCTTGGTCTTTATGATACCTTATGCTAGAGATTAAAAATATACATATGAATCAACCATTAAGGGTGATTCAGGAGTTACTTAGAAGGTATTGACATGTGAATAACCTTCAAAAAAATGATTTCTTATCTTGGTAGTAATGTATTGATGAGAGAATTTTGAGAGGACCATATTTGGGATGGGATCAATGGTGATAATCATCTTGTATGTGGTTAGGGTAATGAGCCATTTTAATAACAATCAAACATTCATTATGTGTCCCAACTAAACATAAATAAAATTATTTGATTATGCATTATATAAATCAAGTGGACAAACCCTAAGATTTAAGAGGCATACCAAAATCTTAAAATATCTTTCTAATAGAATTGAATTATTTCACTATTGGTTGACCAAACTGCTGATATAATTCAAATGAGATCGACATCTAGGTGAAAATCCAATTTACTAACTTAGACAACTCATATATTTTGTTGATCTTTATTAATGAGATACACTCATCAATGATGAGGTACTATATAACTAATAAAATTGAGCAGTATAATAAAGTCATAATAAATACAATCTAAGTTTTAAAAATTTACATTGAATTAGTTTTGGGTCGAAGAATTTGGATAACACACGAATTGGGTCATAATACTCATACTTGAATTGAGATTTTCTTTTAGTTTGGGTGGGATTGAACTACAACCCGATCGAACTAGCCCTACTTAAAGGCTTAATCTATACATATACAATATATATAATATACTACATTGTTATGCATATACACTACAATGTATATATCCATATATTGTACTCCAATTTGTATATACACATATAAACTATAACATAGATATATACACTATTATGCATGTATATCTATATACAATATATATATATATATGTTTAGTGACGGCTGGCATCGCTTTATTTCATGGTGCAACATTTAGTAATGCGCCAATGCTAGTAGCCTGGTGAGGCTGGATGTCAAGGGACAGGTAAGGAAAGGCATGTTGGGCTTGCTTCTCATGAGATTGCATGAGGAATCAAAAAGGGGCTCATAAAATAGGCATACTTTCATCGGCCTTTGGTATATAATATTGAATCAAATAATAGATTCTAACGATACCCAGAATTGGACAAATGAATGAAGATGACATGAAGTCGATAGCTGCTTATCTTTCTTAAGTTACAGTGGGAAAAAGGGCTTTGGAATTCAATGCATTCTTAGAATCTGAAGAGTTAAAGTTTATTTTCATAGCTATATAATCTTTTTCAGAGTATCCCTCTTTCGTACCCATTTCTAATAGGAGCAATGAAAGGAGCCCTACATAAGAAAATAAGAGATGGTGCCATGTAGTCCGACTAAGGCAATGAATAGGAGGGAATGAATAATGCATACCTAATATAGTCTTCAATGATGTCCTAAAAAGGTCTCGGCATATCGGGGCAACTAGGGCATTGTTAGAAGAGTTATTAGGATTCATGCTTAAAAAGTACTGCTTTCAAGAAATTTTATTCACTATTCACTAACTGACTAGCACTAACCCAATCACTTCAAAACTTTCTTTCTTATGTAATATATATAACCTACCTTTACTATTGATTTCAGCTCATGTTGTGCTCGGTGCCATTCAACTTTTCTTTTAACCCATTATCACCCTATAGACTGAGATATGCTCCTGGCAATGATAGTATATATGCATATTGAGAATATTGTTATGGATCTGGAAATGAAATAGATATCCCTGGTATAGTGAACATGTATGGATAGTTCGACTCATGAAGTAAGACTCAGTCCATTGAGGTAAATTCATCAACTTATATATAACTCTTCAATGTCCGACTTTGCGTCCATACCAACCATACAAGTATCTCCATGGCATTTGAAGTGAATAGGTCTTTTAGCGCCTGAATGTTTGTCAAGTCTTCAAAGCCCTCCCTTTCACCTGCAATAAAACTCAGGGTGCACCACTTCCTCTTTATCTATAAATCCTTGTCAAGGAATGGATATGCATTAATTGATTTTTCTTTATCAGCCACCCAGGAATTACAATGAATAGCAAGATATTGACCTACAATAATATTTTTGACTCACTCATTTCCTTGGACTGCTAGCCTTGGGAATTGGTTTGGGCATACTTTTTCTATGCTGGAATGGTCATCTAACCCTCAAAAAGACTTCCCCAAATTCATGGCCCAAGAGATGGAAGTTGAAACTCAGTCGACTATCACAAAGAATGTGGAAGGGTGGTTCACTTGTGATAGTAAAGGAGAAACACTAATGGTTTACCAATACGAAGATGTAGAGATCATTCTATTCTCATTACCCAGGCAGGCCAATGAAGCTATTAGTAAGAGACAAGGCTATATAGACCCTATCCCACATCTTTGGAAAGAATTTTTTTTACCACTTAATAGTTTTTATCTTTCCTAGAGTGGAAGCAGCAACAACTCCTCTTATTGGCTAGATATCTAGTTGTGCACATCACAAATAGTCACTATTGATTCTCTTATTTGCATTCTCCTTGATACTTCATTTGATTTGTGCATCAGTCACCCATTCTAGTTATCAACTTTTATAGCTTGCTAGCATATCACAGTGTATCTGACATGAAATAATCAAACCTCTACATACGTGCTTCAAAGTCCAATGAAATTCTTAGTCATCCACTTCTCCCTCTTTCTTTGGTATTAACAACATAGTGAAGCCAAACATAAAGCTTGTTCCCATCCCACTCATCATGAAAAGAGGGGCTCTCTCAATCATCTCGCAATTTGATCTGCATGCTTTGAAGATAATCCTGGCATGCGATTCTTTGTAATCGGGTCAACTCGGGGTAAAGTCATAGCTTCTTCACATGAATGGGTGAGGAAGTCAAACTCTCTTTCATTTTTCCCATCACTCCTTCATGGGGTCATCATCCTCATTGGTGCCACCTTCTTCGACTCGCCTGTTACCACCACTACTTTCCAACTCACTAAGCTAAGTAAGCTTTATTTCAATCGACTCAATCATTCCTGACCCAAAAATGAAAGAAAACATCGAGAATTTTGCAAGTTGATTGACATATAGATAGATTAAAGGAATGTGTATCAACTACAGTGGATTCCATCACATAATATAGTGAGTTTGATGATTGCCTATAAAATTGGTCTCACTCTACTATAGCTATGAACCTTTCTATTCTTATTGTTGTTGAGTGAACTTTTTATTTTTTCATCCATTACTTGATTGACTCCTAACCAGATGATTTTCTTACTTTCCTGAATGAGTGGGCTTCATGTCCTGCTGAGTTGTGACTCACTTTGTCACTTGCATGGTTCACTTAACCTTAAAAATAACTACTACTTACTTCAATTGCTATTTTCCCAAATGCTTGGGTAAAAAGAGTTTTATGTATTGCTACCAATGTGGGTAATAGAGTTTGGAGTGTGATCTGAGGTTCTCATGACGAATAACAAAGTCATGTAGGCTTTTCCCCAATTTGGTTGTCATTCTTTCTATTGAATAGCTAGATGCTCTAATTATCAGTCCCCATTGGGAAAGAAAGCTCTTAAGTGAAAGACTTCCTTGATTAAACTTAAGGCTTGTCCATCTACTGGAACTATACTCTGAAATATTTGGTGCTAATCCAAACTCTCTTATCCACTAAACTTGGGAATATCCCTTCTTTTCTTAGGAGGTTGTTCGGGTTCAGCTTCTGCAAACTACTTCAGCAGGTCAACTTCTTGCAATTGGTATGTCAGGCTTACTTGGTTGACTTAAAAACATGATGTGGAAAAACCTGACTAATACGTGCCTGGCTTTAGTTAGTCCAATCCATCCAAGGAATAGAACATAAAAAGAAAAGAAGTGTGACGTGAAAGAATGGAAACACATACACAAGGGATACACCTTTCACTATACCTGAGTGTAAGAGCTTTTTAGTTGCACCAAAAGACTTATGGCAGTCAGGAAGACTTTGACCCTTGCTTCTGCATGCTTCAGTATGGTATGCTACTCGCTTGGTCAAGGTCTCACCTTGATGTGCATAGCTATTGCCTTGATCCCTTGGTCTGGTCACAGGTCAGTCCATTTAAATGTTCATTGGACTCTTGAAGTGGGCTAACAAGGAGAAGAATTATTTCAATCAGTTTGGTGAAATGAATAGATTTTCTGATATACTCTTTGTTTACCAATTGGAATTTGAAGGAACAAAGATTTATTAAAGTCTCCGCTTTAATAGGAAGAACATAATACTAACCAATAATAGCTTCGAACCAAATCATCCACTCTTTTAGGATAGATTGGTGAAGGTCCCCTAGCCACAAGGCTTCTCAAGAAAATGTGAGGTGAGGTCTGGCTCATTTTCCTTCCTCGTCTCTTGTATGCCTCAGTTCTATTCTTGAGGTATATCCTTCACTTGGGTACTTATTAGCTTCTGATAGAGCCTAGATACTTTTCGGATGTTAGAACCTGCTTGACCAAATGGGAAAGAAAGACTCATAGATTATGTCATGAAGTGAGTTAGGGCTCCCCAGCATCTCTAGTGATTAGGCGGGGATAGTCTTCAGGTCATGAGCCTGATGATTCCACCAAATTTTCTTACCACCTAGGTCCTCGACCTGACTTTGGTTGCTTGGCTGGGATTAAACTAGCACTTAGTAAGTGGTGGCACTCCATTTGTTAGGTTGGAGCTATTCTTTATACCTTTATTCTTATTCAAAAGATAAAGGGCTTTTTAGCTTGCTTTGTCGATATATATATATATATATATATATATATATATATGCATGTGCGTGAGTGTGTATCCCCCTATCATTCCTCAAATTCATTTCATATTATCTCTTGGCCCCCATATGTGTGAGCATTCGTGCCTATGTACAGGAGCATGTAAGGCCACATTCTAATAGTATGAGTATAGTGATTGATAAAGATATTTTGGAGAAGAAAATATGATATCCTTAGGAATTGAACTCGTGTCCTAGGGTTGAGTGGTATTTTCCATTTGTTAGTCAAACTATCATAATATTGTTACGTAAGTGTGTGTGTGTGTGCATGCGCGTGTGTTTATTTATATTCACATATATAAACTTACATCACTACAAGAAAGAATCCAATTAGAAATAGAAAATAGAGATGTCCAATTCCATTTCTAAAATTAGGAATGAATTGAAATGGATTAGAAATGGAAATATTACTTAAAAAAAGTAGAAACACAAAAAAGATTAGTCACTATTTTAAGATGGTAATTATTTCATATTATATGAAAATGGAATTAGAAATGGAATTAGAGATGGAAATTGAAATGGTTTTATCTTCCAGCACTATTATGATGCATGGTCGTGGGAGGATTTCCTTGCCTAGCATTTAATGATGGAAAATACTATTTCTACATATATTTATTTTTGAAAATAATAAGTTATCTAAAAATTATGATGAAAATGAATTATGTTTCAATTAGTTTAGATATGGATTGCTAATCCACTTCTAAAGTTAGCGATGGAAATAAATTCAGTCAGTAAATTTGAAATGGTATGGTAGTCTGTCGCTGTTAGACTTTAAAAATTTCAATGATAGAATTTAATTCTATAACTGCTTTAGAAAAGGAAAGAAACTCATTCCATCGCTATTTTATGTAAATTATGTTTTCAAAGAATACATCATCCCTTCGAAAAAAATCTTAGGGTTTGGCTACATTTTCTCTAATTTATCATCAACCATCCACAAAAATGAGCTTGCTTTCCTCCATTTTGTGTTCATTATATTACTCATCTATCATTGAGGTATGCAATTTGATTTTTTTCATTTTTCCTATATACACTATCATTGAGGTATGCAAATTTTGTGCCTTTTGTTGCTGCTTATAATTTTTGTTCCTTTTTAACATCTTCATGGGTTATCTCTTCTTGTTTTCTTGAATTTGTATCATCCTAATTAATAAAATTTTTCTTTTAAATTTTTAAACAAGCTTAACAATGAGGATTAAGTATGCATTATCTGATTCGTTCACTATTTTGGTGACTTTTTTAGCCATTTAATTTAACTTATATATATTAATAATTTGAAGGTTAAAACATAATAACAATTAACAACAAAAAGAAATTAAGAAATTCAATTCAAGATTGAGAGAGTTGCTTGATCTACACTTCACTAAAGGTGGAATCGAATAAAAAATACCTCCCATCACTTAAAGTTTTTTTTTAAAAATACATATTACATCTTATAGTTGGAAGATGATTATTTATGCTACAAGCTTTATATGAATTAGTTAATATCCCTATTAATTTTTTGATTTGTTTTGTGGCTAGTTGACATTTGTTGTATTTTTATTGGCATATTGATATGCATTGGCATTGTGAATTTTTAGATGATTTTTATTATATAAAATACTTTTGTCAATATAGTTACTATATATTTTTAATTTAAAGGCATTATGGAACCTTAATTCATTGAGATCAAAGAAACACATGAGCACTTAACTCCATTGGAATATAAAATATTAGAATTCATGTTATCATTTTTTAAATGGTTAATTAACCCCAAGTAAAATAGATTCCCATTTTATTAACCCAAAATGAATAAATACTTAATTTCATAAAAGATCACTATTTTCATACATCTTAATAGTGAATCTCTGACCCTCAATATATTTTTATATTGTGATCTTTTATATATAAACTAACTTGAAAAAACTTACTAGCACATACACAACTTTTTTATTTTTGCTTAATTTTTGTAATTTTATCCTTTATAAATAAACATGAAATATTTAGTTTTCAATATATGAGAAAAATATAAGTGAAGGCTATTGATAAATATCTAAGAGATTAATGCAACCCCTTTATCCCATTTTAATGTAAACTTACTTATTAATGATGTAACTACAACATTTTTATGTCATTTAAGTAATGTCATAAATATGTTACTAAATCTTTATCACAAATAAGTCATTATTTACATTATTATTAATCAATATACACTGGTATTATATGTTACAAGAATGGAAAATAGTATACGAACTGATCATCAATTGATGAATCTAAGACTAAGAGATGATGTTTTGACTAATTAGTTTGTAAAGGGGATTAAGGAGTTTGTTGTTGAAAAGCACCATCAATTAATAGATATAATGAAAATAAGATACCCATATTATATCCATTAATGTTAGAATTAGAGTTTCTGAGATATGGACACAATGCACTTTTATCTTGCAACAAATAAATTTTATAGAGATTATTATGTTTGGTACAAACATAAAAAAATAGTTATGCCACAAATAATAAAATATTATCTACATAAAGTGTTAATTCAAATATTGAAATAGAATATGCCAAATCCAAAGATGCATGTGAAGCCATGTTGAAGAAAATTATTTGTCATTCCTCCAATATGGATGTCACTGATGATATCCCAAAATTATTAGTAAAAAATTTTATGAAATACTAAAAGCATTAGAAGAAGTGGTTTGTCCAGGTAATCCATATGGTCACTCAAAGTTATCTGTAGTAGCTAGAATTTTGAATTTAAAGGCAAAATATTATTTTTCAAAAATGTGTTTTGATGAAATATGTAAGTTGTTATCTAAATTATTAACAAAGAATAATGTCATGAAAGATAACTTTTATAGTATAAATAAGTTAATGAAAGGTTTGGGCTTGCCTGTTAAAAAAATATATTGTTTTATTAATAGCTGCATGATATATTGGGGTGATAATATTGAAGAAATTACTTGTAATTCTATAACTATCCTCAATACAAGAGACATATTTCATGTAAAATGTAGAAAATAAATATTTCTCATAAATAGATGTATTACTTTTTATTGATGTCTCAACTAAAAAGATTATTTGTATATGAAACTATTACTTTTTACATGAGTTGGCACAGAGCATTCTACTAAAGAAGGTGTGGTACAACATTGCTTAAATTCTCTATCTTGAATATATTTTGATGATATTCATCTATCTTTTGTAGATGAAGTTTGAAATGTTAGATTAGGACAATGCACAAATAGATTTCAGCCATTTGTACAAACAAGGAAACAATACTCTTCATTCTCGGTGATTATACCATATAATTTACAATCATTGATGTGCATGAAATATGAATATATGTTTTTGTGTGTTATCATGCCCAGTCCAAGAAACCCAAAAATCATTGGTTGTTTTTCTGTAATCCCTGATTGTGAAGCAAAAAAATTTGTGGGAGTATGATGTGGAAATATATGATATATCTAGGAAATAGAACTTCCAAATGCAAGTAGCACTTATGTGAACTAAGTGATTTTCTAGCATATTCAATATTATCAAGATGGAGTACAATAAAGAAATTAGTTTGTCCTTACTACTTGGAGGACTTTGATGTATTTTATTTGAGAAAAAGAGAAAAGACTTCTTGGTTTAATAGCCATCATAAGTTCTTAAATATAAAATATCTATTTTGGACAAATATTAATGCATTTAGGAAACGCCAAATAGTTGTAAAAGGTACACTACCTTTGAAGTCAGGTGTTGAAATATTAGATGTAATTAAAAGATATGACTTCAAAAATAATACAAATATTAATGTAGATTGCATTAATATATAAGTCAATATCAAATAAAGAGGGGATTGAAAGAGTTTTGTTCATGTCTAAAGTTACATAGGGATGAATCAACGAATAAATTTTCTAAGGCTTGTTATAGTCTTGACAAGGATGTAAAAAAAACTTTGTGCAAATGGTTGATAGAGCTCAGGTTCTATGACATATATGCATCTAACATGGACATATATGTTGATATGAAGAAGCATAATATGCAAAGTGAATTACTTCTAGAAAATATTTGGAAACTATTAACTGAAATAAGTATTTTTTAAGAATCTTACATGTAATGTAATAACAAAGGAAGACATGGAGCAATTACAAAATGACATACCCATAATACTTGAGCATATTTTATCTCCTAGCTCCGTTGACTTTATGGAACATCTTGTAATTCACTTGCCTTATAAATCCATGATCGTATGCATGTGTAATACAAATTGACATATCCATTTGAGTGCTAATATAATTTTAAATGTATCTAATGAATAAATGTTATTTTGTTAATTTAAAAAGTTAAATGTAACAGATGAATAAATGTTATTCTAATTAAGATATTTTTCAAATATCTTAGAAAAGTGAAATATGATGTTCAATATAAAGCTAAAGTTGAAGGATCAATATGTAATACCTACTTAATTGAAAATGCTTTAGCATTTTGTGAACACTATTTTCAGCCATGAGTGTATAAATTGCATAATAAAATATCACCAAATAATGATTATGGCAAAGAGGATTGATCATAAAACTTGATGTTCTTTCCATTGTCACCCATGTAGGTCAATCGTATGATAGAGAAAAAATCAAGATATTTTTTTGATGACCAGAAGTATCATGCTATACATGCATATATCTTGTTGATCTATGAGGAAGTTACACCTTATATTGAATAAAATTTATAATCATTTTACATTGTTATTTTTTTGTCATGATATGTG
The DNA here is from genome assembly GCA_029783825.1 of Sapria himalayana. NCBI lineage: Eukaryota > Viridiplantae > Streptophyta > Magnoliopsida > Malpighiales > Rafflesiaceae > Sapria > Sapria himalayana. The sequence continues at coordinate 2,967,049 of JAREIK010002147.1, forward strand.
ATATACTTTTTTTAATATTCAAAAGAACTTCAATATTATTTTTGTAGAATTTATGCTAATAAATTAAGACAAAGAGAACCATATATTGATGATGCTTTCATTGATGCAAAGCTTGACAAAATTTTCGTATTTTGGTTTGAAAAATTTATTAGTATATAACGTATCATTCTTGCTTCTAAAAAATAATGTGCAACATTATATAAGTATGATTTTATTTTATTTCATTTTTAGATATATTTTTCATCATCAAATACATGTAATAAACAAATAAAGGATTTTGAAAAATGGACATAATGAAGTTTATAGATGTATCTCATACATAATGTAAATGGAAATGAATTTCACACTTTGAAATATGGTTCAAATAGAGTTGTAATAAATAGTGGTGTATGTATTAAGGGGTCGAACTCTACTACATCTAATATTGACTTTCAATGTCGATTGATTGAAATTCTACACTTGGAGTATCCAACTTTTCCAATTAAGATGACAATACTAGTTAAGTATGAATAGTTTGATCCTATTCCAAATTTTGGTACTAGAATTAATCATCAATACAACCTTGTGGATGAGCACCATAAGAAATATTATCATAAATACGAGTCATTCATTATTTTGGTATAAGTAGAACAAGTGTGTTATACCACTTATGCAACCATGAGAAGAAATACTTGTGTCTGGTGGTCCATTTGTAAAATAAAACCTAGATCAACCATAAAAGTTCTTGAAAAGGATGTTATTGTGACACTATCGAGTGTACATGCATTTCAAGATGATAATATGAAACTTTATCCAATCAATCTTGTAGTAGATAATGGACTTGAAATATTACTTGGTGAAGATGGAAACTATTTGGATATTGATGATGCCTATGTTGAAGAAGATAATGATGAAGAATTAAGTACATAGTCAAATTATGAAGAATATGCATATAGAGATGATTTATTATAAATTTTCGATGATGAGTAGACATTTATTAACTTTGATATTATATTATGTTGCTTATTTTCTAACTATTACAATTTGGATATTAAATAAAAAAAATTAAAATTTATAAATGTGAATGTGTTTCTTATTGTGTTTTGTTAGAAAGACATATTGATTACATGTTTTTATTGTCTTTGCATTTTTTGATATTTATTAAACTTGAATTAGGTATGAGGGGTGACAATTTAAGTGGTCAAGGATCTCAATCCGTGGAGAATGGTAGAGGAAGTCAACTAATTGTTCATGGCGGAGGAATTCAATGAGTATATAGTGATGAAAACACAACAAATATCTCTTCCCATTCTCCTACACATATAGAGGATACGTTGGCATCACCTCATCATGAGATACACGGATTGACTACCACTGATATTTTTCCTTCATCTTATTCTACACCAGAATGTATTTTGCACCATATTTTAACTAGCATTGACAATGGCTAGATATTCACAATCCATTGTTTACATGCAAAGTTATAATAAACTCTTCATTCGACCCATAATTGATAATAAAGAGTATGTACCTTTCAGAAATTTATTACATGCATGCATTATCATTTTTCATTCTTTTTGTTGGTAAAAAATTTAAATTACAATTGTGAATGAAAATATAAATAAATCATTATGGTTAAAATATCTAAATTTAAATTAATAACAAACAATGTGATCCAACATTATCATTTACAATTAAAATACATTTTTATTTTATGAAGTTTTATAAAAGTAATAAAAGTAAATAAAATATTAACTTAGTAGTAGAAATATGAGTGTATTTCATTATATGTTTATGTATGTCCTGATGTTAAATCACCCACAGGTTTATTCATTCTACTTCTTGTACAATCAGAAAAAATATTAAAAGGAAAAACTAGTTGTGGAGGGTATAAAGTGGAGTAAAGCATCCCCAAATATGAAAGAAATTATTTGGGAAGAATTAGAAGTATAATTTTCTTGTATTTGCTAATTTTTTAAATTATTTTTTTATGAAATATTATTAAAAGAAATTCATTACAATGTATTGTTATTTTTTTTTTGTTTTTTTTTGCAGAAAAAATATAAATAGAGTAACAATTTGTTGATCTCAGTGAAAGATACATTAAAATATGTGGCAAGTGTCAGATACAATGACAACCTTGGAAAATAGATAAAAAAATATGGTAAAAATGCAAAGCCAAATAGTAGTCTCCTTAATGTTTGGATAAAAATAGTGGTATATAGAAACAGTGAGGAGTTCAAGGCTTTGTCTCATATGGCATCACACAATCATCGATTGAAAAAAGTAGATGAAAGATCAAGACCTTCCAAATATATTGAAGGTTCAAAGATGACATACCAATGTTTAGTAGATTTGATAAAATTATCTTTCCTAATTTATCTTGATTTTAACTTTGTATATTCAAATGATACTAAATTTATGATAGTATATCATGTACATCATTAGTAAATATTATTTATTTTTAGGAGGCTTAGTTGAGATGTCCACTAATATCATTTGAGATATTCAAGTGAATGCACAAGAAGAAGGATGAATCATTGTGAATAAGTAGTCAAATAATATTAATATAAGTTTCTCGATGTGTACTTATAGTGTCTTATATAAATTGCAATTTATGAAACAAAAAATAATAAAAATAATTAATTTTTGGCATACACAGGAATTAAAATGCAAAGTCAAGTATTTGTTTTACCATTACTGATGAATTATTATATATAGACTCCCTAAATATAATGGCTCACTTCATTTTAATATTAATTTTAAGTAGGGTATTGACAAGTTCATGTGCTAGTATAAATTTTATATGAATATTGTACTAATGAGTTATGTTATATTGTAACAATTGTAAGAAGTTGTAGAGAATATAGTTTCGATTATTTCTCAATTGACAAATCCTTTTAAAGAGGCTCCCATGATTGATGTTATACATATTTACCTTCAGCCTATTAGAGTGGAGCCAAAAAAATGGTGAGTATATGGTCTAGGTAACCATGAATCTATATTTTATCCATGTTCTATTTGGAGTTGTTAATCTTCGTCTTTCAATTATAATGATTTCTTTGATGAACAGTTGTGAGAGAAGAAACATGAAATTTAGGATACTTGGCAAAGAAAAAATTAGGAGATATAACAAAAGAATGAATAGATGCAAAAGCAATTTTAAGAAATGAAAAAAGAGATAGTGACAAAGAATGAAAAGAAATGAAGAAAGAATGAAGAAAGATGAGAAAATGCAAGAGAATATTTTATAGATGGAGAAAATTATGTGTAAGTTGGTAGAGGCTTCATCTCTTTAGGGTAATAGATGTAATAGATTGCTACATTATAGTTTTTTCTTTATCCATTCCAACTAAAATTATTTCTATTCATCTTACTATTTGTATACATAGTTTCTCATTTTGTAATTTAATCCAAGTAATGTGGATTCTATCATATTATAAACTAGTTTAGTAAATTATGTCTGTATCATTTCTTTAATTACCCTAAATATCTACTCAGATAAGCTTGAATAGTGATGATAAACAAATATTTGAAACTCACTTACCTTGTTAATGACTCCAATCAAGGTTGCTATCTATAAATAAATTACAAACTACTATTGGTTACAAAATAAATTTTCATGCATTTAAGTGTTTGAATAATTAGTTATGATGAAGGCTTCATTAAGCAATGTCTTTCAAGTGATTAGAGCCTAACCAGCTACACTGTTACTAAGACTGGGTTCTTGAGACAAGCTACGTTTAGAGCTTCATTTTCAACATAATCTTTGATTAAATATAATATATGTCGACATTATTCATGTGGAAATGAAAATTTGTGTTGGAATAGAATTGTGTTTCCTTAATATATTCCAAATGACAGGCAGGTGACATACCAACATCATTTAGGATAATAGATAAAATTTTGTTACTGTATTTGTAATTGAGTATTACTTTACCTGAGTAGAGGATCTAGCGGCACTAATAGTTAGGTTCTTTTTATAACTTTAGCAAAACAAATTTTTACAGAGATAAACAATGCAAGCACTGGTTGAATGAAAGGTATCCTTATTCCCTGTCCAATTAATTTCAGAAAAGCCCTATGAACCAAGAAAATTATTTTATAATGCATGTAAATTGAGGTAAGATTCTTTGTAAAGATGTGGACAATCTTAGTGTAACCTTTTGACAAAGAATCTATGTTAAGTTGTTGGGTAGTGCATATATTGGGACAATTTGGATAGCAAAAGTGATAATTGGTCTTGTTATTAGCAAATATTGGAGGCTCCCAACTTCTTGGAGATACTCAAATAGATCTAAGAGAGCAACATGCATTTTGGTTTGAGTGGAGATCCATAATATATTGTCTTTGTGAGAGTAACACGCCATGCTTGGTTGGAAGAATTTCAATAGCTAGAAAGTAAGTTAGAAAACCAAGGTCCTTGTCCCTTGATGGAAATCATTGATCAAGGATGACAATGAAGTGATTGATTGTTGTATCATTGTTATTGGTGAGGACTAAATCAACAAAAACAAGAAGATGCATAGTGTGATCATCATCAAAAATAGAGGGATATATCAACATTTGAATTCTGAAAACCAAACTATAGAAGGAATATTCTGAGCCCATGGTATCATGCCCTCAATGTGCTTGTTTTAGGCCATAGATTACTTTATTGAGTTGGTTGACAAACAAGGGGGGTTTTCATGATCAAAAAATCCTAGTGGTTGTGACATGTTTACATTTTTTTAAAGAAGACCTTATAAAAAATATTATTTATATCAAGGTATCTTAAGATCTAGTCATAAATGTTTGCTACAGTGAGAACAATCAAAACAATAGTCAAATTTAGAATGGGATTGAATGTATCTTGATACTTTATTCTAGGATATTGATGGAATCCTTTTACAACCAAGTGGGACTTGAACATGTCATCTAAACCATTAGATTTGCATTTAGTTTGAAACTCCCACTTAACCAAATTTTCATTGCTATCTGGTGGAATTATCACCCAAATATCATTCTTTACTAAACCATCATACGGTTCAGACATGGCTCAATGCTATTCATTATCTTTGAGGGCTTGGGCTAAAGTTGTGGGTTGATGATTGAAACCACCATTTAGTTAATTGGCTGTGAAAATTGAGTTTGGTGATTGGTTTGCGAATGTTATTCTTGACTCTAGTAATCATGGTGTGGGTTGGTTGTGTCTGAGACTTGTGTGGGCTTAGATTGGATGATGAGTATTGATGATTTACTGATACGTGAAGGTTTGTGAAATGGTGGAGGAGGAGATCTTGTGACTAGGTCTAGCAGTAGTGAAGCTTCATGGGAGGATTGATGTTGATCAACTACTGCAGCTGAAGACATAAGTGGTGGTTTCAAAGGCATGGTGGTAGAATCCAAATAGCAATGGAATCTAATGGAGAACTAGAGAAAGGAGTAGAGAGATGACAGAAGGAAAAGAAAAACTTAACAAATCTAACATGCCTAAATACATATATTTTAGAAGTAGATGGATGAAAGTAGTATTAGACATTTTTAGTTAAAGAGTAGCCAATGAAGATATAGTTTGGATTGAGTATCTAATTTGGTGGTTGTATATGGTCTAAGCATTGGATAACATAAACAACCAAAAATTTTGAGTTATTATAAGCTAGTGTAAAATTGAGCAATCTTTCATGTAGTTCCTCAAAGGGTAATCACCGAGTGTTTATATATGTGTGTGTGTGTGTGTGTGTCTATATATATTTATATTTTAATTAAAATATTATATATATATATATATATGTCTATATACATAAACTTATATATTATATATATGTTGACATGTGTATATATTTATATATGGGCACATTTATGGTAGGATATACATATGTGGACACTTTTAAATATGGACACACACACACACACACACACATGTAAAAGTAATTACATAAGTATATATATAGACAAATACTATTTCTATATTGTAATATAAGTGCGTGTGTGTGTACTGATATATAATATCAATATTATTTTCAATCCAATTTAATATTTATAATTATATGTATAGAAATACACACACACACACACACACACACACTTATATATATATATATGTTTATATGTCTATATATGTGTATATATCTATATGTTTATATACTTAAAGTAGTATATAGACATATATACTATATATGTCTATATAAGTTTATGTATATATATCTATATACATAAACTTATTTTTATCATCTATATATGTGTGTGTGTGTGTGTGTGTGTGTATATATATATATATATATATATATATTAAATTGTATTGAAAGTCACACTTATATAGAAGAATATATATATATCTACATATATATATAATATTGCTTCAATATATGTGTAAATAAACATGTGAGTAGACACAAACACACACACACACACCTATATATGTATAGATACATTTATTGATTGTCTATCTAGATATATACATATAAGTATATTTATTTATTTTTATATGCATTAATTTATATAGCAAGATTATTTTTTTTTCAAAATTTTTGTTTAAAAAAATTTTATTAATGTACACAATATCTTGACATGTGTTATGATTAGCAAAAAATGTTTTCAAAATTTTTGTTAAAAACAAATTTCATTAATGTACATGGTATCTTACCTAAATTATGATTTGTTAAAAAATCACTATGTACAAAAAATTTTCTTAATTATTTAAAATTTTTTGTTAAATCATACTATATTAGGCATATATAAATAACTAAATGAGTGTTTTTTCTACAAACAAATTTTTGTTAAAAAAATTTCATTGTGTATACAATATCTGAACATGTGTTTTTGTTAAAAACAAATATTATTAAGTGTATATAAATATATAAACATGTGTTTTTGTTAAAATTAATTTTTTTAACCAAATTTTATTTTAAGTACATATAAATATATAAACATGTGATTTTGTTCAAACTAATTTTTTATCTGAAATGAATTTCATTAAGCATATATAAATATATGGGCATGTATTTTTATTCAAAACAAATTTCATTAAGTGTATATAAATATCTATTTTTGTTGAAAATACATTTAAGTTAAAATAAATATAATTAATATACATAATATCATTACAATTTTTTATTCAAAATTTGTATAGAAAAATAATTTGAAGTTTATCAAATTTTGTTGCTAAAATAATTGAATGGTTGTTATTAATAAAATTAATTGTTGATTAATTTGTTAGTTGATAAACTAGATGGCCAACATATGTTATCAAAATTAAATTTTATTAAAATTCATTGATTAATTTTTAAAATCTTAACATTACACATATAGAATTTTTATACATTATAAATGGTAATATTTATATCTCATAACTACAAACCAGTTTCGTCGATTGATTTATATATATGCCACAATTTGAACATACATATCACAATTACAAATGACAAACATATTAGAATCACAAATAACATATATATGATAACTACAAATTACATACATATCATAATTAAAAACATATAAATATTATAATTACAAATCACATATATATATCACAATTACAAATAATATACATTTAAGACAATTTGAACATCACATATTAATATTAATATATATTTTTAATGTTTTCATAAAAATAATGTGGTCCAACTCTTCTCATAGTCCAAGGATATGGACTCTCAAAGATTGTTACACATGAAAAAAATATTATTGTATATAGGCATGTATATGTACCTATTTTCCAGATATACTATGATACTATATATATTTATATAATATATATATATACACTCATCCATCTAGTCATGTATATATGTGTGTGTGTGTGGGTGTTTGTGTGTATTTAAACTCAAGATTCCATTGTATACCACACACACACACACACACACACGTCTATGAAGATATATCTGTAAAAAAATGTAGTATGTACATGTAAATATGTTGGGAACCCCATGTATCAAGGTAAAATCTCATATACCATTGTTAGGGATTTGAGGTACACGGCACAATCCCCTTTCGATGCCAAATCCTAGAAATCAATGATTTAGGGTTTCATAAAGGTGCAAGTGAACTTTCAAAGATGAAGAAGACCATGCACAGGGGGGGGGGGGGGGGGGGGGGGGGGGTGTGTTTGTGTGTGTGTGGGTGGGTGTGTGTGTAATGTGAGGCAGAAAAAATAATATGGAGCAAAACTAATATAAAAATCACTAAATATTTCTACAACCCCAGTCAGCATCAACAACTTCAATGGCTTCAAAGGTCTCCTTAGTACTACTGTTACCACTAAACTATAATAAAAAATCAAGGGTTCCACGTAGATACCCAAGCACCCTTTTGAAGGCATTACCATGCTCATTCCTTAGGTTGACATGTACCTACTTAGTACACTCACAATATGTAAAATATTGAGTCTCATACATATTAGGACATATATCAAACATTTGAGGGTACTGGCATACAAAATGAGATCCATCTCTACTATCTTCTTTTGAGTAGTAGGGTATAACTTTAGTGTCAACTTCTTCCCATTTACCATATGAGTCTTCACCAGCTTGCTTTCAAACATATTATAATCCCAAAGTATTCATTCAACATACTTCTATTATCCATGATAACATTCTTTTTTCTTGATCTCTATAAATTTACATGCCTAGAAAAAATTTGATTCTCCACGATATATCATGTTAAGCTTCTCCACTTCCAAGCCTTTTCAGTATATTAATTATCTTCATTTTATTTCTAATCAATAGTATATCATCAACATACAAGGTTAAAATAACATAGTTTTTACCTATACTTTATATATATATATATATAGTCATTAGCCTCATATTTACTAAATCTCAGTTGCAAGACTTATAAGTTAAACTTTTGATACCACATCCTTGAGACTATCTTAATATGTACAAAGACTTTTCCAACTTGGAACCAAGTTTTCCTTGCCTTTAACTTGAAAATTGATCAGCTACTTCATGTAGATTTTTTTTCGTTAGTCTTTGCGAAGAACAACCAACTTCACATCAAATGCTCAACCATCAATCATACCTTGCTACAATAGTCAACACCACCCAAATGGATGACATCTTTGTTACTGGTGAGAAAATCATATAGTAACCAATATTTTCAACTTGAGAGTACCTTTTAGAAACTAGCATTCCCTTATATTTATTTATCTTTTCATCAACTTTTATCATCCATTTAAACAATTACTTGCATCCCGTCTCCATTTGATTCAATGGAAACTTCACAAGAATCAAGTGTTATTCATCTCCAAGGACTATAACTCCTTTTTCATTGAATGATCCCACCACTTTGACTCCTTGAAGGCCCTTGCCTTTTCCATAGTCTTTGGCTCATCTCATGTGACATGAAGAGCATTATATGCACCATCAACATATAAGATGATTTCTTACATGTGTAGACCTTCTTAATGCATGTGATATCCCATCTATCTCTTCCTCAAAAAAATATTTAAACTTTATTTTCTCTGCTTATTTATCAAAAGTATATGTGCTGCAAATGGAATGAAATCATAACACATTTTATGATGTCACAACTTGAAGATGCTGTAAAATTGGTTGATTTGGAGTATATCTATTAGTGTGTTTCCATTATTTTTTGTGATTTTATAGGAGATGTTTCAATAAATTTAAATTTTGAGGTATTTTGATGAATGTTAGTAAAATCATAGTTATTTTGTCAAAAATTGGTATATTTAGTGGGCAAATGCTTGGAGGGATTAGAGAAATGATAGAGAGTCATTCCATTTCTCATGTCATGAACTAGGTATACCTTCCATTATCTTACTGAATAGTTATGACATTCTTTCTTGGTAGTAGCTCTACATATATTATTGTAGTAATTTTTGTATATCATGACTCTACTATTAAGTTGACACCATCTTTTTATTATGTAATATAGTCTTCATAACTACTCCCACAACTATGACATTATGGTCCATTGGAGGGTTATTTGAGTCATGATTCAATTGCCATTTTGAATTTGATACTCTATAAAAGATCCAATGAGATACAAACATCACAACCTCAGGTCAGTACTGTAACTTCCAGTTGAAATCATCACATAGAATTCCCAAAGTATTTATGCAATACTTAGTAGAACATCAGAAAAGGAGAAGAGGGGGAATTAAAACATATTCCAAGAGCAACAACATATTATATGCAACATGATTTCAACTCTTGATTAGGGGTAAACTCAAGGTGAACATGGGTAATATTTGATTGAATTCAAGTTTTTATACTTAAGATCACTACTTTGGAAATTTGGTTTTATCAATTCCATGAGATACCTCTCAAAATATCTCATACAAAATCTTACTCAATGTTATGCAAAATTGAGTTCAAGGGTTGAGTAATATACTTATTTGTAATGGATACATTATTTTTATATACTTGATATTTGTGTTAATATTATAATTTTGATGATGCTGGATAAGGATGTGTCATAGAACAAAAATTTATGATTTTTACTATATCATAGGTTTATGCATATCAATCATATTGGATGGTGATAAGTATATCATGAGACACATTGATATAGTATGGTAATAAGAAAGTATCAACTTTTATAACCTTAATGTGTGAGATAAATATATGTGAGAAAACCTGATATTAAGGTAAGTTTGATCATTACAAGTATGGTACTTATGAAGCCAAAAACATGAATGCACTTATGATCAATCTATCATGCATATTCTAGAAGAATTGACCACGTGTTATATTAGGGTTTAATAGAATATCTAACTTAGAAGTTTCATGATAGAGTGTGAGTTATATGTTAGCTATAGAAGACTATGATAGGTAAGTCATGGGGTACATGCAAGAGGAGACATCTGTATGTTGGTGATAGCCCTATTAGTCAAATTTGTATGTTGGTGATTATGAAACTAAAAGTGGAAACATATTTATTACCAAATGATCTTACATTTTTAAGATATTAAAGATTAGAGAATAAGAGTATATATTTGAAGTAATGGTCAAGAAAATTTGATGTATTAGCTAAAAAAATAGATGTATCAATGATCCATACATAGAACAATATATTACTTTGGTGGTGAAATACCAAAGGGACAACTATGAGGGAATCATCTTTGGTAGTGATAGTCCAAGGATGACAACCACCTTATATGCCGAGAGGTTACTTGAAAATTTTCATACTAATATGTCATTCATTCAATAATCGAATAAAATATTAACTGAATATTAAAGTCTAAAAATATTTTCTAAAATCCAAGTTTATCGACTAAACTCAAGTAATAGTTATTTTACTATTATTTGTTCAAACAACCAACTCAATTCCAATGAGATTGTATTACAATTTTATTATGCTACCCAATTTAATTGGTTAGATAGTATCCTAAAAGCTAATTGGCAATGACATCTATTATAAATTTGTTATGCTACCTAATTTTTTTGATTATATGATATCTCAAAAAACTCATTTGCTAGAATATCTCACTAATAGAGTTTCACATGTTTATGAATCATACATGTAATAAAGGAGACTTTTATCAATGTATCGATCCCAAAAAAACTATATCTTTGGTTCAATTATACAATTATGAAATAACTCAATTCTATTAAAATATATATTTTTAGATTGTAAGTCAATCTTAGATCAATGAGTTTTTTTAATTTATTTATGTGATATATATATTAAAATTAGTACGTATTATATTACCGATGGTAGTCACCTCATTATAGAATGAAGGTTGAGTTATTATATAATGATTCATTTCTCTAATGACATACAAAGTAGCTATTATCATTAAGCATATTCCAATGGTAGTCACCTCATTGTCATTCCCTTAGTACAATATTACCGAGACAATATATCATTTCTGCTTAAGAGTTATTCATAATCTCATACCTTTTAAGAAACTCATTTACTATCCTTGATGGTTATTTCATATGTATACTATTATTTTCTAGTCTTATCAGTCATAAAGATCAAAAATTATCATGGTTTGTAAGTATTTATACTTTTAACTTCATAAGTATCTAACCAACACAAATAATATATGTTTTTTTTAAGTTTTACTGATGGGAACCATATAAGTAAAAAAAACTCATAAGAGATATTACCACCTTATAAGTCATAATATATTTTCACATGTTCTAAGTATTGTCTATCACTATCCTTATTAGTGATGATGCAACTAGAAAACTAAAGATAAAACAATTAGAAGTACATTTTATATAAATTTTATCTAAACTAAGAACAATTCTTTTAAAATATGTACAATAAATTAATATATAAAAGTATTAATACTTTCAAATTTGTAAGTACCATACTTATAATGATTAATATACCCAAATTTTGGGTTTTAACTTATTGGTTTATCTCATACATCATAGTCAGAAGGGCTTTCACTTCATTCATAATGTATATGTGAGTGAGTTTTATAGTTTACCTATCACTGTCCATCATGATATGCTCGCATAATCCTACCAATAGTTGAAAACCTAGTTCAAGTTCTATTTAATCACATATTCATCAATATCCATAACAATACAAATTGAAACATATTCATTAATGGGAAACTATTTTCACATTACTTTAACCAAGTTATACAAACCCTAAATCTTTTATTATTTTGATATAAATTTTCAAATATACTCTAGAGAGAGGGGGTTTAAAAGGCACACTCAAACTCTAGGAATTTAAATTAAGTCTTGCATCCCATACTAGTGTAGCCTCAAGAGAGTTAAAAATTTATTCCTAGGGTTTGGTAGCTACATCATGGCTTTTTGCATAGAGGATAAAGAAGAAGAGGAAGATCCTTTAATATTTTTTTTTATTTCTCATTTATACTCGAGTAATTCTATATTTCTTTAAGTAAGAAATCATGGCTTTCAGAAGAAATCCATCATTTTGGTCTTAATCTCTTAAGCTCAAAGTCATGACTCTAGAAGGTTGTTGTGACTTTAGAGTATATCACAATCTTTTTATAGCAAAAATTCATGACATTGGGTAATGACCATGGCTTAAGGCTAATGTCTCTAAAACAATAATGTGCAGTATTATGAATTGGCCTTGGCTTTGCTTGTTTCTCTTTTTTGTTCTTCATATATGGTTGTGGTGCAGGTAATGGCCATGACATTGGTATTTATCTCTTTTGATTACCATATGACCGTGATGTTGGGAAATGGCTATGACATTGATAATGTCTCTCATGTGTATCATATGGCTACAATGCTAGGACATAGCCACTGCACAAAAATATACTTTTCATGTTTCAAGTGTCTGTGGTGTTGAAAGTGATTGCAACACTAGCCTTTAATTATCTCATATATTATAATTTCATGGTTCTTCAAAGATGTCATGACACTAACAATTACCTTGAATATAAAAGTTGTGGATTTTTCTTCTCTTGAGGATAAGAGTCACAACATTGGGAAATTTTCATACTCGAGTAATACGATCTATATTTCATGTCCCAAAAGTCATACTACTTGATAATTGTCATGGCTTTGGCTTGAGTATTTTTTAGCTTTATAATTTTCTATAATTAAAAAGTCATGGCTTTATAAAAAGGCTATGACTCCTACTCAAGACTACTAACTCATATTTAAGATAAAGTCATGATGCTAAGATGTGGTCATACCTTTTAACAATAGTAGGATACTTAGTTGCTATGACATAAAATTAACATGATAACTATTTAATTTTTACAAGATAAGTATAATTGTGACTTCATGATAATATCAGAGTTACAAAAAAATGTTGCACTATGAAATGATTATGCTAATGAGTTAGTAGGTTCATGAAATACAAAGATTGTCATGACCAATTAGGTACCATTTTAGCCAAGAATTGATATTATAAATATGTGAGACTCTATAATCTATCCCTCAGTCAAATACCTCCAAAATTCTATTAATTTTATGACTATTCATTAAAGTCCATCAAAACTCCAAAGTTGTGAAATTGATCTATACTTATTCTATTTCCATACCTACACATCTTAACAAGTCACCAAAATACATAAAAAATTGATAGTTTGAATCCTGAACAATATCTCATCAACAAAGTTTCACAAATATATGTGTCATACAAGTAGTAAAGTGGTCTTTCATTGAGATATCAATCCTACAAATAGTTTATTAATAGTATGGTCAATTAATTGTGAGATGACTTAATTCTAGTAAAGAATATAATTAGGTATTTTAGTGTGACTCATAAATCATAGGCTTTGTCCACTTGATTCATATGATGCATGTTCAAATAATTCAATTTATATTGAGTATGAATACATAATAAATGTTGGATATTTGTTAACATGCCCCTTTGCACTAATGACCTACAAGGTAATTATCACCATTGAGCTCATGCCCATATTAGTTTCCTCATAGTATTTCATCGGTACTTTAGTACCAAAATAATAAATCATCCATACTTGAGGGTCTTTCATAAGTCTATTATATTTTAGGAAACTCATCAACATTCCATGATGATTGCCTCATATATATTGTTATTCTCAAGCCTCATATGCAATTAAAACCATGAACTAGTGTGGTTTGAAAGCATTTTTACGTTCAGCTTCATGTGCACCATATTTGCACAATTAATATATACTTTCCTCTAATATCACTTGTGGTAACTATACAAGTGAAAGTAACTCAAAAACTATAACTACCTAATAAGTCACAACCATTTGTCTATGTCATGTGTATTACGTATCAGCATTCTTTAGAATGAGGATGCGAGTCACATACTAAAGGTGATACCACTAAAAAAATATTATATAAAATATCTACATCAATTAAGAATTAGTTCTTCTAAGATATGTAAAATAGAGTGGCATATAAAATTTGATTTTAACATATAAATTTGTCAAATGCATCATAGACAAAAAAGTTACCACTTACTTTCTACCAAATGAATGAGTGATCCTCATAGTTTATATATTAATAGTAACCATCAACATACACAAATCCACTAATAGTTATAACACTAATTTAAACACTAATAGTCATAATCTACTAATCATTATTTCCATCAAAATTTATCCCACAACATAAATCAAACACATCCATTAATAGAAAAACATTCATACATCACATAAACTAAAATTACACAAACTCTTTATCTCAATTCAGCCTAACATTGGAATAATTCATGAGAATCTAAGATACAAACCCTAATCACATACTATTTTAAATTAGTTCTTGAATCCACCCAAGAGTGGGGGGTTTGAAAGTCATGTCCTCTTCTCCTCCCCTGACTATAGGGTTTAGCTTTTATTTTGAGTCATTTTCTTGCTCATGGATCTCCTAAAAAGTGCAAAAATCTCTTCTAAGATTTTTGTTGTGTTTTGTATTGATCTAGAAGAGTGGAGAAGGAGCCAGGGGTTCTTTTGGTCTCCACTTTCCTTTTTAATTTTATCCTTCATAAATCTGGTACTTATCCAAGTAGGGACTCATGACTTACAGAATATGCCATGACTTTGGAATTTGTCTATTGAGCTCGAGGTTGTGGCTTTGGAAAGTGTTCATAACTTTCCTCCTAATCTTTATGTTACATAAAGCTGCATTAAATGGCCGTGACACCGAGAAGTGGCCATGACTTTACCATTGGTCTCACTAATTCATTAAATGGCTACGACACTAGGAATGGTAGAAACTTTTTCTTTAGTCTTACTTGTTCATTAAATGGTCATGACATTGGGAATGGTCTTGATGTTGGCTATGATATTTCTTATTAATCAAATGGCCATTACATTAGAAACAACAATGACTTCAAAAATGGTCATTTTTACGAATAAAATGGGCATGGTGCTAGGAAGTGACTATGGCTTTAAAAATTAGTCTATACATCTAAGTCATAGCTTTACCTTCTCTTTAGTTTAAAAGTTATGACCTTAAAAGTGGATGCTTTTGAGTAGTGTTCTCTATAAAATTCTATATAAAATTCAAGACTTTGATAATTGACGTGACTTTTACTTGAGTAGTTTTTGCTATATAATTTTTTATATCTCAAATAAATGAGGCTTTGGGAAAAGATAATTGCTTTGACTTACGAATACAAACATTTATTAAAGACTTAGCTACAATACTAAGAAATGGCCATGAATTTTAGTACTAGTGTGGTACTGGGTTGCTGTGATGTATAATTTATATTGCAGTCATTAAATTATTATGAGATAAATATGGTTGACTCCAATATTAATATTGTAGTCAAAAAAAATTATTTCACAATTAAAAGATTACAAATGAGGTGATAGATTCATGATGTAGAAAAATTTTCATAACTAAATATATAGAGTTTTGGCCAATATTGGATAGTAAACCCACACTGATGACCCCACACATCACCAAGTCATCAATTCTCTCCAAAAAAAAAATAATTCATAACTATTCATCAAAATTCACCGAAACTTCAATGTCATGAAATCAATCCAATTATAGCTCATTTTTATGCTTACACATCATCAAATATCATTCCAAGTATACAAGAATCTTTATTCTTTTATATACCAAACAAACTCATATACTAAAAACATTAGTTTTCCTCAAGCAATGCATTCCCTCTTAATAAAAATAAATATCATCATCATCACATACAAATTATTCATCACAATTAATTACGACACCATGATATAAAAATAAAAAAAAGTATAAATCATTAAGTCGCGGAAGGTAGGTGATATGATTATTCTTTTGGATATGATAAATATCAACCAAGATACCTCCTTGTGCAGCTAGGGAATGCTCTAAGTGGGCTTCATCTTCTTCTCAATTAATGTCCCTTCTTTCCATGTCTTGTATGTTAGCTCAAGTGAAGGATGATCCTTCTTCCTACATATATGAATGTTCTTCCCCTTTGAGAATCAACTTCTTTTCTTTATTATTTCTTTCAAGTCCCCTTTTGATGCTCAATAATGTTAGGGCGAATACTATCTGACCCATTGCGCGAACATGTTCATCTATGAGGACTCCCTCAGCTTGACATTAAAAAGAAATAAGGGAAAGATAAACTATTTAGTCAAAAAATTAACCATCAAGAAAACTAAGAATTAACTTCTCAAGAATCTTAACAATGTCAAAATTATAACCAACTAAGATGCCATACAACAAGATCGCTTACTTTGAAATTATTGATGAGACATGGACTGTTAGTAATAGAAATGAATACATAAAATACAACTAAATTTATTCGCCTCCATGAGTTCTCCATGCATCAAGTATCCATATATAACTTTGATATCACTTTCTATTCATTATTTCTCTTTCTCAATAAGCTAGCAATTGCTGAAAAATTAGGTTACCAGAAAAGGAATATGAAAGTCTTGCCATCCTTGGCTCCTTGGAGTCAAAGCAACTCATTTAGTATCCTCTTGTTAAAGCACATCCAAATACCTCCGACATAGCATGTTTTACCTTGCCTATCTTTTAAATTGGCATAAAATTCTTTCATAATAAAACATTATCTCATTCTTTATGTGTACAAAATAATGGTTAATCCCTCTTCTTTATAATGTCCCCATATAGGAGAAATGAATTCTCTAAATCATCTTTATTTATTAACACTTTTCTTTGTGAGAGCCGAGTCCATCTATCATTGCTCTAGTTTTGTAACAAAAATCACCATTGGCACCATAGCATTAGCTGGCATTACCAGGGCAATAGGCTTTTTTTTACTTCCCTTTTTTCTTGTGACTCACTTCTTTGATCATTTTCTGTGAGGAAATCTTCTTTCTATCATTGAATTAACGAGATTAGTGGATTTAAGGTCAGTTATTTGTGGAATCAAGAGGGATAAAATATTATTGAAGTATTTCTAGGTTTAAATATTTATAGTCACGACCTAATAAATGAAAACCACAATTTTACGAGGTTGTTTTTCTTCTTTATTTGAAAAGTTATGATGCTATAGCAAACTATTACTTCAAATTTGTGGTTTTGAATCATTGTAGTGGTTTTGCCATTTGTCTTCTAATGGGGTTTTTATTTCTATAACACCAAAATCATAGCTTTGGGTATGACCATGACTTTATTATTAAGCTTTTGATGGGATTTTCTATATGTAATACCAAAGTCATGGTGCTGAAAAATGAATATGCCTTTGGGCTTAAAAAATTAGAATAACAATTAGTTTGAATTTGTAATTTTTTTTTTCATAGGGCAAGTTTTTGTGTAATTATAACAATGTGATGTTTTTTTATAATAAACAAAACTTCATCATGCAAAAAAAAAAACTTAAGTTGTCCCCCAAATAGTGGCACATTTAACATCCATAACTAGATCATTAATAACTTATCTCCTCAATCAGAAATCTATACAATTCAACTAACTTTTTCATATAATAATGATCTCTTTACTTTTTGTACTTTTGGTATTAGTTATTGATGCTAGATAAATAATCATCTTGATGACATTATCTGCAAGGATAGTTGGTATAGACCATCTTTTCTTTATTTTTGTCATTTCCATGACAAAGCCAAATATTATTACTTTCTCAGCTACTTTTTCCTAGTTCTCCTCCTTTCCTTCCTCCATATCAATCACTAAATATTCATCATTTGTTCCTTTATCTTGTATCATTGAGGTTATATCTTCAATTACTTCTTCCTAGTTTGCTACTTTAATTATCTCCATATTAGCTATTTAAACTTTTGATGTAGTAATTTTGTCACATTTTTTGACTTTCTTAACGTCCTTTTTATTAGCTATTTAAACTTCTGATGTAGCACTATCTTCAAACATACCCAATATAGTTTGTTCATCTCTCTTCCCAATTTGTCACAACTACTTTTCTTTTAAATCATTTGTTCTACTTAAATCTTTTAGTAGGTGGGTGAGTATATATCATTACATGAAGCTTTGAGGATTGGATAAGGATCATTAAATGTGCTCACTTCATGGAATCCAAATCTTAGATCTCTATAACATATTATAGGCTAATAATAGAGCTCAATTCTAGTTACCATGAGGTGTGATATAGAATTCACTACTTAGTGAACAATAGGCCTCATCATATTAATAGTATGAATTGTTATTACTCATTCTCATCTCATTTCTTCCCCCATGATAATTGTATGCATAAATTTCTTGCTCTAACTCTTTTTAAAATACATCAAAGTTTTCCTCAAATAATTAGCTATATATAATATTTTAATTTATTATTATCTAGGTCTCGATTCACAAAATTTCATTATGTTGATTAGTAAGCTGAAGAAAGAAAAGAAATAAAATGAAGAAATAAAATTCAAAACATAACAATTCCATAATTCAAACAAGATAACAAAATAAGTTATTAGATCCAAAAAAAATTATCAAAACAATGCCATCAAAACTACTAAAAAAAATTATATTTTTCCAAGGATAATTATGTCAACTCATATTGGCTAACTAAACTAAATAATTTCTAATAGTAGTACTAATTTCTTATTGTGAATTTATTATGCTGCACAAATTTATTAGTTAGAAAATATCCCAAAAGTCGATTGGTGAGGGTATCTCATCAATAATATTTTACAAATATAAGGGTCATAGAAGTAGCAAAGAGAACTTTCGTCCAAATATCATTTCCACAAAGATATTATTAACAGTTTGATCAACTAATAGCAAGACAACTCATTAGTAGAAAAGATAATTAGAAACTTTAGTATGAATTTTAGATCCTAGGATTTATCCAATTAATTCATATGATATATGTTCAAATAATTTGATGTATGTTGTTTATGGATACATAATGAAAGTTGAATAATTATTAGAATACTCTAATGCGACAGTGGCAAACAAGGTGGTTATTACTATTAAGCTCATCCCAATGATAGTCCCCTGTACATGCTTTTTAAGGTCCCCTTGTACATTAACTTTTAGGCAACTCCTCAACTATCCTTGTTGGTTTCTTTACATGTATAGTTATATTATATGGCCTCGTGTGTCACAAAGACCAAGAACTAACCTAGTTTAAAATTATTTTTATTTTCAACTTCATAAGTGTAATACTCACATAATTAACATATAATTCCCTCAAATCTTATTGGTAGAAATCAAATGAGTGTCAAGTTAAAAGACTATCACAACCTTATGAGTCACAACCACTCGTGCATGTCCTATGAATTATTTGTCACCATCCTCCTTAGTGATGATGCGACTCACATACTAAATATAAAATTTTTAGGAGAATATTTGATAAAGTATCCATATTAATTGAGGATTAGTTCTTCTAAAACATGTATAATGAAATGACATATAAAATTATTCATGCTTTCGGCCTTGTGAGTTTCATACTTGCAAAAATTAACATACATCAATTTTGAATTTTAATGTATAATTGTGTCTCATATATCATAGTCTCCATCACTTCTTTCCTACTATATGCAAAAGTGAGCCTCATGATTTATCTATCACCATCTGCCATACTAATATCCACAAACCAACTAATATTCATAACCCTAATTTAAATTCTATTTAATCACTATTTTAACCAATTTCTATTTAATTATTATTTCCATCAATTTCTATATATAACATAAATCAAACATATTTATTTATAACAAAATATTCATAAATCTCATAAACTAAAATTATACAAATCCTAGACCTTAATTCAGCTTGATATTAGGGAGAGAATTATATGAGGTATAAGAAAAAAAGTCTCATGAATCTCATGTTCCAAATAATAGTCATAATGAGAATCTAGAATACAAACACTAATCTCATACTATTTTAAATTATTATTTAAATCCACCAAAGAGAGGAAGTGTTTGAAAGTCATCCCCCCCAACTCGATGATTAGCTTTTGTCTTATATCCTTTGCTTCCTCATGGATCTCCCAAGGAGTATGAAAATCCCTCCTTGGGTTATTGATGCACTTTGTGTTTTCCTAGAAGAATGAAGAAGGAGAAGTCAAAATTAGGGATCTTTTGTCCTTGTCTGCTCATTTTGCTTTTATACTTCGTAAATATGGCACTTATCCAAAAGTAGAAAGTTCTAGCTTTGAGAAGATGTGGTGACTTTGACATTTGTCCATTGAGCTCGAGGTCGTGGCTATGAGAATTTGTCTTAGCCTTGGATGCCTTCTTATGTTTCTTTTACACAGAGTTATGGTGCTAGGATGTATCCACAACTTGTGCATTTTGACTGTTTAGCCCAA
The DNA here is from genome assembly GCA_029783825.1 of Sapria himalayana. Classification (NCBI taxonomy): domain Eukaryota; kingdom Viridiplantae; phylum Streptophyta; class Magnoliopsida; order Malpighiales; family Rafflesiaceae; genus Sapria; species Sapria himalayana. The sequence continues at coordinate 2,988,109 of JAREIK010002147.1, forward strand.
GTCATGGCCTTGTGAATGAGTTGTGACTTTGGTCTTTCTTTTGTATCAAACAGCCACCAAACTAAGAAGTATCCATGACTTTACCTTTGATCTCACTCATTCATCAAATGGCCATGACACTAGCAATGGTCATGATTATGGCTTTAGTCTTACTTGTTCATCAAAAGGCCATGGTGTCGGGAATGGATGTAGTTATGGCCTTGGTCTTTCTTGTCAATCCATTGACCATGATACTAGGCATGATCGTGACTTTGGTCTTTCTTTTGTATCAAACAGCCACCAAACTAAGAAGCATCCATGACTTTACCTTTGATCTCACTCATTCATCAAATGGCCATGACACTAGCAATGGTCATGATTATGGCTTTAGTCTTACTTGTTCATCAAAAGGCCATGGTGTCGGGAATGGATGTAGTTATGGCCTTGGTCTTTCTTGTCAATCCATTGGCCATGATACTAGGCATGATCGTGACTTTGGTCTTTCTTTTGTATCAAACAGCCACCAAACTAAGAAGTATCCATGACTTTACCTTTGATCTCACTCATTCATCAAATGGCCATGACACTAGCAATGGTCATGATTATGGCTTTAGTCTTACTTGTTCATCAAAAGGCCATGGTGTCGGGAATGGATGTAGTTATGGCCTTGGTCTTTCTTGTCAATCCATTGGCCATGATACTAGGCATGATCGTGACTTTGGCCTTGATATTTTTTATTAATCAAATGGCCAGAATGTTAGGAAGTAGCCATGACTTTGACAATTATCTTGTATATTTAAGTCACACCTTTGCCTTCTCTTGAGAGCATGAGTCATGACATTGGAAGTGGTTGTATTTGAGTAATTGTGTCCAAAAGTCATAGATTTGGCTAATTACTACAACTTTGACGTAAGTAGTTTTGACTCTATAATTTTATATATCCTAAAAGTTGTGGCATTGGGAAAAGACCATGAATTTGACTTGAGAATATAATGCCTTCGTAAAGAGAATGCCATGACACAAGGAAATATATGAGACTTTTAGCACAAGTGGGGTAGTTGGTAATGCAAAATAAAATTAATGTCACAACCTTTAAATTATAATGAGATAAATATTGTTTTAATTCCAAGATAATATTTTAGCCAAAAAAATATTATACAGTTGAAGGATTATATATGGTAACGAGATAATAGAGTCGTGTAATACAAAGGTTATCATGACTAATATGTTGACTTTTGGAAAATAATGAATGTTAATACCACATCGATGACCCCACACATTGCCAATTCACCAATTCTTTCCAAAAATGTAAACATTTTATGATAAGTTATTAAAATCTACCATAACTCCAAAATATAAAATCAATCCAATTAAAGCTTATTTTTGTGCTTGCACATCATCTAATATCATTCCAAATATATAAAAATATTTTGTATTTTACATATTGAATAGATTTATATATTAATTTATATCTATTTTACTATTTATATGACCCATATACTTATAGAACTATGTTGGATGAGTGATAATCACCAAATAAATTTTTTGGATTGTGCTAATTAACAATAAGATTTGGCACCCTAACAAAGCTACTATAATTTCATTACTCAACTTCTTTAATAAGATTACCCACATTACAACTTTATAAGATGTCTCCATTCTTGCACTTATATATATGATACCTCAACATAGTTTCATGTCATGACTCTAAAGTGGATTTTGACATCAAGTTCCCACATTCTGAGTCTCAACTTAGTCGTGACACTAAACAATTCTACATGGATAACTTGTTCTCCATTGAATGTTAGTTCTCCATAATTTCTTTCTTCTCAAAAATGAATGAGCTCCTGACATGAGACATGATAGTACTTGCTAGTAGCTTGTACGAGGTCCCACACATTATTCCTTGAAAAAGTATAATTGCTCCTTGAGTCATCTTGTAAGACTTGTCATCATATCGAAATCGAACACTATCATCAATCATCACATTCACAAAAATTAAATTTCTACTAATGTCTAGAATATGATTTATCCCACGAAAGAATTTAAAAGTCATATCATGAATTTTCATCTTCACCTTTCCATGACCAACTAACTTTACCATTGAGTCATTTTTTATAGTCACATATCTTCCATTATAAGAATTATAGCAGCTAAACTAGTTCTAATGAAGAGTCATATTATATGGTGCACCCTTGTCAATGGATCAAGTGTCATCAATATGAGTGATGCATGCTTCTACAAAGTGTATGTCTTTAGTGGATAACTCCTTGACATATGAGATAGTTGTTTTATCTGGAAGTCCCTCTTGAAGGGCTCATCTTTAATTCAATCACTACAATTTCTGCATATCAACACTTTTCAATCTTTCTCATGTCTTTGATTTGCTTTTCTAACACTCTACACTTCTTTCTTCTATCATTCCCTTCATAAATAATGCATCATTTGAGTATTTTTTTTTCATATGTTATCTTTTCATATCCTTAGATAGTAGTGATATAACAATTATCTCATTGGATAGCTCTATTTCACCACTACCAACTATGAAAATCAAGTTATCTCATGAATCTGGTAATAAATAGAAGAGTTATAACTTCATCATCATCACTAATGTCATGGCCAATAGATGATAACTAGTAAATTAGTATGCGTAAATCATATAAGTTTGAAGTAAAAGTATCATTCTCCTTCATGTGAACTTGTAGAGTTTCTTCCTTAGAAACAACTTGTTGACTACTGAATTACTCTAATAAAGTAGTTCATTCATCTTTAACAAATCCTTTACTAATCTCTCTCTAGAAAAATTCACTAAGACTTCATATGCCAAACACAATCAAGTCAAGTCTCTTACTCTCTGATCTAACTTGTCTCTTTTGACATTCTCAGTAAATATTATCTCTAATTCCTGATTGCTTATTATTGCCTTTAGATCTTCAATTTTTGACTAATAATTTATATCAACAAGTAGATCCTCTATATTTAGTTTCCAAAGTTTGAAATTCTTACTCAAAAAATTATTTATCTCAACCCAAGATGTCATCAAATTTACCATTCTTAGATTCACACTCTATAGATCTACTAAACCCTATATCTAATGTCAAACTAGGCTTTATAGTTGAACCTTTTTCCGATACCAAATGTAATAGGATCATATTCTCACCTTGATATCAACAATGAGTTTGTTACCAAACCACGACGATAATACAAAATATTGAGAACCCTAGGCATAGAAGAAATCACTCTGATAACACCATTAGAAATCTAAGGTATTTAGCATAATCACTCCAATTCCAAATACAAGGAATTGGATGGTAATTCAAGGGTTTCAAAAGGGGTAAGAGAACTTTGAAAGATGAAACATACTATGTATAAGAGGAGAAGAGGGAGAGAGAAGAAAAAAGATATGGGATAATTAGAAAAAATATTCACTAAAATTTTCAACAACTATTTCTTACACCTCAAATCCTTTTCGCCAACAATTGGTAGTCTAATGGCAAGATGGGAAATAACCATCCAACCATAGGGATATGAGTTCAATCCACATAAATGTTGAATATGTACCCAATGCATTTTTTGTAAATGCTTTACTCATATTGCTAGGATAAGGACTTTACATACCTTAAACCCTAGGCCCCAAGGCCCACAAAAAAAAAAGGCCCTAGGAATAATATGGGATGGGTTGGGGTGGTGGTTGGAAGGGGGGACAAAAAAACTCAACCTCTTTTCATTTACATTTACAAAATGTTTAAATACTAAAATAAAAAATCTCTTTAAACTTAAGATCAAAGTCACGACATAAAATACATGTTGATACTTCATTCATTCATGTCGTGATATTAGAGAATAAAGTAATAACATGAATCCTTAAGTCTTCTAGTCACAATAACACATAACATGTTGTGACACCTTTCAAGTCTTTATAATTTAGGTCACGATACCAAACTCAAAAACTTTCAATCATAACAATATAAAATAGGTTGTGGCCTTATAATTCATGTCGTGATACTGAACATGAGTGTCTTCTAGTCACAAAAATATAAAATAGGTTTTGACTCCATTTAAGTTATGACATCACAATTCATGTGGTGACACTAAACACATATTGTTGCTTCGGAAGTATGAGTTGATTTTAATACTATAAATATTATATATGACTATATATATATATATATGTGTGTGTATATATGTATTATAGCTATTATATATACTATATATGTATATAGCATAAATACTCATCCATCTTGACATGTATATATTTATGTGTATGTGTGTGTAAAGAAATGATTTCATTGTTTACTAGACACACACACACACACACACACACACATGTCTATGTAGATATATCTATAAAAGGTAGTATATACATGGATATAGATAGTATAAAAAGGAGCTACATATATACTACTATTTGTGAACAATCATGTATGTACATGTATATATGATGTAGTATATATGCATATATATATATATTGTGTGTGTGTGCGCGCGCGTGCGCGCACTTATATTGTCATTTATACATACATAGATATCTATTATAATAGACAACAAAATATAAGTATATCTATATATTGAAAATTACTTGTATGCATTGTATAAGTATATATACACAAAAGTATTTACATATACATAAATAATATATATATATATATATATATATATATATATATATATATATATATATATATATATATAGTATAACATATGTATTGTTGTTTGAAAGTTTACTTGTGTCCTTATGTATAAGTATATATACATAATAGTATATACTTATATATATATATAGTAAGTACATATATACTACTATATGAAAGTTTACATGTGTGTATGTATATATGCATGAGATTACAAACAAACACACACATGAACATACAAATAGACACACGCACACATAGACACACACATACATATAATTTTACATACATGAAAGTTTACATGGTATTGTTGAATTAATTATCGAAAAGGGTAGAATTCAAAAAATGATATTTTGTAAGATATTTTTGAATTCTAGTTCTTCACTTCATTTCTCACCCTCCAAAAGTTGTGATTTTTCTCATAATATGGATACACATAATGATTTTGTCCAGGACCCTCTAAAAAATAAAAATTTTTCCTCGATTTATTCAAATATTGAATGCTCTGAGTCATAAAAAGATAATACTATGGATCACAATAATGTTTCAAAGGAAAGGAAGAACAAATACTTGAAGCTAGAGACAAATACTCGACTCAGTAGTTGGTCGTGCCTGGTCCAGCATGGCATGGTACATACTCGTGCCCTAGTGCCCGTGTCGAGCCTTCTCATGGCACCACTCATGCAGTGTCGTGCCTAGGTCAACCGGGCGACGTGCTGGGCTAGGCACGACATGGTATGAGGGCCCGTGGGGATGCATTTTTGGCTCTAATTGAACAATGCTCTGATCCAACCCCACCCTGAAGCCCGACGCTGCGACGGCTGACCCTTAGTCTGATGGATCCGAATTTCTATCAGGCCCGTAACCCGACTGACGTGACCCACAATCATTTTTCCCCAGCCCCCTGCCCAAGCCTGATTATTCCAGAAGCTGAAGCTTCTGGTACCAATGCCTATTTGGGTCGGTTTGACGGTCAAACAGACCCAACTATCCAAAAAAAATTCAAATCTAAGCTGTTGGATTTCACCTCCAACTGCTATCAGACAGAATCCGGCGACCCTAAGGATTCTGCCTAATTTTTTATTTATAAAAATTAAAAAAAATCCAAAAAATAATTTTTTTTTAAAAAACAATGTTTTTTCAAAAAAAAATAATGTTTTTAAAAAAATATATGTTTTCAAAACATAATTCTCTTTCTTTCTCTCTCTCTGTCTAATTTTCTCTTTATCAGACTCTTGCTTTCGGTTTTGACATTTCACCTTTCAGGACTTGGGTGTGGTGTGGATTATGGTGCACATGCCATGTAGTGCGGACATCTAAAAACCAAAGTTTACGCATTATGATTTGTGAGTATTTTTTATATTTATTAGTTTTTAAATTTTAAAATTTATAATCTAAATTCTTCTTCTCTCTCCTAGTCCTAACTCCTAGTCCTAAGTCGAATCTAAAATATAAAAAATAAAAAAAAAATATGATAAATAGTACTTTTAATAATAAAAATGAAATTAATTATAATTTAGAGAATAAAAACCCTAAGGAAAGGTTCGAGACTGCCAAAACTTTGGTTTCTTCGGTCGCCTGGACCCAAACATCTAAAGAACAAAAAACTAGAAGAATATCATTATTTTGGACTCACTTAAATAAAATAAAATAAAATAAAATATTAGAGGTGTAGAAGATGAATCGACACAGTGTAAATATTATAAAATTATTTTATGACTAGGCAACTTAAGAGGCATGCCAAATTATACCAAATTATGTTAAATTATGCACCAATAAACATAGTGCATTAGATTATAGCCAAACTTAACTCAATAGTGGGTTCTTTGAGACTGGATCCAGTTCAGCCTCAAAGATTACCCCCTTCATATACCCCAACGAGTTAGTGAGAAAATGCATAACCAAACTATTAATCATGATGGGTCTTTCGATTAGGTTTTCAGAGAATCAAAGAGTAGTTAGTATCATGCATACATATTTTTACCCTGCATAAATTATGATTTCTAAGTCCACATCTAGGAACGACATACTAAAATAATGTAAGTTAAAAAAAGAAATAATAAGTAATAAATTTAGGAATTATAGTTGAGTGGTGTCTATGACATCCGATATCTAGACTATTCACGATGATGCATCTTTTGCATGCCTCACAACCCACTATGTAAATTCTAAATGGATATTAAATAAAAAAAGTATTAGGATTCTCTAAGGTTCTTCATCCTCATGATTACACAACCATTTTTGAGTGTATGATAAAAATCTTTAGAGAATATAAAATTCAAAATAAAATATTTTGTATCACATTTGATAATATATTTAATAATGGAGTAGCAATTAACATGTTTGTTAGGAGTATTAAAGATGGACCATTAAGAGATATTTTTCACGTTAGATGCGTGTGTCACGTCATTAACCTAATAGTACAAGTGGGGATGAAGGTGCGTGCCCCTAGTTTAGAAAATAAGCGTAACTCACTAAAATATCTTTGCATGCCTTATAGACAACATGAGTTCGGTAGTCTCTGTTTGTTTGTTGGTCTAAAGAAAAAGAAATTCCAATCATATGTGAGACACCATTAAAATTACACATACCTTATGTTGAAGTCATGTGTTGGATATGAACACGTGATATCCGAATACATCAATAGTAAGAGTGATTATCTTATTATTAACGACACTGACTGGGCAACAAAAATTTCATTCATGAATTCCTAAAGATTTTTTATGACATGATGAATATGTGTTCATCAATTTATACTCTCATGACTTACATTGCACTCAAGTGCATATATAATATTAGTAGCATGTTTAGAAAGTTTCAAGATGACCCGACACTTAGCGATATGATGTAGAGATGGAAACCAATTACTTAAAGTATTGGTCCACTACTCCATCTCTTTATTGTCTTGCTACCTACATGGACCCTAGGGTTAAGGTGGAAGGGGTATAGAATGTTTTGACATACACATCCTCATACATGAATTAGGAAGACCCACATGAAGGGTTCATTCATGATAAGTTGATTAATCTCTTTACATACTACAATACTAGGTATGGTAGTAGTACTCCGAGTATGGACATGGATATCATATTTAGAGATGATGACATTTCCATTTAGGTAGCAAGGGAAAAATGACAGGGTGGACTATCAAATATGAGTGAGCCATCTCCATACTATCTAAGATGCACAAGATCTACTGTCTCCTCTGGTGTTGAGTATAGTATCAGAGTCTACTTCTTTTATTGTAGTGAATGTAATTTCAGATAGGAGATCCAGATTATGGCCAGCTATTTTTGAGGCAATAATATGCATGAAGGATTGAAAAGATTTGAGCTTGAGCATCTAGGATCATGCTAGGACTATAGCAAAAGTAGAGGATTAAGTTGCTGATTATGATCCGTGTGATATTGATATTGATGATGATTTTATGATTGACGACTTTGATGATTGATGAATTGAGACATTAATGTCTGATACTAATCTTATATTATCATTTATCATATGTTGTAAAACTGTCTGCTGATGATATTTTTTATTTTTATTTTTCTTTTTTGGATTTACTCATTTACATTATCTTTGTTTATTTTTTTTGTCATGTTACTTTGAGTTTGATGCTTGATTCTTAAATATTAATTTTTTGTGATTTGCATTGGTTTGTATTGATATTTAAGTTTTATTAATTCAGACACTATTAGTTTTTAAATTTTAGTTGTTAATTATACTAAACTTTATGTTTTATTTAATTTAATAAAAAAAATAATTTGTTATTTTAAATTAATAATTAACAATTAACTAATAACTATTTAAGTAATTAAGTATTAATAATTAAATAATTAAATCATTAAATTTTAAATTTTATACTATTTTTAATATTATGTATTAAAATAATTACAAATTTTCAAATTGGCCCAAACTACACTAAAACCCAGCCTAAACCCAGCTCAATAGGCAAAACTCAGATCCTTCTTAGCCTGGACAAACCAAAACTAGCGTGTCCAAGATTGATCCTAGCATGGGTTCACCATAGCCATGTGTCAGGCTAGCTGTGCTAAAGTCATGCCGAGCCAAGCATAGCATGGTTACTATACCATGTCATGCTGGGCACGGCACAGTGGCCTAATTAGCACTGGCCAGGCTGGCCCGACCTATTTGACACTTCTACTTCATATAAGAAACTTGAATTCGATTCTTCTTCTATGAATCTTTGGATAAGTTGACTTGATTAATTCCTTTTGTGATTTCTTCCATTATGTAATTTACTATTTATGCATCTCAAGTAACCCTAATTCACCTTATTCATCTTATTCTTCTCGGGAGAGCCACACTCATCACTCTTTCTATGTGCTTCTCTAAAAAATGTGCTAGGGAGTCATTTCGAGCCTGTGGGACACTAGAAGAGAGAATCACGACAATAGGAAAAGATCTTGCAGCCAATGATAATTTAGGAGGCTCTTGTGTGCTTCCAGTGGCAGTAGCAATTATAACTACAGATGTGGTTTCCCCTGCACCAGTACCTAAAATTATAGCAAACTGTATAAGTCTAGCCAATACTCATCTGCCTCTCCCCATTTTTTCTTTCATCAAACATTTAAACTTATTTTTCCATCATGGAAAATAAGTATTCATCAAAGGGAAGCTCAACTCTTGTTGTTATTCAATCAGAAACGGCCTTTACTACTAGAATTATCCTCACAAAGACTAGTTACATTGTGTGGTCTCAACTAATGTAAATACACATTGCTGAGAGGGAAAATCTCTCCTACATACTTGGTAAATCACCATCACCTGCAAAATCAGATAAAGGATATGAGAAGTGGTATGCAAAAAATCAGAAAGTCAAACGATGGTTATTAATGTCGATGAAGCCAGAAATAATGAAGTATTATTTACGCTTACATATTGCACAAGAAAATTGGGTTTCTTTGTCGAAAGCTTTCAATGATGGAAGTGATCAATTATAAGTCTTCATCCTACACCAAAAAGCATTTACTACCAAACAAAATGGGAAAATACTCTCTGAATATTATGAAGAGTTAACTGGAATTTTTTGAGAATTAGATCATTGTGATAAGGTGGTCATAAAGGATCTAAATGATATCAAAATGTACTAAATCTCTATTGAGTGACTAAGGGTATATATATTCCTTGTGGGATTAGATGATGATTTTGAGTAAGTTCATAGAGAAATCCTACGAAAGGAAACAATTCCAAATCTAGAATAGTATTATTCTGTCATACGACATGAAGAAGTACTTCGTACTACTTAGAAGAAAAAAAATTGATCACTATGAAGCTTTCATCATGGTAGCTCGAAATCGATCTACCCAAAATCAGCAAGACCAAATGAATTTCAGAATGAATACTGACAAAGCCACTTCCAAATATACTAATTGTCACAAAAAAAGAGGCACACTAAAGATTGATTGCTTTGAGCTTGTTGGATATCCAAACTGGTGGGATCACAATCATGACCCTGGAAAGAAGAATTTCAAGTCAACCTATCTCACCACTACTGTTGAACTCAGACTAGGTGCAAATCTATGAGAAAGTCTCAACTGATGTTGGTAAGGCTCTCAATATGTTTACACCTATTATTAATAGTACATGGATAATTGATTCAGATGCAACAAATCATATGACTCTTGATTATAGACAAGTGTTATCATTAAAATCCTCATCCAAAAA